>CM056172.1:47115515-47600255 GCA_029691765.1 Entomobrya proxima
CTTTCAAAGAAGATAGATAGAGAACTAGAATGATAGGGCTGCAGAGAAATGCGATGACATGGCATGATGATGATGATTAATTTCAGCCAATCAGCTCATGGCAGCTGCGGTGTGGGGCGTATATTTTAGCCAATGCTGTGACGGCTGCTGCAGTTTTAAATAAGGACGGCGGGATTGAATGTTTACATTCATGAAACAATGACGTTCTTCATGCCAATTCACCAGCAGAACACATGTTCGCAAACACGAAACCGCACAGCTGAGTAAATTTAGTTTACTCTTTCTCACTTCTCCCCAAAATCATTGAGTGAGTAATCGGTGTATTCTCATACAACTTCTGTCATCGCATTTCTCTGCAGCCCTATCATTCTAGTTCTCTATCTATCTTCTTTGGATTACTTTCAATTAGTTTAATTTTGTTTTGTGTACGAATAAAAAAACTGATTGTTTTAGAAAATAGTTTTATTAGATTAAATATTGCAATTTTTTCGTAAACTGGCCAAACATTGAATGCTAATTGATTTGTTTGATGTCATGCTAGTTGTTTCCATTCTGACCTTGAGCTTCAAAAAACGGTCTTGTGGTAAATCTCTATGTCGTGTTACTTATTTAAATTATGTTAAATTAAGTGTTACTTATGCTACTCCGAAACTAGTTTTAACCACAATGCAACAAGTTGTCAAGTGCATCTATTCACATTTCAAAGTTGACAAGAGAAGTGACAGGCGAATTCAATTTATGCCCTATCCATTTATTCTTGATTTTATGAAAGTAGCAATATGACTTACAATGCAGTGTCTATCTGTTAAAAGATCAGGTAGCATCAACATTTGCGGTAGAGTAGCACTGACGTATTCCATAACACTATGATAAACTTTTTAATCCGCTAACTGGATTCCAGACACGTTTTTATGAATGAATGGCAAGTCACCTTGACAAAAGAATAATCCTCAAAACCACTTAATTTTCCTCATACAATCAATAATTCAGCTCTTGAGAGAAACACATACACATACGCAATCATACATTGAAAAAATACTGAATCAGCAGTGCTTTCAAAACTGTGGGAAGAACAGTATAGATAATTCTGCAAACACCAACCGCATGTGTTTTTGCACTTCAAGTAATTATTTTTGTTTTGGTATCCAGAGTCCAGATTTGCTGATTTTGCACATAACACACGCGCAAATGTTCCAATTGAGAACCGCTTTGTGTCATGGGTAACCAAACCGTACAACTCTACCTGTTTACCTGTGGATGGTCTCAGTTTCCTCAAAATTCCACAATCTGTTTGCCATTTCAAAGTAGTACTGACAACCAGGACCAGCTGTGCTTTCATTGTCCCTTTCGATCATTGTACTATTTTGGTAACGATGAATGTGTAGAAACTGGAAATTGCTTGGGACTACGTTTACTCAATATTTTTACCTATGTAAATATCCTCATAAGCATTGTTGGGACAATCTGCAACGGTATGTGCTTGATTGTACTATTACCAGGAAACAAACACGTTTGTTCGGCGTCACTTAGAATCCTTTTACTTATTTTGGCTTTATGTGACCTACCAACGAATATTGGAATAAGTATATCTTCAGCTCTATTTCGAATTGATTCATGTAAGTACCATCCATATTATGCAATTACTAAGGGTGTGGCGCGATTTCGGGACCACCTCTATACTATTGCAGTTAAAGCTAAGAAACAGCCAAGTGCTTTACTTATATTATTTTCTGAACTGTTTTCCTTATGTCTGCCAATTTTGACTACACCTAGTCGAAAAGTTTTTCATAATTGAAAAAAACAGAACAGCATGTCGAAAATTCCGAGTCATGCAACTGTTTTTCAAATATTTTGTAATATCTAAAAACTAATTGTGCCAAAATCTTGCAAACTACCTTAAAACATTTCTAAGTCTTTAGGGATTGCACACATTAAATTTCTTTTGGTTCAGATTTCTAGGAAAGATTTTATGTGGAAAAATGCAAAAATGGCTAGTACATGGTTACCATGTATCATGTTGTATTTGCTACTTTGCATTTAAGAAAGCTATACATAAATCTACTTTTTATTTGCAGACAATTGCAGCCGGAGCCAGTGGGTTATGTTGTCAGCCGTTTTTGTTACAGCCTTGGTACTATTTTCGCGAACAAGCTCAGTATTCATCACGGTTTTAATTACGCTACAACGATATTTTGTAGTGTCCCAACCTTTTCAATCAAGAGTCTGGTTTTCCACACATCTCACATGGCTATACTCTTTAGCAACTTTAGTGTTTTCTATTCTGGTGAATTTGCCGCGTGTGTTTGCATTCAAGTGGGTTCACAGAAGTTACTACGGCCCTTACGTGAACATTAGTCAGCTACCGAATTATGAAGATTATGAAATAATATTCGAATACACCGATTTTGGAATCTGGTATAAGGTCAGTGTATATGCTTCAATACTTCTTTGGTTTGAGTTCATTGTTCTGTTAATGGTACTTGTTGTGCTTAATTTTGCCCTATTTCGAAAAGTACGACACGCCAGTGTCAGGCAAAATAAAATGCAAAATTTTATTAGCAATATGGAATTAGCAGGCGTCAAAATGTGCGCCTGTGTGGTCACCTTTCTAATAGTTTGTAATGGGCTAGCAATACTTGTTAGTTTAGTGTACCGCGGGGAAAAAGTGATCTATACTGAAGTTAAGCTAATTACGTGGTTTTTTATATCGCTGAATGCCAGTGCAAACTTTGTGATTTACTGTTGGTTTGGCAGACGATTTCGAGAACGTTTTCTTCATCTATTTTTTTCAGGATATAAAACTATCCCTAGCAATGAAACTAACAAGTGAATTTGTCAACTCAAATTGATTATCAGAGGCTTTATGTTTTTTGACCTAAAATATAGTATTTAGATATCGCTAAAAATGTTATGTAAGTCATATTGCATACGACTGCTTTCACTCTACAGCAAATCGTAAATAGCTTTTTAAATAAACACTGTACTTATAACAAAATATGAACTTGGTACTTATTGACAAGTTACCGAATTAGTTAAAGTCAGGTTTTGTGTGGCATTTGCTTATTAGTGTCAAACGCCACAGTGGTATTGTTGCGTAAATTTATCAATATTTATAATAGTTGAATTTGAGTAAGAAATGTAAATCTTCACTTTTAGTAAACGACAACAAGAAGGAAAAAACATTGTGAGTTGTACATATTATGTAGCCATGCATTATAGTACCTTAACCTTTAAACGATAGGTTTGTGCTGGGACTGAAATTTTTTAGAAGGCAGTACAAGAATGTAGACTAAAGAGGTAAACAGGGTTAATTTACGCGCATTTAGGTAATTTAAGTAAATAACAATTCGCAGCTTGTTGTAGTGACAGGCTTTGGAATACCCATTCAAGAAATGGACTAAAAGAAGAAATAGTGTATTCGTCCACAGAAAATGTACTGTCAGGTGCAATACGTTTGCTCATTTAAAATAAAGGTTTTGCTTTTAAACCTAACTAAAATTTCAATCTATCATTTTATTGAATTAAAACCACGTACCACATATCAAAAAAGCGAACTGTTTGAAAGCTAGCTACAAAATTTGCAATATTGCTAACAGCGTTCACATGGTTAAGTCACAATCCTGTTGTTCATAAATATAAATTATGTTATGCTCTGGGCTATGTCAATTGACAAAATGGCCTTGCATTTCTGAATAACTTCTGTAAAAATCATTAAGTAGTCATTTGACATTCACCAGGCATTTATGCTCTCCAAGGTTAAAATAACAGCACTTTCCAAACAGGTTTGGGTGTCATGAATATAAAATGAACAGTTTTACTTTTAGTGAAATTACTTATTTTTTACTTGAATTGCATATATAAAACCAGTTTAAAGGTACTTTATGAACCATATGTATGTGTGTGCTGAAAAAACACATTGCATGGTGATCTCAGACAGGCCATTAAATCAACGTTTTAAACATATTTTCCGGATAATCCAATGAATAAATTAAACAATCACTGCATGTTCTATACAACCATCAATATTCAGAAATTACATATAATTCATGCAATCATTAATAATAACCAGTTTGTATTTTTTTCATTTTTGCATGCCATAAACATCGATTCATTCATCATAAAACATATGCACACTGAAACATCAGTTTCAACTTTGATTCAGAACGGTCAACAGCATAAAGTTGCGTGTTTGGCCAACATGAGTAACAATACCATTCAACTTTATCTTTTCACATGTGGCTGGGCCCAGTTTCCTACACACAATCAGACCGTTTGTTTACAAGCAGAAAATTCCACTGAGAATCAAAGTCGCATCTGTTTTCATTGTCCATTTGGCTCGTCATTTTTCTTTGGCAACGATGAGTGTGTTGAAACTGGGGCTTGTTGGGGACTTCGTTTGTTATATATATTTACAGGAATAAACATTCTTATTGGAACTTTTGGTGTATTTAGTAACGTAATGTGCTTAATGGTGTTAACCTGTGGAAATAAAAGCGTGTGCTCGTCTTCATTGAGAATTCTACTTATTCCATTGACTATAGTGGACTTATTCACAAACATCGGTTTGGGCACGTTTTTAATCTTGTTTCAAGTTGGACTATGTAAGATGGATTAGTAAACTGCATTTTTTTAAACTGTTCTATAATTTGTGTGGGGTACCCTAGTATTTTTTTTTAATTTTTAGATAACTACAATCGATCTCAGCTTCTGATGCTATCTACCATGGTCACGGGCATGCTGGTTCTGTTTTGTCGAAAAGTGTCGTTATACGTCACACTTTTAATAACTTTCCAACGACTTTTTGTTGTTCTAAATCCGTTTAAATCTAGAGTTTGGTTCTCAACAAAATTGACACTAGTATACAGTTTAGTTTGTATTATAGCTTCTCTTTTAATTAATGTACTACACTGGTTTGAATTCAGATGGACCAACCGAGCGCAGTACTCACAACTGTCAGTTGACATCAATAAACTGCCTGAATACGAAGGCTATGTACTTTTGTTTGAATTCAGTGATTTTGGAATCTGGTTTAGTAACACGTTTTATGCAACAATGCTTTCTTGGGTGGAACTCTTTTTGCCCGTGATTCTTCTCGTTACTCTGAATATAGCCCTGTTTCATAAAATTAACCAAGCCAGCATCAAACGTAATCAAATGCAAAACAATTCACAAAACGTTGTTAGCAAGTTGGAATTGGCTGGAGCCAAAATGTGTGCTTGTGTAGTACTTTTTCTTTTATTGTGTAATGGTCTAGCTATGCTGGTAAATACGGTATTTCGAAAGGGAAAAGTTTTTTACAAGGACATTGTTTATCTGACAACCGTATTTCTCTCACTAAATGCTAGCATGAATTTTGTGATCTATTGTTGGTTTGGAAAAAGGTTTAGGGAAAGTTTTGTACAATTGTTTTGCAAACAGAGAGAAGTTAAATCAAGTACAGTAAAATCCAAATCAACAACAACAATTGAAATAGTTTCATTGGAAAATCAGAATGTTGCTGATACTACACATAAGGATAAGCCAGTATAATAGTTATTGTGAGTACCTTGTTTATATTATAGAATATTTCAGTAATGGAGTTATTGAACTATCAGTGTGTGTTCTATGTATCTCAATAAATCTCATGTGCATTTAAGCTTCTGCGAAATATCATCAAAAATTCATTATATCCATTTGAATGTCTTCAAAAATATTTTGCGTACTCCACAATTCCATAAACCAAGTTAAATTTGTAGCTGGGATGATTTTAGGGTGCACCGTGTCAACACATTTTTCATTTCATCCTGGCATTAACATGTCACATGTCAATCATGATATCACGATAGTTTATCAAAAGCATAAATTAGACACTAAAAATTATATAACGCATAGTTCATGTAATAGCTAAGTATGCAAACATTATAAAGTCAAAATAGTAAAACGCTACAATAAAAACACAAATCACGCAGTGATTGACGTAATAGCTACCAATGCGTGTGAATACCAAATTGACAAAAAACACTTATGATATACACTCTTCAAAACACAATGACAGCGCAATGCTTGTGTGTACCATACATGAAATGCTTCAAATGTGGTTTAATCCAAACCAGATTCTCATTCTCAGAATTATTTTACCAAACATTTAGACCAGACTACAGACAACATTTTTTTATTATGAACTCCTGTGAACCCATAAATCAGAATTTTAAGGAAACTCGCAGATTTTAGCGAGAAGGTGAAAGATTTATGAAAAATCTAAATCTAAATATATCCATTAATATTCAGATGATACATGTAAATTACTACATGATGTAATCAATAATAACCAGTTTCTGGTTTTCGCATTCAACAGCAAAAAACAGCACAAGGCAATGACTCATTCTAATCATATAGCATGTTTGCTCGCATTCAGCTCAAACTTTGTTCAGTATCAAAAGAGCAACGCTAATGCTCTACAAACTGCAATGCAATCATGATCAACCAAACCGTTTCGCTTCATCTGTTCAGCTGCGGTTGGGCTCAACTTCCACCAGCAAATTCAATATTTTGCTTGGAAATAGACAACTCTACAGACATTAACGCGAGTCAGTTATGTTTTCATTGCCCTTTTAATTCCAAATATTTTTTTGGGAATAAGCAATGTGTGGATACTGGAGAGTGCTTGGGAACTCAGATATTCTTTATTTTTACAGTGATAAATCTTTTTATTGGAACATTTGGTATAGTGTGCAATCTTTTGTGTTTATTGGTGCTAGCTCGTGGATGTAAAAAAGTCTGTTCATCATCTTTAAGATTATTGCTGATTCCTTTGACGATAGTTGACCTATTTACGAATATTGGAGTGAGCGCATTTTCAGTTTTGTTCCAAGTTGCGCTTTGTAAGATATTTTAAAATTGATTCTGCCAAATTTACAACATCGACTTATTTTTACTTTAGCAATATATAATATATTCTGATTATTTGAGTTTCAGATAACCACAGTCGGACTCAACTTTTGATGCTTTCTTTTGTGGTTACTGCTTTTCTTATATTACTTGCGCGAACTCTATCTGTGTACCTGACATTGTTGATAACACTTCAACGTTTTGTTGTGGTTTCACGTCCTATCGAATCCAGAGCTTGGCTATCAAACAGATTGACGTTGTTCTATTGTTCAATTTTCACAATAGTTGCGACTTTAATTAATCTTCCACGTTGGCTTGGATTTAAATGGGTTCACAGAACCAATTACCTACCCAACGTTGACATCAATCAACTACCAAATTATAAGGATTGCGAACTTTTATTTGAATATACCGATTTTGGAGCATGGTATAACAACAGTTTTTACCTGAACGTGGAAAGCTATCTGTAATTTATTGTTCCGGTTGTGCTTCTTGTGTTTCTAAATGTGCTTCTTTTTTGCAAAATCAATAAGGCAAGTAAAGAGCGAAGTCAAATGCGAAATAGTTCATCCACCCTGGTTAGCAATGTGGAACTAACGGGTGCCAAAATGTGTGCTTATGTTGTAACGTTTTTAATTGTTTGTAATACTCTTGTAATTATAGTTAATTGGGTGTTTCGGAGAAAGAATATATTTCATCATGAAATGATTTATATATGTAGTACATTCATATCCCTAAATGCCAGTATAAACTTTGTCATATATTGTTGGTTTGGTAAAAGGTTTAGAGAAAGTTTTTTGCAATTGTTTTGTAAACGTGTGCAAATCAATTCAAGTGTACGCAGCAGTTGACTTGTTTCAATAAAGTTTAAGTTATTCTATGCTGTGTACAAACAATTTGCTTGTGAAGTTGAAAAATGATTTCAATATACCGTTATCGGTAATTGTATTAGATGCAAGAAATTCTCCTTATCAAAAGACTCCGCTATATTCTATAAGGATGTGACAAAAATGAGCACGCTGTCGACTTAAGTCAAAATCAAGACAAATTTTTTACTTGAATTTTATAATGATAGTGAATGAAAAAATAAACTAAGATTCAACAGACAAAACAAAGATTGAAAATGAGATCATTTAGATATATGAATTCCAATATCAAATGTAGTACTTCGAATTCTTAAAGACATTACACTGCATGTAAATTCTATCAAAGCACAATGGAATGCAATGGAAGGTCTTTTTATTATTATTTCAGCTTGCCTGAACGAAGCCAGGTTCTTGGTATTAGAATGCCAAACATTTAACCGGAGCACGAACAGGGTAATGTGTACGCTGACTACATGAACCCATATATTTATGAACATTTCAAAGAATTTCACAGAAAGGTCTAAAGATTTATAAAAATCTTTAAACGCCTATGCGTATGCAGAGTACCGTGTAGGGATACAATACTAATACAATGTAATAAATAATGTGATTAATGTGGAATAAATGGGTATAAAATGGGTAATGAATAATAAATGTGTAGGTGTAACAAGTACCCGCGCCAATTGATTTCGTTACAAAATTACAAAATTTATTGTCTAGTTGTTATAACATTATGTTGTGTGCACTTTTTTCATAAATTGTATTGGTAATATTATGGTAGGTTATATAAAATGTGTTTTGGTTTTGGTATTCAATTGGTGCATCTGTTATGTTTTACAGTACAGATTCATAAGTACGCACTGAGTTTGTTTACATTTCATACAGGCTAAATTTCTTCACGTAGAAAAAAAGAACATATTGATTTGATAAAGCATGAATGTATATAAATCTTGTTGATAGATTTCAGATTTTAAATATAATATTCCATTTTGTTGAACTATACCACTGGAGACCTGAATACTTACAGTATACAGCACGCAGCTTCTACTGGAGTCGAGACAAGTCATTTAACCTTGGCACACGGAACGTCAATCTTTCAAAATTGCACAAAAAAAAGAACCATTTGTGGTTATAAAAGCAACAGAGAGCAGTGACGCAACTTGAAATGCTATGATAAATTTTATGATCTGGTAGCTTGGTTCCACAGGTGTTATTACATACACGTTTTGGTTTTTATGGAAGAATCGTGAATAACCTTGACAATATAATAATTCACAAAACCACTCATTTTCTATGATACCATCAATGCTTTACTTTTCTGCAGAAAAAAACACAAATGTAAGCATGTAGTGAAAAAAGTTAATGTATCAGCAGGCCAAGTAGAATGTTTTCAGAAATGTGTAAAGCAAAATACACATATATCAGCAACAATGAAATATCGCATGAATTTATTTTATTGCGGTATTTTAGCAACTCAGTTCTATTCCGTTTGAAGTTGTCAATCACTTCTGCATTTAACATTATGCATCTGCAGTTTCAAATTCATAGCAGTTTTGAAGGTGTTCTGACATGAATAACCAAACCGTTCTACTTTATCTGTTCACCTGTGGCTGGTCCCAGTTTCCTCCATCCAACCCCACAGTCTGTTTATCTTATCAAAACAGTACCAACAATCAGAATCAGAGCCAGCTGTGTTTTCATTGCCCGTTTGGATCTCTGTACTATTTTGGAAATGAGGAATGTGTGTCTGCTGGAAATTGCTTGGGTCTCCGTCTCTTGAATATATTCACTTACGTAAACATCTCTATTGGGCTGTTTGGAACAATTTGCAATGTCATGTGTTTATTTGTGCTCTTGTGTGGAAGCAAAAATGTGTGCTCGTATTCCTTAAGAATTCTGTTGATAATCTTAACAGTTTTTGATTTACTTACAAATGTGGGAGCCGGCATGACTTCAGCTTTGTTTCAAGTTGGATTATGTAAGAAACTACAAATTACAAATGTTCATCATGAAAAAAGTTGTAACATTTTTTTGTCGTTTCAGATAATTATAACCGCTCGGAACTTATGATGCTATCAACCGTATTCATCACCGCAGTTGTGCTACTTGCCCGAACAAGCTCAGTACTTTTCACAATTCTGATAACACTTCAACGTTATCTTGTGGTGTCGTATCCAATTCGATCCAGAAGCTGGTTCTCATCAAACCGAACATTTTTGTACAGTTTTATTACCTTCATCATATCAATTTTGCTCAATCTTCCGCGTTGGTTTGCATTCACTTGGGTTCCCAAAAGCTATTATAGTCCTTACGTTGACATCAGCCAACTTCCTAACTACGAAGATTATGAAATTTTATTTCAATACACTGATTTTGGAGCCCGGTTAAAAGATAGTGTGTACGCTACAGTTTTAGTCTGGCTGGAATTTGTTCTGCCATTGTTTATATTGTTGGTGTTAAATCTGGCATTATTTAGAAAAATAAGTCAAGCTAGTAAAAAGCGGAAAGAAATGCAGAATAATGTGCAAAGTGTAAATGCAATTAGCACTATGGAACTATCAGGAGCGAAAATGTGTGCTTGTGTAGTAACATTTTTAATTGTTTGTAATGCCCTAGCAATATTAACAAGTTTAGTGTTTCGAGGAGAAAAAGTGTTTTATAGGGAGATTATGGTAATAACGTCGTCATTTATTTCACTGAATGCAAGTGCAAATTTTGTAATATACTGTTGGTTTGGAAAAAGATTCCGCGAAAGTTTTCTTAATCTATTTTGTAAATGTTATAAAGTTGGGTCTACAAATAGAAGTAAGTAATTTTAAACGTTGCATGTCATAATGAAAATATTCGCAATAAAACTCTCTTGTAAAGCTGCTAATTTAATTTATCATTAAAATTGTCTGTTAAAAATAAAAACGAATGTAAGTTTTGTCAAGTTGTGAACATATTTTAGGTGTAAGAAGTTCATGGACTCACCGTATATAACGTATTCCAATCGAATGAACATCTGATCTCGTTTTCTGCCTTTAAAAATTTTAGTTTGAAAGTAATAGTCACCATCCTTTAAAAAAGTTATAGTCTTGTTGCATATTAACTTGAATTTGCTCAAGCCTTTCCTTGTAGAGTATGAAGCAAAAGTACAAAGGTCACACGTGCTTCTTTAAGAAAACAGAACCAAATTATAAGTCTGACCTTTGGACTTCTATTCGTTACTCGGCAAACAAGGACTTGGATTGGTTTATTGTAAAAGACTATAACTTTCATAATGATACCGAGTGTTCCAAATAAACGAGGAGATTTATGCCTCTGGTGAATGGGCAATGCAAGAAAACTGTAAGTAGGTGCGTGAGTGTGACAAAAAGTAAGCCATATGACTTTGAAAATTCACCATAAAAACTTGAATATCACTATGATTTATGCAAGTTTAAAAATAGTACCTAAAAATTTCAATTACATAGCCAGATTATTGAAAAGACTTTCCTTGTTTGAAATTTATAGTAGTTTTTTATAGTATAATTACCAATAAAAATAGGCCAGGCCTGTAAATATGGGATTTACACACAACCAAGTAATTAACAGTTTTAAGGCTACACTATCCACGAGTTGAAAAATTGCCAGATAATTACGTACGTCCTCTAATTGAAATTTAAAATTTAAACAGTTTTCCTAATTACTTTCTGGCTTTGCACAAGTTCCTAACAAAACCATACACCAGTTTAGCTTCACTTTGCTGCTTGCTCTTCAATTAATTAAAGCTTAAAATGGTAATCAACCATACGCCAACTCAAACTATAAAAGTTTTGCAAATGAGAAGTAAAGGAGATCGTGGATGCCATTTTCGTATGTCTAAGTTTTATGACCTTACAAGCTAAACTAATTACCAAGTAACTCTTGTAGTTAATCATGCATCCTGCACTACAGATAAAAATATTTCCTCGTAATCAGATTTCAAAACAACCGAAGGGCAAACTCATATATTTTCAACTGACATTTAAATACAAGTACGTATTACATCATCACAGGAAAATGATTCCAGATTTTTCTATTCATACGCAAATTACTACCTTGGAAAAAAGTAGCTAAATTTTTATCAACAATTCTAGTATCATGGAGAATACATAATCACAGGTTTCAAATAAAAACCTCGGTTATGTGAAATCAAACCTCTGTCAAAACAGGAAACATGCGTCACCCGTAATAATCATATCATGCCATATATTTTTCTGCTTTCGCAAATAAATCCACATTTTTGCACTGTCATGCTCCAGATTGACGTTCAACTGATATCGATAATTGTGATAAAATATTAATTACCTAATACGCAGTATAAAACTCATGCCTAAAAACAACCAATTATTTTTTAATTGGCAATCCAGCAATCCAGCAAATCCACAACCCACTTACTCAGTTCATTTAATTTTCTACGCTGTCCCAAAAACTCAGAGTCGCCATTCAACCTTTAATGTTTAAATAGACAAGTCCATCAAAAAAGCAATTTCAACTTATTTAAAAATTAATCCTTCTCCAGCTCTGCTCACAACTCACACAATTTACCAAACCTGTTTTTCCAGTTCTACTATTCCCACAGAATAAAACAATGTGACTATTTTTTGCTTGCTTCAGCATACCAAACCAGTTTCATAAATTCAGCTTGGAAACAAAAAAACATGCTATTTTTCTCATGTATCATACTATACTAGTCTATCCTTCAAACAAAAATCAGATTGAATAGACACATACATGCACAGCAAGTTTCCATTTATAAACCAAAAGACATGCCAAAGCTTAGCAAAGCTTCTAAAACCCAAAAATAATTTATTCATGGGAATATTTTAGTGTAAACGCCAGAGCCCACAGAACAGAACAAAAATGTATGCCAAACACTTGTGTGCTCAAAGGAAATAACCAAGACACACTCAGATTAACTCTCAACATTTTATATTTTCAATCAGTATATAATATTTTTTTCCTATTGCTGGCTTTTATACATAAGTGTTTTAGCCAAAGCTGGAAAAACATTCTTTTTCCATTTATACAGATACTGGCTTAATCTTTTCTGGCTGATAAAAAATGCATGCCACTTTGACTAATGTACATACTTGGAATTAGTATCGACTTTTCTGTCCATATTCCGCTTCACGTAAGTAAATACTTAAATAGGTTCTATAGTCTGCTTAGCTGCTAAACACTGAATACTAAACCTTTTATCCAAGTCAGTTCAAAGGAAAAAACTGGGTTGTGTGGTTGTATAGTGGATATAGTGGCTAAGCCCATATTATTCAATATTCAACAAGCTGTTTAGATTTTCCTGCTGAACACGAAACAGTTCTGTTCTGTATACCTATTCTGAAAATAAATAGAATTGAGGTTGCACACATGTTTGTTCCCAGTTTTTCCTTGACTGACTCTGGTTCTATTTTACCACAGAATAGTTCTACGTATGTGCTGCTGCGCATCACACACAACAATATATACATTTATTTGACAAATATTTTAGCCTTGTTGTAAATCCAAATCATTATGGAGAGTAAAGCTTAGTGAAACCACACATCACATAACCACATTTATTTATCAATTAGCAAACAGAGCAAAATAAAATATCCTGTATGTGATTTGCGATTACGTTGGTATATTAAATATTGCGCAAACAGGCTTATGTGTTATATCTGTAAAAGCAGGAAAATTACAAAATGCTGCCAAGCCCAGATTATGGGTTATCTTTTGGTTAGTGAAGTGAATTGGTTGAAATGAGTTGACTACGTGGCAGAATTATTTTTTTTGGTTAGTGCGCAGTTTTACTGGAAATATTTTACAGTTGGAAATATTTTTTTTGAAAGTTTGAAATTTTGAATAGTTTGTTAAAATGGTGCGTTATTTGATAAAACACGGCACAAAAATTAAATTGTTGCCACCGCCTACGCCACCAGAAGAACAGCTAGAATGTCCAAAGTGCAAAGTTGAATTTGACACGGGGCAATATAGAAGGGCGTGTATTGAAGTGTGTGGTCATGTGACTTGCTTACAATGTATTGCTACAAGGTTGAATTTAAAAGAAGGGTGTGAAGATTGTGCAAAAGAGAGGGCGCCACCTGAGGTGGAACCTAAAAAGAAAAAGCAACCTGTTTTGGTATTGTTGCCAGTGTTGAGTAAACAGGGTGTTAGTAGGGAAAGTGAGGAATTTCCGGAAATTGAAAGATTGTCGTTGAGTGCACTTCCGGTGCTGGAAAGAGCGGGGGAAGTGGAATCGGAGGAAGAAAATGAAATTGAAGAATTGGGGGTTGATGAGGATGAAGAGGTGGAAGATATAGAATTACCGTATGAAGGGCTTAGATTGATGGATGATGAGGAGAATGAAATGACGGGGGAACGTGAGACTGTTCCAGAATTTATTGATATTTCGGGAGATGATGATATTCCTATTGTGGACTTGGCTGATAGTGACGACGACAATGAAAATGTTGAAGAAGGAGAAGAAAGTTTAAATATTCCAAGTGTACCGACTGATGAAACGATTGATGAGCAAGCAGAATTTAATGAAGCTGATGAAGTTGATTCCGAATTTGAAGTAGAAATTGCATCAGTTCATAAGAGTCAACCGGTTCGGGCAAGTGTGATTAGATCAACGGCGTCACTATTTGAAACAGAAACAGAAAAGACAACTGAGTTAGTTGAAGTTGTTAATGAATTGGAAGAAGTTAACGCCGAAGATGAAGTAGCAGACGTTGACGCAGAAGATGATGAAGTTGAAGAAGTTGATTTAGAGGATGATGACGAATCAGAAGATGTTGATGTAGAAACTGTTGAAACAACAGAAACTGAAAATTTTGAAGTTGCTCAAACCGGAATTTCTGATATTGTTGAGGCTGACAATCAAATTGGAAACAATTCAGAACAAGACGAAAGTACGAAAGATAGCCTTGAAACTAATGAAGAGCGTAAAAATTCTACTACAGTGGAAATTGGGGCAATTGAAAACAACGTACCAGAACCAGATCAAGAAATAACTTTGGATGAAAATGGGAATCAGCCTATTCCATCAACATCCAGAAGGGAAAGAAGAAAAATGCTAAGTAATTATAACAACTATAAAACAGCATATCGAAATATGGGTAAATTTTGACAAAATTTGAAATTACTTTTAAAAACTCATTTTCAAGTTAACAAAATTCAAAATAACTTGGTTTTAATTCGATTGTGATATATTTTCGAAATTTTAGGTTTCGGTAAGCACATTTGCCAATACTGCAGCGACAGCTTCAGAGACCGTTCCACTTTAGGCCTGCACTTAACCCAAGAACATTGGGACTTAAGACCGTTTCCTTGCGACATTTGCAACTGGCCTTTTGATTCCGCTCGCAATTTAGAAATGCATAGACTAACCCACACTAATGAACGTCCATTTAAATGTTCTTTATGCGACTCTGCATTTAATAGAAATTTCACGCTTAGAAAACACATGGACAAACTGCATAACGTAATATTACCCAAAATGAATAGATCGAAACGGGGCAAATATAAAAAGCGCATTTTGCAAAAGGTAGCAAATGGAAAATTAGAAGACGCCGAGTCAATTTCTGAAAAAATTAGAAATTTTAAAGTTTCCAAAAAGCGAAAATACACAAGAAGGAAATATAAACGAGCTAGATTAAATTTAGAAAAAGAGCTGAATTATTTAGAAGATGAAGATGATTGGGAGGACAACGTAGAAACGTACAAGCACAAAGACTCCCACGAATGTGTCATGTGCCAGGAAAAATTCAATCGAAGATTTAGTCTCGAGCGACATATGGAACACACTCACGGCGTGAGAGTACGACTCCATCCAGATGAAACTCCACAGGGTAAGGAGTATTGTCCAGAGTGCCAGAGTTTATTTGGTTCGCCGAATTGCACCAAAGTAGCTTATAGCCAGTGTGGACATATAAGCTGTGTGGATTGCGTAATCAGAGCGGAGCTGGGCTGTGGACAGTGCACAACAGAAACGGCGCATAAGGTTGGCGATATAGTGCCAACAACACCAGAAAAGCAGAAAATAAATGAGCAAGCTGTAATAACCAGAAGAGAAGATGACGAGGACGATGACGACGATGATAATGAGCCGTTTGATGAATTAGTAGCAGAAATGGATATAATTGCTAATTTGGAGGTTGAGCCTCCGTCAATGAAAAAACCAGGTAATATAAAACTTCAAAATATTTTACTTTTATATGATGGATTTTTTAAATGTGTGTTTTTTATAATTTTTATAGAAAAAAGTTACAAATGCAAATATTGCTTATGGCCTATTGAATTCTCTGAAAGAAGAGATTTGGGCAACCATATGCAACACGCGCATGCTGATAAGAGACCGTATCCATGTGAAATTTGCAATTGGCCGTTTGCTTCATTGAAGGATTTGGAACGACATCAATTAATTCATGCTAATGAAAAGCCGTACAAATGTGCCATGTGTAAAAGCTCTTTTAATAGAAAGTCCGCCAGAGACAGACATGTAGAAAAAGTACATTTGAAATGGCGACGAATATAAAAAGTTAATTTAAAAAGGATTTTATCACATGTTTTAAAGCATTTTAAATTATTTATTATAGAATTATTTAAACTTGTTTAGAAAAATCCTATTTTTGTAGTTTCATAAAGGACTACACTTGTTGTTGCTTTTGTAAAGCTCTAAAATTGTTTTTGTTGTTTATTTTATAAAACCGGTTTTAACCAACTGGAAATTTAATTTTTATTCAAGCAAGGTAATCATGTACGGTACATTTTAAATTTAGTCTTAATTTTTCAAAAGTGCCAAAATGTTAGAATTATTAATTAATTTCCCAACATTTATTGCACTTTTTTATTTTATAAATAAGTGTGTTGTCATAAGCAAGGCTGGAAAGTGAAGTCATACTTGTTTTTGAAAAAACAAAGTTTATTGGGAGCAAAATACATTTTATGAAGAAAAAAGACATGGATTAGGTTTTTTGATAAGTACGTACAAAGTTGGGTATATTAATACCAAGTATTTTTTTCTGTGATGTATTCTCATGGTGCCTGTATTATTGTGCAAGTCAAGGTCAGACACTGGTTAGTCAGAGGAGAAATCTGAGTCATTAGTTTGCGAGGCTTGTACTATGTAGGGTGCTTTGATGCATTTTTTATGAATTATATAAGGAGTTTGCAATAGCAGTGTATCAAAGAGTGTGTTGTGATACATGTAAACATAAATAAGGAAATTCTAATAGATAGTCACATGACTCATTGTTACATTATTATGTTCAAGGACGTTACATAATTTGTTGATGTAGCAGATTTATCCAGTTGTAAACACGTTGTCCTGAAACGCGGAAGCGATTATGAAACTATGGTGCAAATGGTTCTAATTTAAAATAGACAAGGCAATAACATGTGTTAAAATTCTAAATTAGTTGTGGCTAGCAATTATAAACAAATTATAAGACTACAAGCAGCAAAGTAAAAAATTGCATTTAGATGAACGTTTTAAAGTGCATGCTGAAACCTATAAAGTTGACAAGTATCACTTTTGAAAATGGTGCTTATTTGTATTCTGAATATATATTTAATTTTGAAACAGTGTAAAAACTTTACTGAATTATGCAATAGTACTGAGAAATAATGAATTAGTAAAAAATCACAAATATAGATGTTGTTACTCTAACGGAGTATTTACCCACCAATATTGTTGTACCATGCCTGTAATCCCGAATTAATGAACCGTTGTTGCATTTATTATTGATGTGTGTGTAGTACTAAATACTACAATAAACCTTGATTGCAATATAGATTACAAAACGTTTTGAGCAATAGTTAACTTACATAATACATGTTAGTTTTTGTGAGTAGTTTTGGAAATATAATTTGTACTCATGCCATGTGATTCAATTTAGTTACATATTCAACATAGACTTTTTGTGTTTAATGCTTTTTATGACCCAGTTATACCAGGCGTCAGTCTGCCGAGTTATGATGGCGTATAGAATATATGCTCCTGAAAGGTATTGACGAACCTGATATCTAAATTAAGCGATTACGACAAACGTTTTGTTATCCACCTGGACTAAATTGACAAAGTTCAGATAAGCAAACATCGTCAGTTTGTGTTGTAGTCATGAGTCAGTCATAGTCAACTGCCCAATGGTACGTTTAGAAGTCAAAGTATTTTCAAAATTATATTCATGAATTTATTTAGAATATAATTTAATGTGATGTGTCTTTTTGATTTCAGTGATGCAAAAGCAGATGCCCAATTTCAGTAGCAAGAGGAGTGAAGTTGTTTATTATCAAAACCACAGAACAGAACCTATTCAAAAATAATACTGACAATAAACGATTTGTCTGAATATTCCGAAAACTATCATGCATGGTTTTTGTATGGACTATAGCAACAGAGATGAATCCATGTCGGAAATCAACGCACCAGACTCAAATCTCATAATTGCAATAAAAGTTGCAGTTGTATTTTATATTGGAAAGACTAAATAGAAGTGCCATTGGCAATCAGTTTTTAGAACAATTGTTATTGACCGGTGTACGTCCTCAAAAGTTGAGTCAATTACTTCAAGTATTTGAAACGACACGCTTTCAAGTGCAACACTGATGAAAGACTTTCAAGGTCAAAAACTCAACATACGATGTGACGTGAATCAAAGGTCATGTTTGATTAGCCACTCGACCATATTTTACGGAATGATTAAATATAATATGAATTGATTACTTAGTAGTCAAGATACTACATAACGATCCATAGGGAAAATATTCAAGGTCAACATACGGTCTGCTTCATTCAAGTCAGGCAGCATTAGTGTCAGCTTGGTTGGTGCATGCTACTCTATTCGTTGGTTTTGCTATTGGTATGCAGAAATGATGGTATTTAATGACTTTCGCAATATTCTGGACGTTTCCATACACGTGAATTTTTGCACGCGGCTAGCATTAACTTTTAATTTAATTGCTTTATTCGGATGACCTACTTTAGTATTAGATCAAACATATTTGAGATGTTTTTTACCAAATGCTGCTGCAGCAATTATTTATATAATTTTCTTGTGTCTTAATATGGCCTAGATTTATTTAGCTGGAAATGCCATGAAATACTCCATCCCTGCAAATCAAATTCTTATTGTTGTTAAGGAATATTTAATAACTCAATTAAATATGTCATGTTTTAAATTAAACTTAATTCAGTTTGATGTTTTAATTTGTCTTATGTTTCTGAAATGTCATATTAAGTTTGTACATATTATTTAATTTTTACAACATTTCAATTTCCTTAAACTCAAAAACTTCATAAACAAAATAAATTAGTTTTATTTATATAGCAAGCAACCTTGCCTTAATGTCGCGACTTGGCTGCTACCCATTTTAGCAAAAAACGTATTTAAATTGATGAACTGTTGTGTTCCACATATGTAATAAGTAATATTTTCTTTCAAAATGTATCCGCAATCCAGTTTTCAGAAACGGTTGCTGGCCCTTCAATCCACGATTTCCTACTGTTTTGGAATACTCCCATTTGTGTGGAATCCCACTACTGAGCAATACGAAGAAAATAGAACTGCTTATCAACGTTTTCTTGTAACTTCATCAATTTGTACATTACACTTTGTGCTTAGCGTTATGAAAGTTCTTCACTTAAAACTATTTTCGAGTCAAATGCAAGGAAATCTGTACACTGGTCTATTAATGCTTTTATTACAAGGCATGTTATTTTGCGACATGAGTTTATATTATTTCAAACGGAGGGATATTATCAGCCTTATAAACACAACGGAACTGTATTCCAATAAATTTTCTTATAAATATACTAAAAGCAAACAGGAAAACAAACAAGTTCAGAAAACCATAAAAATGTGGGATCAGTCAACGGCTTTGAATCTTCTTTCCTGTTTTGGAGGGATTTATATGTTGTGTGTTCATTATATATTCTATCCAAACGACAGTGCTTATCTGACTCAATATTTAACCTACTTTACATCAATCTCTGAGAAAACAAAGCATACATTTATATTTGCCTACGCACCAATAACACTTTTGTTATTCATAAAATGTAATTTCAGTTTTGCATTTATCAATAATTTAGTGCTTGAAAGTAGAATTAAATTAATTCTTTAGTCAAAAACGAATTTTGTCCGAATACGGATGACAATGAATACCAAACAAATTGTAAATTACGAACACTTAGTGCTATGCCATATGAGTACCGAGCATTTGAATGCTTGTTTAAAATGTATTTAGACTGTTTAGGAATAATGTTAATTCCTGCGCATATAGTTAGCGTAAATGGCACATTCTTTTCAAATGTTCTTCTAATTAAGCAGTGGAATACACTAGATAGTGTACTGAAAATAATCTTGATTATTGTTTCAGCTTACGCGCAATGCTTTTGGTTAGTAGTGTTACATACTGGTGGACGTGTAGATATATTTTCACAAAAAACAATTCGCTCTTGGAAAACAACAAATTGGGGATCGCGATGGAATAACAGATACCTGTCAAAGTTTAGGAGAAGCTGTCGTCCGTTAAAAATATGCTACAAAAGCTTGTTCAGTTGTAAAAGAAAGTCAATTTTAACGTTTTTAAAATCTATTTACCGAGGAACGTTTAGGACATTATGCACATTGAAGCGGAAGTAGCACAATGAAAATAAGATTATTCCTCTGTTGATAAATCTAAAACTAGAAAGACTGCAAAATTGTGAACTATATCAGTCGATTGTACAGGACATCAGAAAACTGAAAGACAAATATTCCACTCAGTAAATTGATGCTTATATAGGGATCAGCATGCCAAAAATTAGCACGTGCATGTAAATAAAATGAATAATCTATCTGTTTCTGTTTAATTGAGTTTGGGGTTTAAATTGTAGAATCATTTTTTAATCAAACGGCAAAGAATGGCATCAAAAGTGTAGGTATATATTAATGGTCATGTTGCAATACATCTTGATTAAATTATAAAAAACAATTTAGTTTTCTGATTACAATGTCCATCATAGCAATTGCTCAATTTTAAAAATAGAATCTAATATAGAATACCTGGTAACCAAAAGAACAATTATTCTGCTTGTCATATATTCATCGATATATCTACGATATACCTATACATATTCGCATTCTACATGTTCAAATAATTTTCTTGTTTTTCAACCGATAACCTAGATGTAATTTATTTGGGAAATTACTTATACCCATTATCGTAGATTAAGCTACTACCGTACGCCAAGAAAAACAACAAGCATTAAGCAAGTAAATAACTTACAGTTTGGCTCTACAAGCTTGCAAACGTTGTTTGTTTTGGCAAATGAGTTTATATTAAATTGTAAACATGCAAACTAATTCGGTAGTTTCCAACCTATTGCAGATTGCCTTCCGTTTCTACAAGCATTCCTATGGCCTAATACCTGCATTGACGTTTGAAATACTTCTGACCAAAAACAGTCATGTATTTCTCAGATTCCCCAAGTTTTCCTCAAACAAAAACCGTATTTATCAATGCACTGTCATTCTTCTTCTCGTATTTTATATTCTTGCTGCTCTACTTGTTTTGGCATTACTATTGTTCGAAAAACTAAAGCATAAGCACAATCCAATGGCTTTGTCGTTTGTGATTGGTATACTAGCAGGAATTGTGATGTTGTTCTTATGTACGTTTTCGTATATGAGAAACTACACAGATGCTATCGGGTTCCTAAAAACTTGTTCAGTTGGATTAAATAATGGTAAGCAGCCCAAAATTATAGTAATTTTTCTCTTAGAAAGTTTTAAAATGATTTATTTTCAATTTTTTAGAATACCTGCATCATCGATATGACGCCATAGACCTGCTTCTCAACTTTCTTGTTATAGGTGTCCTTATTTTATACACACCCGTCCCACTAACTATTCAGTTTCTTGATTTTGATGTGGATCCAACTTATGTCATTGTAAAAGAACTTTTAATTTCAGACTTGCGTCAAGTTTCTGCTGTAAATGCACTTATGGCCAGACTATTTAGTTTTCTGTGTACTTCTATTTGTAGCTACTATTTGTTTCGGTACTTGATTGAAATTATTTTTGGTGTAGGAATTTTTGCAAAATTTGTACGCTTAAATATGGAGAGCATTTTGCATTATAAGGACATACATACAAACGAAAACCTACTAACTCGTTATGTGAGATTTGGTGTGGTTTTGACTTTGTGTAAAAATTGTACTAGCGATTTAGTTATGTATTTAGTATCATGGAGCCTTGTATTTCTTACTTGGTTAGCTTGGATGTCTCTCAATTGTTACAAATACTTTCCAATATTTATGAACATAGCAACCTCTGCTGCTTTGTTTGGTGGGCTGGGTCTTTCACTGTGCTTTCAAACAGTTATAGCAAACGTAAGAATAGCAAGCGAAAAGTTCATAAAAGAAAGGCAAAAGAACTCAACGATTGACATAGAGGGAACAAAGTATCTGAAGTACAAGTGGAAAGCACAACGTCCTTTACCAATTTATTGTAGATCCTACTTTGCAATGACCACTGAAGCCGTTGTGGTTTATATGGATGTATTGACAAGTTGTATTGTAAATGTTGTGCTGTTTATTACATTATAAATGTAAATGAAGAGTTTTTGCTGCATTATTATTATTATCCTGACTTTGTCTTTAAATATGAATAAAACTAAGATTGCACGATCACAAAAATAAGGACATTTGGTTATTCCTACGTCATGGATACAAAACACAATCATGAAAGCCCTTTATCCTCCTGCAAGGCAGATAAATTTAACTATTCGTCGTTTGTTCGCTTCAGAGTTTTTGATATAACATATTTCAAATTGTATTGGCAGACAGTGGAATGTCTTGGTTATTTACTATCTACAACGGTTTCATATATTGATATAATACGTCATTGTTTTAGCAATTGAATCAATGCTCAAATTTTTTGAATTACGTGGAGCCTAATTTCAATATAAAAGAAGGTTAAAATTAACATATGGCGATTATGTTTGAAGTTGTTTGAAGCACGTTCTAAATTTGTTTTGTGTCTAATGAAATCTTGCAGAATTTATTTGAAGTTCGGGTAAAAATACTAATTTCAAAATAGAAGATTACAACAGTGCTTTTGTGAACGTTATAGAATCTTATTTCTAGAGCATTGGTAAGAAACGTTTAAGAATCAATTTTTTTGAATTTAAATTTACAGACGGAAATAAAGGCAAAGTTTTGTTTTTGCTCATTTTGTGTTAACTGCTGACGTTACAATGCAATAAAAGCTATCCGCTCTTAAAAACAACGAATATGGGATCACGATGAAATGAAAGAAACATGTCAAAGTTTAGAGAAAAAAATTTGTCCGTTAAAAATATGCTGCAAAAGTTTGTTTGGTTATGAGAGGAAGTCTATGTTAACCTTTTTAAAATCTATGGAATGCACAAATGCCTTTGCCAATTTACTGTGGCAAGCAATTTGCTATAGATACAGAAGCTGTTACGATATAAATACATGGATGTTCAAACAAATAATATTCTAAATGCTGTGTTGTTTATTGTTCCGTAAGGCATAGCTTATCGCAATAAACTTTTAGTTTTATTATGTATGTATATGTATAGAATCATTCCAATTGTGAACATTTTGGCTAGTTTTATAAGTAACAACGTAACACGACTTGATTTAATTCTTCTACTTCATATAAGATATCATTGAAAGATATTCAAAGTTTGTATCTTGCTAATATTTGTCTATGTATTGTGATCTGTACTTATTCTACGTTGAGCATCCAATATAGGTAAGGTTTCTTTACATTCACGTGCTGCTGACGTGAATAGAAGATTCCAGATAAAATGTCAGACTAAGGACGTGTTCTTGTCCACATTCTCTCTTTTTTACTTCACATGACACCCAAAAGTGTTTTTGGTAGCATCATCTCTTATTGTTGCTAAATAGATTCCTTTCTTTTGAAATAAACCTGGCACCTAGACTTGTGTAAATTGTACCTTCTTGTTCAGCCACCTTCACGTGGATTGCATACCTATGTGAGTAGTCAACTATGAGGTCTAGTCATTCTTTAAAGCACTAAGTACACTCTTATTAAATCAGGTATAGAAAGTTATTTTCTGTCTCCTTTTTTTCGTTGCAGCTTTTATCACAACAACACATTTATCATCCACCAACCTCCAAAACATCTGTAAAATGGTTGCGGATACTTTAACTGTTTTGGGATAATGTTAATTCGTGCACATCTAGTTGGCGTAAATGGTGCTTTGTTTGCAAATGTGTTTAAACGTCAAAGCTTTTAAAATGCTCCGAAGCATATTAGTTCTCATGCTAAAAACAATTTAATTTAAATTATTTTAACTAACGAACAAGTCAACAAGACCTGAGTAACCTAATTTGATTACAATGTTCATCAAATCAAATACTCAATTTTAAAAATCAATCAAATAGTTATAACCTGTTCAGCTATAAAGCAATATTACTGTTCATCAAATATTCATCGGAATATCTATACCTATTTATATTTTACATGTTCAAGTCAACCAGTTTTTCCTGTTTTGCAACCGTTGTCCTCTTTTGTAAGTTAGTTTCGCAATTACTTTTACCATAACAACGTAAATGGAGATACTACGTTCGTACAGACAGGTACACCACAGCTAAAGAAAAAATGGCAAGCGTTAAGCCAAAAAGAAATATTGTACAGCGTGTTTCTAAAAGCTTGCCAACGTGTTTCTCCAGACAACTAAGTTTCTACTAAATCAGAAACATGCAAACCAATTCCGTAGTGTCAAATCTATTGCAGGTTGCCTATCATTTGTACAAACGTACTTATGGCCGACTTCCTGCCATAACATTTGAAATACATTTCACAAAAAATAAAAATGTCTTACTGAGATTCCCTAAATTTTCCTCAAACAAAAACCGTTTTTATCGATGCGCAGTGTTTGTTTTGCTTGTATTGTATACTCTTGGTGCGTTGCATGTTTTGGGATCAGTCATATTCAGAAACGCAAGATTTAACCATAGTCCAATTGCATTATCTTATTTGCTTGGTACGTTAGCAGGAACTGTGATGTTTTTATTTTGTACACTTTCGCTTCTTCAAAACTTTGCAGAACTTCGAAGTTTGTTAGAAACAATGTCAGTTGGTTTGAATAACGGTAAGTTGTTAGCTTTTATAAAAAAATATCATACGTCGGGATTAATCAAAACTTGTTTTAAATCATATTCGTTTTACAGAATATTTACATGATCGATACGACATTATAGACCTGCTTCTGTGCTACTTGATTCTCGGCATTTTCATTTTCTACACTCCAGTACCACTAATAGTTCAGTTTCTTGATTTTGACGCCGATCCAACTCACCTCATCCTAAAGGAATTGCTGTTTTCTGACTTGTACCAAGTTGGTGTTGTTAGCGTAGTTTTAACTAGACTGTTTAGTTGTATCTGTAGCGCTATTTGCAACTACTATATGTTTCGCTACGTATTTGAAATTGTCTTACTTGTTGGTGTTTTTGGAAAGTTTATAAGATTAAACATGGAAAGCATATTGCATTATCAGCGTACATATTCAAATGACGAACTTTTGTCTCGGTATATGACGTTTAGGGTAGTGTTAACTTTATGTAGAAACTGTAGCAGTGATTTAATTCTTTATTTGGTTTCTTGGAGTCTCGTATTTCTTACTTGGCTAGCTTGGATGTCTCTAAGTTGTTTCAATTTTTTGCCATTAATTTTAAACTTGGCACCTACAGCAGCTTTTATTGGAGGATTGGGCCTTTCGTTATGTCTGCAGACAGTTGTTGCAAATGTGAGAATAGCAAGTGAAAAGTTTATTAAAGAAAAACAGAGAGATTCAAGGATAGTGATGGAAGGAACAAAGTATATAAAGTACAAGTGGAAAGCACAACGACCTTTACCAATTTATTGTGGGTCACATTTTGTAATGAGCACTGAAGCCGTTGTGGTTTATATGGATGTATTGACAAGCTGTATTGTCAATGTGGTGCTGTTTATTACATTATGAACTGTTATGGTAGCATTATTTATCAATCTGGCTTTGACTATCAAAATAAATAAAATTTTAAGCATTGCACTATCTCATAAATAAGAACATTTGGTTTTTTCCGCATCATGTAAGCAAAACACAATCATCTATCTTTTTTATTTATTTGTGTGGTAGATTTATTTAACTGCTAGATTTCTGTTAGCTTTAGAGTGTTTGGAGATACTTATTTCAAACCGCGTTAACAGAGTGTAGAATTTCTGGGCAATCTGCTAGCAACAAAGCTTTCCAAATATTGATGTTGCTAAATTAGTACTACTAATTCAGTAGCGTGTGTGTGTTTGTGTGTGCACTTTTTTTCAGGATTTAACATGGTGCGCTGGCTGGCGTTCGTGCAAGTTTCTTCTCCCTTTTTGTGGAATGCCTGAGCATCGCATTGCATGATGCGGTACAACAAAACAATAATTGGGCGTAGTTTGTGGTAGATTTAGAAGATGTTTACGAGCAGTCTAGACCCGTTACATATCTAATGGAATTAAACTAATCTTGTCTAATCCAAAAATTAATCCGAATTTCGGAAATTTGGGGATAATTCTGCGATTAAGATTAAGCGAGATTAAATTTAATCTGATTTTCAAAGGCAAGAGTAAACTGGATTACGACCACACCTAAATTAGTACTACTAATTCAGTAGCGTGTGTGTGTTTGTGTGTGCACTTTTTTTCAGGATTTAACATGGTGCGCTGGCTGGCGTTCGTGCAAGTTTCTTCTCCCTTTTTGTGGAATGCCTGAGCATCGCATTGCATGATGCGGTACAACAAAACAATAATTGGGCGTAGTTTGTGGTAGATTTAGAAGATGTTTACGAGCAGTCTAGACCCGTTACATATCTAATGGAATTAAACTAATCTTGTCTAATCCAAAAATTAATCCGAATTTCGGAAATTTGGGGATAATTCTGCGATTAAGATTAAGCGAGATTAAATTTAATCTGATTTTCAAAGGCAAGAGTAAACTGGATTACGACCACACCTGTCGACGATTACGGTCGTAACTTTGGGTCAAACGTCAGTTTAAATTATCATATTGCATAACTTGAGCTAATATTGCTTAAATTATCTTCCTAGATTAACTTGAGCTTCAGCCAAAGTTACATTATCAGGATAATCCTCAAACCGGGTTTAAACCTGACTTTAGCCTAGAGTTAAAGTTACATTATACGCCCCAGAGGATTATAACTTGCAACACTGCACTGCAATACCAGGTTGTTGCCACGAACGGCCCAGGCAAACTTCTAGAGGAACAAACTGATGCAAGTTCATAAAATTTTCGAATAAGTTTACTGAAGTTTGTAGTGTTTCTTTCAATTTCTGGTTCGAGTTTGTGTCAAATGAAATGACTCTCTCGAAGCGTGGCTTCAACGAAATAAACAACCGCGGTAGAGTTCATTCGTTTTTCGAAATTCGGAAATCCTTCAAGTTACTGTGCAAAACCTTATTCTTTGTTGTGAATGTTTTTTGTGACATCTCTGCTGTGCGTTTTGTGGCAGGTTATTACTTCTCGAAAACAGTTAACGAAGTGGCATGAATGAGACTAACTCATAAAATTGTAAAATACCCGGCATGGATGTTGGTAGAAGCGCCAAATTAGGGGAAATTGTCCGACGGAAATTTTAGTATATTAGAAAATTTGTCTCCGTGGAAAACTTTGTTTTGGAAATTATGGTTTGGACATTCTCTACGGGGACAAATTCGAAGTGGAAGCCAGGTCCTAGACCCGGGGAAGGGTAACGTAGGGAATCATCTAGTTGCTTTCAAAATTAAAGCAACGCTCAAATCTTTTTTTTATTATAAAGAGCGTGATTACATTATAAGAGTTGATTAAACTTTAAATTAAAACACTTATATATTAAATTTCTATTTAAATTGTCCTAAGGTAGGTAGAATACCGCAAAATCGTTTATGAAGGGTTAATAATAAAAATCAATTAATATATAGTAATTTCAGCAAAGTTGGCTTAAACGGAAACTGAATATTACAAAATAGTTATGGAAGGGCATAGGTAAGAAAGCTTTCAGAGTTTATTTTACTGAATATAAGTTACAGCCGGAAATAAAGCGGAAATGTTGCTCATTTTGCTGAATTTGTGTTTAAATAGAAACGATAGCGTAACAATCCGAAAATCTCAGATATACTAAAATGAGTGCTAGTTCAGTTTTGTCCCCAATAATGCAAATTGCATTTAACATATACACGCAAACATATGGCCGCCTTCCTCCTATAACTTTTGACGTGCTAATAGATAAAACAGGACTTGTGCATATTATATTTCCGAAACTTTCATCATTCGCAAACTTTGTTTACCGATTCACAACATTTCTCCTTCTGAGCACATACTGCATAGCTTGTTTGTATGTGATAGTTTCATTGTTTTCTAAAACAACAAAATACGCACACAATCCAATCGCTCTTTCTTTTCTAATTGCGTTCGCTAGTGGACTCCTTCTCTTTTACGCTTGCACGATTTCCTTCTTTAACAACAAAGCAGACGTGCATATAAGCTTACGGACCTTGTTCGTCGGAATAAATAATAGTGCGTTTGTTTTAAACAAAGTTCATCAAGTTGACCCTTAATAATGAAAATATTTATGCTTGCTTTTGCTATTTTCAGCCTATGTGCCTCATCGTTATGATTCACTAGGTCTACTTGTAACTTACCTGATTGTTGGACTTTACGAAACAAAATGCTGTGTTGTTTATTGTTCCATAAGCCAATGCTTTTTCCCATAAGCTTTTTAAGTGAATGAAATCTAACAAGATGTGAGACATGCTTACCAGTTTACCATTTTGATAATTTGCATACGACATTCGATTTGGTTAAAATCTAAAGAGCAAATTAATAAAACTTGTAACTATTTACTTAAATAATAAAATCAATATTTTTTCTCGTAACTTCTTGCTGTTTTCTAAATGTGGTACACTTAACATATATAGCAAGCCAAAACCTCTTTTCAGACTATTTAGTAAAAAAACAATTAGGGTATACTCGCGCGCTTGCTAAAACGTGGAACTTTAAAAATTGTGTAATTTCATTTTAACTTACGAATAAGCTTATACACAATTTTAAATGTCAATCCATTTTAACTTTAAATTATTATACCTTTAAATAAAAACAAATCATGTAAGTGCCATGAGCTTGGGCGGTGGCGCACGTTGTATATTACCCCAAACTTTTTCGATTATCTTTAAACCAGCAAAGTAGTTGCGTCAAGTTAATCTTCTAGTAATTTCTCTCATGGAGTTTAATACAATTATTAAGCATACTAAATCCAAATGAATTCAAACTCAATATTGTCGCCAAAATTACAACTATCCTATAATATTTTCAAACTTTCTTATGGCCGCCTCTTACGATTGACCTAATCGTAGACAAATCAGGAAAATGCCACATAATATATCCAAAGTTCTCATCAATTATGAATTTAAATTACCGATTTGTAACTTTGCTGCTTCTTACCACATATTTGCCGGCATCTACGTTTGTGCTGTGTTCCCTATTATTCAAAACACCAAAGCATAAACATAATCCCATGGCGTTGTCTTTTCTAATTGCATTTAAAACTGGAATAGTTACCTTCCACCTGTGTACCATTTGCTACTTTCGTTATAAGGTAGACCAGAGGATTGCCATGAGAGCAGTTAATACTGGCCTAATCAACCGTAAGTCTGGACTACTTACTTTTGAACTTTGAACTAACTCTAACTTGCTAAAGAATATAAAAAGCTAAACCATTTCTAACGTCAGGTATCAATGAAGGTATTAACATTTGCTAAAGAATTTATGTTTCCATTTCAGCCTATTTACCTCAGAAAATAGACATCGTCAGAATACTTCTGATCAGCTTAATCATCGGACAATGTATAACATTCACGCCAATTCCAACTATAGTTCAATTTGTTAACTTTGACTGCGACCCGGTTTACGTTCTCATAAAAGAATTTTTTATTTCAAGCTTGCATCACGTTTCAGCAGTTGCAGCATTATGTATCGGTGCATTCAGTATTTTATGCACGTATTTAATAATCCTTTACAATTTACGACACTTACATATCAAATCATTTTTTTGGTTGGTGTTTATGCCAAATTTGTAAGCCCTAATATGCAAAGCATTTTACATCACCCAAACTAGTACTCTGAAGACCAGCTGTTTACTAGATACTATATTTTTTGAGTTTCGCTAGTTGTCAGGTGGAATATTTCTAGTGATATAACTTAGTATATGGTTACCGGGTACGTTGGTATACATTTGTGTCATTTTCTGCACAAATTGTGCCAAATTAGTGGATTGGGTTTGTCATTAGTGCTTCAAGCTGTTGTGACAAATAGAAGAATAGCGAGTGAAAAGCTTACCAACAAACAAAAAGAATTCCGGGGTCGATATCAAAAGTGTTTAAAGTTAAAATAGAAGGCACAAATGTCATTGCCAATATATTGTGGAGCTAATTTTGCAGTGAGCAAAGAGGCTGTTTTCATTTACATGGATGTTTTGATGACAATTATTGCAAATGTGGTGCGGTTTATTGTGTTATAGTAGAATTTATTAGAATTTCAATTAAATTGCGTTTATCATCAAATCTGAGAAAGCAAAATAGGAAAGTATAAATAAAATAATGTATACCTAATTGCTAAATTGTGCTTGATACCTGAACATGAATAAATATTTTTTGTGTTGTTGTATGTTTTACATTCCGCAAGCAGTTTCAGACGTGTATGCAAGCGTCACAGTGCAACAAAGAAAAATCTTTTTTTCTTGCGCATTGGATAATTCTATTGCATAGCAAGCAGTACATTCAATGCATAAGCAATATACTTACTAATAAAAATGTGTGCACGGTTTATCGTGTTTGGGTTTTCAAGGACGTCCGGATTTTACAGAACTAGCCAAACAACTTATAATGCTGGACTGACCAAGTTGATTATCTGTGCGTCAGTTGATGAATAAATACATACTCAGTATATATACACAAGCATGCTGGCAGATATCACAAGTCACTTATTTCAGCGTACGTCTGAATCACCTGTTTTATGTTGTGTTATTTGGTCCACAAAACTCATTTGTGTTAGAGTTTATTTTGTAAATACTTTAAAAAGCTATTCACTTATTTCAAAATGGTCAACAACTGTGTGTTTTGCAAAAAGTCGCAAAGCAGTTACTCAGAATTGGAAGCTCATATAAGACATCATGTAAATGAACGTCCTTATCAATGTGGAAAATGTGATTGGGCATTTTTCCGAAAAAGCCATCTTACAAGACATCAAAGTAACATACATTTTATCAGAAAAAAATATATGTGTAAATTTTGCAACAAAAATTTTTATTTGAAGGATGATCTTACACGACATAATAGGCTACATTCCAATTATAAACTTAACAAGCGCCAAGTGTGTCAAGAAACTTTTAAACTTGAAAAGAAGTTATTAGTGTCGGACACAAAGGCTAGTGTTTTTTCAACAAAAACAAAAAAACTGCAGCCACCGAACAGAAATGCCTACATAGTATCGGTTCAACAACAGTACCAAGACCAATTTTCGGAAGTTTTGGAACCTAGCCGTGGAAGAATAATGTTTCAATGCAAAATCTGTTCCCAACGTTTAACAACAAGAAAGTCAATGTATCGACATTTAAGGAGCCATGAATTTTCTAAGAAATTCAGCTACAAATGCTGGACTTGTGAAGTAGAGTTTTTTTCGCAACGTCAACTGAATGAACATAAAATAGCCAAGCACGGTCAGGAGAAGATAGTAAGGTCGCGCACATTTAAAGAACACTCCTGTCCAATCTGCAATGACATATTTTTAGGACACCACTCGTTATTTAACCATCTACGAACACATACTGGTGAAAAGCCATTTAAGTGCAAAATATGCGATAAGCGGTTTACTGAAAACAGCAACAAAAGAAAGCACGAGAGAAGTCATACTCAAAATGGATTTTATTGTTCTATTTGTAAGAAGACGTTGTCCTTAAATTCAGATTGGAGGCGACATGTACGTGGCCATCAAAACGTTCAAATGCACAGTTGCTTATTTTGTTCTAAAATGTTTGGAAGATATGAACTGTTGGAGGCACACACATGTTCCCATACAAATGAACGGCCATTTTCTTGTGAACTTTGTGGAAAAGGTTTCAGCCTGAAATGTAATAAAAATATACATTTGAAAATGCACACACTGGAAAAGCCATTTAAATGTCATCTCTGCCCTGACGCGTTTGCGCAAGCTGGGTATTTAAGTGCTCACATTAGGAGAGTGCATTTATTGGAGAGAAATTTCATGTGTGACATTTGTGGGCTGAGTTACTTTTCAAATGTTAGACTACAGCAACATTTGGAAAGGCAACATACAAGAAAACCTTTTGCGTGTGACGTTTGCAGTAAAGGATTTCCAAACGAAAATTGGCTATTGAGACACGTGGAGAAAGCTCACTCACAAAATTTCCTGGAAATGACTACCAAACAATAAGTTAAAACTGACGTTACAAAAACCGTAAAACAACTCCAAAATCAGTTAAATGTATGATTGCTGGATTTGAGATTTTCGTAATTGTTTACAAAATTCATAAAAATTTGTATATGAGTTTAGAGTAAATTTTGAAACATAATAAAGTGTTTGCTCAATTTGTAAAATGCAAAGCCGTATCATTTGAAAGAGCATTTTGCTGTGGATAGTGATAGCTACCAGTCAATTTAGTATGTGAGCATTGTAAAGTAGAATGATTCGCAAAAATGTGTGTACGTTTTCAAGGCCATCCAGTTTTGGTTCTATTGCTTTTTCCAAGTCCAGATTGCTGAATGAATGAACAAGACCTCATTCGTGATTCAGCTGATCAATAAGCGTGTATTAGGTAGGGAAGCTTAATAATCATAAGTTGCGTTCGGTTAATTAGCCTACCATTACAAATTACAACATCTGTTTTCACTAGTCTAATAAAAATTTTAAAAGTGGATTTGATAATTTTAAAATTTGGACAATTAAATATTTTGTGTTCCAAGAATTCGCAAAGCAGCAATCTTGTGCAATTTGTAGTGAGTTGCAGCAAGAAGTGCAGAGTTTGAGTTACATGTTAGTTGTCATATAAGTGAGCGTTTCGTTAAATTTAAAAGGTGTAACTGGACATCTCTTTGAGGAACTCACAAAACATAATACATTACAAATGTTCCCTTGATAGTTTAAGTGTACTACTTATGTGCAGTAAACAGTTTTGTTCAAAACTGAAACCAAGTTAGCGGTATAGGTCGCACTCCACGAGCAAACGTTGCAATTTACAAATATTCTGTGAAACGAGTTTATTTTCATTTACAAAAATTACTTAATCATAGAACAAGTGCCAATATTGTGTCAAAAAATCAGAATAACTCAAATTGTCACGTAAAACTAGAAAAATGTACGCAGATCAGTTTGAAGAAACTTTGGTCGCAGGAAAACCTTTGTACAAGTGCAAATTATGTTTCAAAACGTTAACAGCTAAACATTCAATATATAAACACCTAGCAAGCAAGTCATGTAATTCTACAAAATACAAGTGTTCAACATGTGAAAAGACATTTGTTTTCCATAAACATCTACACGAACACGAAATACGTAAACACAATAAGGAAAACGAGCAGAGAATAAATACAACCTGTCCAATTTGTGAAAAGGAGTTTATGGGAAATAAAACGTTATTTTCTCATATTCGAACACATACCAGAGAGAAACCTTTCCAGTGCAAAATATGTGACAAAGGTTATGCTGATCGAAGCAATAAGCAAAAGCACGAAAAAAAACCACAACCGTGAAGGATATGAGAGGACTCACAAAAAACGTATTTGTTCTATTTGCAATAAAACAACTTCTAGGAAAAATTGGAGACGACATTTACGTTGGCACAAAGATGTCAAAACATTCACTTGCTTATTTTGTTCAAAAACGTATGGAAGATATGAATGTTTGGAGGTGCATATAAGATCACATACCAATGAACGGCCCTTTTTATGCGGGCTTTGCGGGAAAGGATTTACCGTTTCGAGTAACAGGAATCTGCACTTGAAGCTACATTTGAATGAAAAACCGAACCATTGTACTTTGTGCAACGACTGGTTTGTTGGGGAAAGCAATCTTATGGCTCACATAAGAAGAAAGCATCTAAGAGAAAGATATTTTATGTGTGATGTTTGTGGCTTAAGATATTTTTCCATGTCTGAGCTTCAACTGCATTTGGCAAGACATAATAAAAGGAAACAACAATTTTTTCAGTTTGCTCAGTGAGCTGGTTCAGTGGAAGATGAGAATGAACTTGTTTAAAACTTTACGAACGCTTAATGGAGAGGTGGGTGAGCAAACGGCGACGATGAAGATGATGGAGAGGATTATTGAAAAGATTGCATGAAACGTTAAAAAGTTTGTTTCATTAAGCTAAGGGCATTCTTCAGGGATTCCACATACCATAAACTAGTGTTATTTAGTAGCTGTATGCCAACAAATGGGATCAGCTTAGCTTTGATATTCCATTTATATTCTCTGGAGTGTTTGTAAATAATAACTTATTTAGGACTTGTTTTTAATATAGCAATAGTTTTTGTCTAGCACAAAAACAGCCATTAGGTACTGAGATAAGGTACATTAAGTATAAATTAAATACACTCTTGTAACAGCTTGAAAAAAGTAGACGTGAATAAAAATTTAAAATCGCATAACACGACTTTTACTGCTAATTTCGACATCAGTATGTTCATCTCCTAGCATAATTCTTTTTTTAAGTCACAAGCTTTGCTTGACATTTTTGTTCATTCAAGCATAGAATTTCGTAATAGGCTGACGTGTGGTTTTAAAATGCTCATTCCTTATGAGAATAGCGATAACTTTGGGGAAGTACTAAGGGTCTGGGAAAAACACAATTGGCACACAAAAATGGATTACCTATTTATGTATGGTCTGCGAAATAAAAAATCCTACTACGGAACGTAAAAGCATTATATAGACTTGGAGTGTCAACACAAAAATGCTACTTAGGTCAACCGACCTCGTCTGCTTTGTAAAAAATAATTTAACATAATTTCCCTCTGATACTAGGTAAACATGTATATTAAAATAAGGTACAAAAATGCCTACATATTAGGTAGTTTCCAATGGGTTAGAAGTACTAATAAAATTAAAAACTATTGTCAAAATATTATTAACAAATTGACTTAGAACGACAACAACTTAAGATAGGTTGCTTTTGCAAGAACTTAGCACCTCAAATTAAACCCAGCAGCCACCAGTGAATTTCGTAGTACTATTTTGGCCACAATTTGCAGCAACATATTTTTGTAGAAATATTTTGTCAAAACGCATTGCATTTATGAGTATTTTTGAAAACAAGGTTCCAAAAACGCTCGTCATGTATTCACCACTGAATCTGTATTTTATTGTAAAGGGTGTCCAATAAGTAAAGAGACAAATTTCGTTTTAATTGGAAACGTCGCACATGTAATTTCAAATGGAAACATGATATGCCACTGATGCATTAGACCTTGAAGAAGTTTAGAAAAAAATATCTCGATCTAATCTTTTCATGTAAGCTCACACGAGCTTTTGGCGTTAGGTGGCGCCACCTTTCATTTTTCCGAGTTTCGATGTTTTGATATAAAATTGTTGGCCAAATTTTCCTGGGAACCTGTACGATTAAATAAATTCAGAGGTCGTATTCAGAATTCATTTCTCTACAAAACCGGATAAAAAAATTGTCCTTCCTACTTACTTATGGATACAGGTATCGCGTTTTAAAATTTTATCAGTATTTACCGATCTATTTGAAATCTTAGCTATTCATCAGCTACCAAGCATCGACAAGATAGTTTAATTTGCTGTTTCTGAAAGCTTAGAAAATGAGCTTTCATAATTGCTAAGACACATACACTAATAATTTATATAAGTTGGATATGACAAGCATAAACATTTTTCTTCATTGGTGACTCCAAAATTTCATTCAAAACGGGATTCGAGAAAACTGTGAAAAAGTCGTTGTGTACGAAATTTCCTTGCCTTAGTAAAACATATGCCAAGTGATAGCTCATTTGAAAGCCCATTCTTTAGTAAGTATTACTGCAATTATTACATCTTGAAAATACGTTATGATATGAATTGAGGAACAGTTTAAAAAAGTCATACTTTGAAAACCCCGGAAAAATGCAAAAACGTATGACCGTAAATAAGTGTAAATTATTACTAGCTGGTAGGCCAGGAAAGCATGGTGTATTTTTTATGATAAACTACATACTTTGTTGTGTCTAAGGACAGCTATGTCAAAACATTTAACTTCAGTGGTTGGTTCTGAGAAGAAGATGAATTTTGTCTCTTTACTTATTGGACACCCTTTAGTTGCAATCAATCTGAAAATAGTGGATTCTCTGAAATTTGTCGAGATACTAAATACACATAAATTATTTCAGGAAAGCTCACCAAACTGTCATTTGCACATAATCACTCAAAATATATCACTAACCCTGGAACCTTTCGGAATGTTTCAAACTGACCCAAACTACACACGAACGTACACATATCGCGCAATGGATCCAAACCTAAACAGCACCCAGTATTTAAACGAAGACGAAAGATACGTACTTTTCCGTTTTCCGAATTACGGATACAACCTTACTGACAAATATAAATATGTTAATAACAAGCAACCACCACGACTAAATGTGTTGAAAACTCGAGCTCCAAAGTGTGTTTATTTCATAGTAGTTCTTGCGCAAGGTCACTACCAAGTTGACACTGCGACAGGCATCAACCAAATATATTTTCCGTATTTAAAAGCACTACATGAAATTCCAATATTTTCGATATGCCAAGCAAATACGTTGAAAAGTTGGAACCATCAAAACATTTTCTGATTCATTTTGTGCTGGATAGTGTATCAATTTGGAAAAACTTAAGTTTTATCGAAGGTTCTTTGCGTCGAGACCTTCACTCTTATGGTCAATACCTTGGACAATATGTACTGGTGGTGTATTTTTAAAACACGGTTTCACTTGAAGTTTATTGATCACCTACAGGTAAATTTATTAGAAGATGTAAAACTTGCTTTGTTTTGCTACTATTGTCACACATATGACGGCTATATAAGTACTAACTTCAAAGTATGGGAGCAAACATCAATGCTTCAAAGTATTCCGACGACTTGAACACTTCAGTTAAATCAAATCGATACAAAACACCACACCACCGAGTATGCTAATTTGAAAAATATTTTTCTTTTTCAACACCGCGAGCTTCGTTTTGCCATTTTACATATTATACTCTTAAAGCACTCAAACGTCACGTTAGCTACTTGTGACCAAATTACAAATTCGAAGTATAAAACTCTTCTTCCTGAAGTCTTTACAGAGGTTTTTCATTTTGATTATGCTTGCCAGTCTATATATTACAACATTTGGCCAGCAATACATGCCAATGCAAAATTAAAAACAGTTGACAGGAAAAGAAATTTGCACTTTTTGATTAGAAAATCATGGCCTAGATTAAATTCAATTTATCGGTACGTAGGCACAAGTAGTTTTAATTTTCTAACGTGTTATTCTTACGACTATGTATCCTGGCAGTATTATCCTCAACCATTTCAATTAGAATTATGGCTAGTATTATTAGGATACTTAGTATTTTTGTCTGTTTACATTCATGTAACCCTAAAACTCAGGAATCTCAACAAGGCTAATTTTAATGCCTACTTTTTTGCTTATGGCACTATTGTGGAGTACTGCTATTACATTCCTAGCTACGTTTTTAATGTGACTACTATAAAGGGTACAATAAGCCTATGGTTACTTCTATCGATTATTTTTACAAACGCGTACAAAGGAATTGCCATTACTGGAGTAACCGCGCCAAAGGACAAATTAAGTGTGGCTTGGTTTTATGACCTCATTGAACCAAACCTGACATCACCTAATTCAGATGCTGGTTTGGCATTTAAAATATTAACACCATTAACCGACACTTTTCTCACAATTTGGAAAAATACAAACATAGGTCAATCTGACAGGTACAAAAATGAAATACCTGATTTGCATGGCTTGGTGCTGGATAGTTATATTTATCAATTACATCAAGATGCAAACCAAGAGCTTGAAAGCCTACAAGAACATAACAGAAGTGCCCAAGTATCTCAAGAATATTTACGATTGCTTAAAAACTTGTCTATCGAAACAATGTATGATTTACCATTTCAAACGGTTGGCAAACTTGCACGCAATTATGATACCGCTTGGGAAGAAACTATGGTGCATGCGTCGGATCTTACTGCAGGATTTTCCGATGACATGATACGAACAATTTTGTATGATAAGGTATTTCAGAATGACACAGATGGCAAAAGTGTAAAATCTAGTATTAGTCATTTTCTCGATTCACTGAAAGTAACTTGTTCCGGTAAAACAGTATATGTTGACGAGGAAGAAAAAATCAACAGAGAGTATGTGTATTTATCCAATCATTATCCTTTAAAGTTTTTTCGTGGAAATACAAGTATTTTACAAGATGCAAAAGTTTGGAAGTTTGATGATCCACGAGGATCTACACTGCCAGAAATATTTCATAAACTTTTGGAAAGTGGAATATATTGGCAAATTGAATGGTTTTACAAAAAGCAAGAACAACTGGGTGACAGGTTGGAATATACCAGAGACAGACTTAGAAGCTTAGTGCAAGTTAAACCGTTGGATTTATTATCCAACTTTCAAACCATTTTCATTATCTATTTGATTGGTATAGGATTTTCATATTTTGTGTGGTTAGTCGAAAATTTTAAGAAAATTATTTACGCAATTAAAATGCTGCTTTGTTTGTCAATCCAAATAACATGGAAATGTTGTATTGTCCTCCATCAAGTTTCAATCACAAATGTATTTTCTTACTTACGTGTAGGGATGTTTCAAAAGTCCAGTTTCAAAATAGAAACTAGTAAATTTGGAAATGCGGTCATAATAGGTGTTCGTCAAGAACGTCACTATAAAAGAGCGAGAAAACTACCACGCAGAGTAAAACCTGTTTCAGCAATAAAGTCAGCGCAATAAAAGTAACCATGAAGCCAAAAATATTTGATAACCTCACGATATTTGTAAATTTGTGTCTCAAAACATTTGGAACCAACGCGTTCAGAAATGTTACAAAATTTCAATATGAATATTTATTATCAACAAATTGTATCTTATGGATATGAATTTCTTAGTGACCTATTTAGTGAATGACCCCTTTTGAATTGAGAACATTTATGGAAGAATGGCTTGTATTTTTTACTGCATTATCATTTTTAATTTGTTTTGTTAAACCTAGTATGTGTATAATAGTATTAAAATATAAATGGAAAAGATCAGAATTTTTAACACAGCTACACTTTCGTTGCTGATTTGACATTACATAGTACACCTTTTTTAGGAATCAAAAATCGTAATTTTGTGAATTTGTAAACAACATCAAATGTTGAAAGTTAAAATAAATATTAAATCTTTCCTTGAAGAAATTTTGCAACATAAAAAACACAATTAACTCAAAGCCAGCAACACTCTGACTACGTTTCTTAGCAACTCTCTCAAATAAACAATCATACTTGCTTTGTGAACTACATAAAGTTTCCCGTGATTAATTGAAATAGGTTTACAAGATTTTACAAATCGTTCCATAAGTTTTTTCTCAAAGGCAGGTTTCCAATCAAAAATCTTCTAGGACTTTAAAATCTTGATTCCTAATAAATGTAACTGTCCTCACAGGTATAAAATAATAGACCAGCCTATTGCTGCGGCAACCGCCCAAACTGCTAATATAACTAAGCCTACAACCTCAAGTTGTTCTTTATGCCTAATACATATAAAACTACTAAGCACAAAAAATAAAGTCATAAATGCCTGAAGAGGAACCAGAAGCTTTGCAAGAATTTGGTTGCCAATTGTTACTAATATTTGAACGCATCTGTATATAAGTTTCAAATTATTGTGTTTGTGCAACTTTGTAGAACAACGATAATACCTATATGGTTTCCCAATAATTAGTTGGCGAATAACAAGAGAAATGAAAAATACTCCAATATACAGCAAGCCTGTAAGAAGTACATAAACGGTTAAATGGTACACAAAAACTGAATATATTATAGGCAAGTTCATCAAGGCTTTAAACAGGCATGAAGAATTTTCCGGTGCAAGACTACCAAAAAACCCAGGTTCTGCTGGTTTCCATACTAAAAACAAAGTTGCTGCAAACATTCCAAATAAATATGGAAATACAAGTAGTAGTGCACAAGTGTCCAGTAGCTTTGTAAAAAGACTTGTATTTGGATTGTGAGTTGGAAGAAACGTCTCTGTCAACAAATTGGTTGCATCAAATTTAAAAATACATTCATGTCGAGAAAAGCTGGTATACGAAACGTAACTTACCGTTCATGTAACGAAAAAATTGGATATATGTGTTCCATCCACGAAGCGTGCTGTCGTCGTCTACAAGCAGCGCCTCGAAACAAATTGCTATGAAGAGTAGACCAACAAGAAATGTAAATAGAAAAATATTGGTAAGTAGATCCCCAGTATACAAAAACTGAAGTAATCTAATGCCCACAAAACCAATGCAGCATACAAGAAAATAAATATTATATTTCACACTGCAGCTTTTCTTGTGCTTGTGTTTTACAAATATTTTGGTATGATTGTTCCAAGCGTACGTTGAAACGCCAATTGATACCAAAATAGGAAACAGGGTATTTAAGGCTCTGTAGAATCTACTACTAAACATGATTTACATTTGTAAAAAACCTAAACTAACTAGCAATTTAAATTAAACTAGTAAACTTGAAAGCTGAAATGTACGCAGCCGGTCTTAAGTTGTCATGGGAACTCACTGTAGTATATTCATGCTATCAATAAAGACAGCACAAGTATGTACGTAAGCTAAATTGTTTTTCAAATGACTTTTATTCAAGAGCATCAGATTAAAATTAGAAACTAATTAAATTGTATTTGTTCAGAAAATCCATTACATATGCAATATTCCTTGGTTCTTATCTCGCCAAAAACCAAATTAAAAAAATTGAAATCAAGTTTGGCTTTTAGATTGTATCCTTCTTGTGAACGAGTTAAAAAGGTTTTATTTTTAACCATGTCTACGTAGTAATAGTTAAATCCAATAATAAAGCAATTTAGCCTTGCAAATAAAATATGCTTGATTTTAATGAAATTCGGCGTGCTAGAATTGTACTGCTTGTGTGTCCCTAAAATCTTTAAATTTTCAAAATTTTTGCACAATGAATGCGAATGCCATTGCTGTTTAACGTTTGAAAAAATGTGGATTCAGACTTTGTGTCGAGTATCTGCTATCTTATACTTGTAAAATGTAAAAGTATAAAACTTTTCACTACACCAGATATGAAACGTAAGGTTAACTGTTTATGTTCTTAATTGTAGCTGATATCTCAATGACTATGCACAGTTTAGTAAATTGTTGGGAGCAAACTTGCCTGGGAGCAAATTGAACAGGGAGAAACATGGCATGGAAGGTAAGTGGTCCGGGAGCTAGTGGTTATGGGAGCAAACTTACCTGGGAGCAAATGGCACGGGGAGCTAATGGGTCGGGGAGCTAACTGACCACCAAGAGCTTGTTGGTTTTGAAGCTAATAGCCTAGACCCAATGTTTCTATGTTATTGTTTAGCTAGTGCTTTACGAGTTCCCAAAACATTAACAATAAGTTCATTCAAGTCATATTTCCAGGAATAGTTCCCATTTTTGGAGCATGCTTTAGCATAAATTCAATTGCCACTTGAAAGTATATAAGGGCTAAGAACAAGTTGTAGTTGCTGTCTGTGAGCCAAACTTTTAAAAAACTTTTGTTAGGATATTGGTGGAAATATGTCTACATTGTTGTTGTGTTATGTACAAACAAATCTTTTAATTCTCAATTCAGTTCCTAGAAAACACCCTTTAAAACCCACTATCAAAAACGATATGTTTCTCGATGATATTCGTTTGCATCAAACATAGATGAATGAAAAACGAGAACATTCTGACACTTGTTTTGTACCTGAAATTATCTGCATTTTATCATCAATTTTTGAAATAAGAAAAAGCATGTATTCCTGCTTATTGGACGGCTTATACAAATATTTTAGTGAATTACTAACTGAAAAGGAAGCCCATAAAACACAAAACACCAATAACAATTGTGATGCATTTCTGAAAAACCAATAACTCAAATAATATACAAAAGTTCCCAGAACTCAAAGAATAAGTTCATTAAAATCTAATTTCCAGAAACAATTTGTCATTGTATAGTCACAATTCAGAATTTAATATGCTCGTGTTTGAGAGGTTTATAAAGGCTTGAAGCTGGAGTTAGTTAACACTGTCTGTAAAACACAAATGCTTTGCAAAAGTTTCATTATGATATTGAGAATAGATTGCCTTTTTCCAATTATTTGTTTTTTAAAACTATGGAGTCTTATCTTCTTTTCCAATCCTTACTATGGATACCTAATTGGTTGCGTTGTTCCATTTTGATAGTTTACTCAAGTCAGCACCGATTCAAACACATGATTAAAATTAAGTGTATGCTTACTCATTAAAATACGAATAATTAAAGGGTTTTAGCAAGTGATTATAGGAAAAATAGCACAATCTGTGACAAGCATACCCAAAGCCGTTGTTAAAAATTTTCAGCAATTTGTGAGAGTACTTTTTTAAATTTTCCTCAGAACTTGCATCACTCCTTAAACAGTAATCATAGCTAGATTATTGGAGTCCATCACTAGTGCATATTAGCACAACTATTGTATTTGTACCTTATCTCCAAATTTTATTTACATTGTTTCCTGCTGCCTACGTCAACATACACCACAGGCAATCGCATGCTGATGCATCATCCAAACAAGAACAAATACCATACTATTGTTTATCAGTTAACAACAAAAGGCCATAAAATCAAGTTTACAGACAGGAAGAACAAGCAAGTCTATAAACGCATGCTGCTAAAACAATAGTTGGCTAACTAACATTGTCTTAACAACTCATATTTGTTCGTCCTAACAAAATGTTTTTGAAAAATTTCTTTTTCTGTTTCCTATTTTTAAACTGCTTGTTACTTGCCAACAGCAACAAACCAGTTTCTTCAACAACGCCAGCACCTAAAGGAGCTAGCACTAAAGCCACCACTTCAGCGTCAACAGACAAAGGCGCCAATGGCAACGAAACCGCGCCATCTGGAAATTCAACCCAGTCCAAAAATGTTACCAAGCCCATTCTCATCCCCCGCATTTTAGGCGGTCGTCCCGCCCAACTCGGCGAGTATCCCTATCAACTCCAAATGTACTTTTTAGGCAGTCACACATGTGGCGGCACTCTAGTGATTTCACCCACATCCGGCCAGCAAATAGGAATCACTGCAGCTCACTGCATTTACAAGGCTAAACCCGAGCAATTTACAATTCGCGCTGGCAGCATAATAATGGATGGTGATGACGCTCAGGAGCTACCCGTGAAACAGCTAATAGTTCACGAAGAATATAACAGCAACTTTGTATACGACATTGGCATAATAATTTTTGATGGACAGTTCAAACTGGATGAAAATGTCAAGCCATTAGCTCTACCTAAAAGTGAAGACGTGGAATTTATGAAAAAGTATGTAACTGTAAGTGGATTTGGCAAAATACTGGGAACGGGCGAGATGCCAAAATATTTGCAAGTGGCTCAATTGAAGGTTATTCCAAATGACAAGTGCCAAAAATTTTTCGATGGATTGAGACTTCTTCCAAAGCATTTATGCGCTGGGGATTTAAAGGGACAAACTGCAAGTTGTAATGGGGATAGTGGCGGACCGGCAATGGCGGTGGATAAGCAGGGCAATGAGTTCTTGGCTGGGGCGGTTAGCTTTGGACCAACGGGTAAATAGATAAAAATAAAATGTTTGTAAATTTTTAAAGAATTGGTTTACAGCCAAGTTTGAAATTGCTTTTTAGTATGTTCTGCTAAAACACCCGGGGTGTATACAAGAATCAGCCATTATTTGGATTGGATTCGTAAAAATTCGGGAGCGTCGGATGTAAAGTTTGATGAGTATGATACAAGAGAGGTGGATACGGAAGAGTATTATGTTAATGGACCGCCGATACCATTTGAGGAGTCGTTTTATATGTTTAAAAAATAGTGGGTTTGAGTCTGCTGAAATTTAAAAACAAACAAAAAGATGAAAATAAAGTTTTGCAATTTTTAAAATGATTTAATAAAACTGTGCATAGTATAAACAAGGAATCGGATTCGCGACAGCTTGTGACTAGGCAGAAACATCAATTTTACCTAAAACAATCGCTTATCCCAATAATTTTTCTATTGTGTGGAAATGCAGTAATTTTTGGCATTACACTTTAGCTACGGTAGTAATATTAACATCAGAACAAGCGTTAGACCAATGGATGAAAACCATGACAAGCGCATTCTATTTTGAGGATTGCATTGAGACGGTATCCGTTTTGAGTGTTTAGTGAACATTTCTACAATTAAAGTTGGAATTTTGTCTCTTTTGTCTGATTTGCCAAATTTAGTAAATTTAGATGTTTTTGTTGACCCGCATCTATGGAATATACAAGCAAATGTACAAAAAGCTTACGCTCATCAGCTACAACATTACACACAGTTCGGACAACAGGGACTTGAAGGTGAAAACGTATTGTCTGGTTTGAAACAATTCAGCTGGAAAATTACCTCCCTAACAATGGACAACCTAAACCACAATATGATGGAAGCACTTGAAAAGTTTACAAACATTACCAAGTTGTGCCTCGATATACACGATGGATGACCCGTAGCTGCTGTTACTTGTTTCATACTTCAGTTTTTCGAACAATTGAAAAAATACACACCTCGAGTAAAATATTTGTCAATGTCGTCTCATTTGAAACCATGTTATTTGACTTTCCATTCAAAGTGAATTTACCATGGCTGGAAAAACTTAGCATTGAGTTTATAGCATATTTTTACGGACATTGGTGTTTCTCGTTTTTGCAATGTCTTCCAAAACTAAAAAGCTTACAAATACATTTTACTTCTCGATCAGATTATGTGGCACTTACAAATACTAACTGGAATCAATTTTACGGGTGTCCAAGTCAGTGTTTACACAGTGAGAATGACCACTTGTGTTACGAAGATGATCATAAAATTGATTTATTTCGATGGCTAGACAAAATTGAAGCTTTTCAAGAAACAGACACTCTTGTTTTATTCAAAGTGCACCAGTCGAATATCTGGAAACTCTTGAAAAGTTTGCAAAAAGCAACCATTGGAATTGTGGAAATTACCTATGACGGACTTGATCATAACTTACAAGCAAACACACAAAAAATTGCACGAGAGTATGGGCGAAAATCTGTTGCCTAAAGTAGCAGCAACACTTTTACTAGAACTTATCTTTTTTAAATCTGCACTCGCACTTTAATATGTACTTAGCTTTTTTGTTGAAGATCTATTTCGTGGAAAATATAATAAGGTGTTTCAAAATTAATTTCTACAAATTTCAATTGTAATCTTACTATTAATCTAAGGAATTCTGGCTTATAGACATGCTAAAACAATGAGCATATTCGTTCGTGCGAGTACATGTTCTTATGTATTATATTGCGGACAACGATATTTCATATTCTATTGCTCCAAATACAGTAAATCCAATAGGATTGCATTGGCCATTGCTAGAATAATGACACCAGTTGATAAAATTCAAAATGTGGAAGAGATTGTGCTTATAATATGTACTAAAAGGCCAATTGGTGCGTTTATTTTTTAAATTGGATTTTACAGATAACAATATGGTTACAAAATTAGTTTATGAGTATACACTAAAACAGTGAAGCTATTAGATAAATCGATAGGTTAAATGCTGTTCTAAGCAACCGAATGTTAATTAAAAATACGTCACATGCAATATAATAAATATATGTAAAATATTTTCCTACTAGCATTGCTTCAATAATTCACAGTTCATCAACCAAATTGCTTAAATCTGTTTGTATGTGCACAATGCTGTGTCAAGGCCTAAAATATAACCCAAACTCTGATTATTTCCCCAATTACCACCTTTCTATTTTGGTAGTGGACCAGCTGATGATGGTTGCCTACACCAATGGACAAGCTAAACCCGTTGATTACGCTAGCTTGTCCATTGGTGTAGGGGGTCTAGGCCCATTCCCCTCGGTGCACTTTCCCCCCTGGAGTTCCGTTCCCCTCAGACCCTTTTCCCCTTTGCGTTAGTTCCCCTCTTTACATTTTCCCCTCTGAGCTTCTTCCCCCCTCACCAGTTTCCCCTTTGCGTTCCTTCCCCTCTTAACATTTTCCCCTCTGAGCTGCTTCCCCTCAAACTTGTTCCCCTACACACCCGTTTCCCCTCCGTACAAGTTCCCCTCTAAACAACCCCTTGAACTCAACGATTGTTTCAAATGTGACCTATTACACACATGTACCTATTATAGGTAATGCGTATATTACAAGTATAATTGTTGAATGTAATATGGCGTAGTTCTTGGGTGGCAATATAATTCAAATTGATCGAAGAATTGGTTACATGCGAACAACTTTTAAAATATATTAGGTATTTAAATTTACCTTTTTACTCTTTAAATCCTTATTATACAAACTGCTTACATACATTTTCTATATGATCAGTAACGCAGAACTCAATACAAAGATACAATACTGTACAGCTGTTGTACTTTTATAACAATTTTTAAACTACCGATATTTTTGGAACGTTTCTTTTTAAAAATTTCTGCAAACTCTTAGGTGCATCTATCGAATATCTAATGTAAATTATAATTCTTTGGTAAAACACAAAGGCAGTAGTTACACAATTAAACTAGTCTTGTGTGCTATCTCGGTCAAATACTCAATTATTTGTCTGGTATCGTAATCTTGAACTATTTTTTGAGGCGACTATTAACAACCAGTGACATTTTTGGTACTGATTATTTAAAAAATTATATTAATAATTCTAGTTTTTGGGAACTGGCAAATAAAACTCAATAAGCAGTCAACACAGCTTTCAGTCAATGTACTAAATGTTAACCAGAACAGAAAATGCAAAAGTTCAGTGGCAACTGGAGCATTTTTGGGGTTTGAGAAAATGATACTATATTCACGGGTTGTGTGTTTATCAATTCGTATCTTAATTGGGTTATCCTAATTCTTTTACCAGACACCAAAACTTGAATCCAGATATATATGGCATATAAGAAAATGTTTTAGTAAAGCATTAAATTACCTTAATTCAAATTAGCAAAAACTCTTTTGTAAACCAGTCAAAGTTACAAAGTCAGGTACATATTAGTGTTATGTGAAAAATTAATCTGCATATAACTGCAAATTGCCGCTCAAGAATTACGAAATATTCAACGCTCATATTTCAAGTATACATATTACCTATCATTGGTATTTGGTAATATATTTTTTCACATTTAAAACAATTATTGAGTTTAACGGGTTGTTTAGAGGGGAACTTGTACGGAGGGGAAACGGGTGTGTAGGGGAACAAGTTTGAGGGGAAGCAGCTCAGAGGGGAGAATGTTAAGAGGGGAAGGAACGCAAAGGGGAAACTGGTGAGGGGGAAGACGCTCAGAGGGGAAAATGTAAAGAGGGGAACTAGCGCAAAGGGGAAACGGGTCTGAGTGGAACGGAACCCCAGGGGGGAAAGTGCACCGAGGGGAATGGGCCGGATACCTAATCAACGAGTTTTCCCGGTACTAAAATTTAAGAGTACTGCGTATACTTATTCTTATACTGTGGTTTCCAAGTAACCTATAGCTACAAATTGACTTCTACAATGTATTGACAATTTGTTTCTCTACAACTGCAGACCAGAATTACGTAAGTAACCAGTAAGTAATCTTATGCTAATCTATTTTTATATATTAAGTTTGTTATTAGGTTAATTTTAGTTAGTATATTATCTATTTGTTAAATGTCACCTTATGAGAACAGAACGATTGTACCTTGTTTATTATAATATGCATTGTACCAGTACTGAAAAGGCCAGACAATAAAGATCAAATTCAAATTCACGTTTTTTTCCTTGTTATTTCGTACAGAGACGATTTTTAATCAAATAATCTTAATTTACGAGCTTTTTCTTATAAGTATGATGTTTTCTACAATGCAATCACTACAATTGCTTTGTTTTGCACAATCTGGAAGCTTAAAAATTGGGCTACAAACAATGTATAAACATATATAACTTCAAAGCATGTATGCCAAGTTTAACCACTTCAAACATTTGGAAGAACCTTTTTTTAAAATTCAGTGTTGTTTAAAAAATGGCTAAAAATTGAATTTCTCATAATTTTCTTGGTACGTTACTTCAAAGTTGGTTTCATAGCTTATTTGAATGCCCACGTTTTGGGGACTCTTTCATAATTTATAACTGTACAATTACTGTTATGAAGCAAAGTAGGCTAAGGATTAAATATTTTCGTTCAAAAAGGAAAATCGACATTGATGTATACAACATCAAGCTACTGCAATATCGTAAAGTTGTTTGAAAAAGCTTCTATATCGCAAAAATCTACTAAGTTCAGTGTACCCAAGCATAACTTTATTTTCTTGGAATTGCTCTTCCGTAAGTTACTACGAATGTATACATTTTGTCATCCTACTGCTTGCACTGTCCTACTGTTAATTGTATATTGTTTTTGGAAGCAATCTTGTAGACCCAAAAACAATAAAGCCAACAGGAAACTATGGATGAAGTAAAAATATAAAGAATAATAAATTCTACAATAAATTCCAATCAAACTCAATCAAATCGTTCTGTACTGGATTATTGTCATGTTAATTTGGTAATCTAGGTGCTGGTCACCCAAATTGCTGTTGTAATCTCAAAAACTGAATCGCATAATATTAAATTAATTGTACTAAATTTTGCTTGTACCACGCTTTGCATTGGATTTTCAGTATTTCAGAATCCGGTCTGGTGACCAATGTGCTATCCATAATAAAGTCCATATTATTTAAGCATGTTAAAACGTTCCGACCTTTCAGGCAGATTAAACTAGATTTTCTCCGAGACGAGAACAATGGAAGTTGAGAGAAGTTTACAAAAATGCATTCCTTCTGTAGTAGGAGAAAAGGATTAGAGTGTAAAGAATTAGTGCATACACACGCATGTTCTGATGTACCTCTTTCAGAAAGCAAGGAAAACCGCAAATTTTCAGGAACATTTTAACATGCTTAAATAATAGGGACTTTACAAGTAAAAGGGCTTAGTACACAGCAATTATCCCTGTTTTTAACCAACTTTGAAGCATACAAATCCTGTGGCATACACTAACCCAGGGAAAGGGGTCGGCCGATTTTGAGCTTAGGGGTTTTTTTGGACTTTGGACTCGACTTTTTCTTGGCAGAAAAGGGAAAAATGAGCAGTGACGACGTTCACACTCGACTTTATGCATAAGCTGCTCACCCCAATCATTGCTTTGTATGCATAAGATACATGCATAACATATGCATACAAAGCAATGATTGGGGTGAGAAGCTTATGCATAAAGTCGAGTGTGAACGTCGTCACTGCTCATTTTTCCCTTTTCTGCCAAGAAAAAGTCGAGTCCAAAGTCCAAAAAAACCCCTAAGCTCAAAATCGGCCGACCCCTTTCCCTGGGTTAGTGTATGCCACAGGATTTGTATGCTTTGAAGCCAACGTAGCCGTAGTCAACGTGCACATATGATTTAAGGAGAATCTGAAACCCCTGAAAAATATGCTCGTTAGGTAAGCATTTAAGACATAGGTAATACGCACATTAGTTTTGTCACTTTTGAATAACCCATATTGATTCTGCTTGATTTAATTTTAAACAGGTATGCACTAATCTTGTAAAGCCCTTTCAACCTTCTTGTTAATAAGCTCAAAACGTTTTAGAGAGAATTCCAGGAAACGTTTGTTGCAATTCACGACGATATAACAGAGTTGAATGTCAATGGTTTTATACATAATATATCTACCTTCGTGTTAATATGCATACATAGGAACATTTAATCCTTTTTGCTGTGAAATAAATTTCAACATGTTGAACAAAAGAATATAATATTGTATCGTAGGAATTTTTATTAAAAGGGTGGTCGGTTCTTAGAATTTTTCGTTATTCCTGGTGGTTTGTTTGCCTATACTAGCCATACACCTACAATGTATTTTTATTGGTAGTGAACAATAGACAATACCTATGCTCTGCAGACGGGTCACGTATGCATTTAAGCCCAAGAGTTTACGGAAAGTTGAGGATTGTACAGAATACTTTTAACTTTACACGCATTTACATTTCCGCACCTGAAATGTCAAATGTAGAAACGTTCGAGACAAAGGAGTATCCAGCTCACTTCAGGAATTTGAATAATTTTGTTGAGGCGATCATAATACAAAGCATTTAGGAATAAACGTTTTAAAAGTTACTTGTGTGCAAAGTTTAATAAGTAAATTACCAAATAATTAAAATGTTTTATAACCAGCGAAAAAAAATAAAACCTAATAATGGCAGCAGCCTGGCTAGCGAAATTTTCCAAAATTGCCAAACTAACTCTAGTGTGTTTCCAGAAGAGGTAAGTGCAAAAATTATAACAAAGTGAGAACTTGTATTCATTGGTTCACGCTAAGTATTTTTTAAAGATTCTAGAATTGATATTTACAAAAATCTTACGCAGTGGGAAGAACCTTTCAGCTTCAGACGATTTGCTGAATGTATCACGTACATCTACTCAATTTGACAGGATTTTGCAGCCTTCAAGAACCATTTGGATGTTTGCAAAGGTAACTGTTTCTTCCTGAGCATGTATTTGATGAAATGGGATAATTTCCTGATAAATTGCTAATATGGTTTTTTTTGAATGCAGATTTTTCCAAATATTTTTCAATATCTTGAAAAAGACTCCATACTTGCATGCCGTGGCGTAAATAAAACCTGGAAATTTGCAGTAGACAATTACATTCAAAACGTTGCTAAACCTTGTAATGGAAATTCGAGCAAACCTACTACACTCATATCCCAATGTATCTCCGAAAGCCTTGAATTGTCAACCACTACCCAGATTAGAAAATTCGTCACCCAAATGCAGGACCACCAACAAAACAATCAAAACCCATTTGTGTTACGTCGTTTAATGCTAGACCATGGTGGTCGCAACTCAGAAAAAGCTCACTGGAAGAACTGCAAACAATTGCTTTCGGATTTTGGACATCATTTAAATTACTTGCACCTAAACTTTTTGTCTTTTAATGGTTATACGGAGTACACCACGTTAGGTCGATACACGCTACTGTACTCCATTCTTCAGGTGGTTCCTAACATTAAGCATCTAACTCTTCAAGACTGTTTCAGCGGAAGTGAGCTTAAAGTTAGTGGGATGAGAAAGTTGCAGCAATTTATGTTGTCACACCCAATTTCGCCTTTACGAAAGCTGACGGCTTTGACAATTGCTGAGCGGTTTATTGACGGCGGTATATCCATGGGCCAAGAAATATTACAACATGCCCTGTTGCGTACATATTCCAGACAACTTGAAAAACTGGTCATTGACGCTGGATCTTGGTACGGTAGAGGAACAGAAGTATTCAAGCTGGTGACTCCCAATCTGATAAACCTTAATATAAATACAACTCCGTTTTCTTTACACAAATCGTTGCAATTATTAGCCACCCTAAATGCCCCTGTGCTTCAAAAAATCACACTTTCCAGTCGTATTTTTGAATACAAAGAGGTTTCAAAATATTTTGCAGTGTTAAAAAATGTAGTGCCACATGTAACTAGTGTAGCATTCAAATTTGATAGCGCCAATGCAGCAAAATATAAACAATTTATGAACGAAGATTTAAAAAACATGATGAAATCGTCAGAGTTTGATTCTGTGAAGAAATTGGAAATTTTTTATAAATCAAAATGTGTGCCTAAATTTGTACTAGAATGCCTGAAACATCTACCAAATTTAGAAGTGTTGTCAGTTTTTGAGGACTCAGACTCTTATATGGGTGAAACCTTATGCAAGAAGTTAATTTTGCGTAAAACCAGTTCAACAAGAATGAGGAACGTTTCATCCTGGGACATGTGCCCAAATTTGAAAGAATGTTACATAGGAAAGTTCGGAACAAATGACATGGAGAATGAAGTAGTGAGTTTGAAAAAGTACACCAAAGAAGGTTTACAAAATGTGTATGTTTCAACATACGTCAGGTAAACTCTAAAAACCAAATAAAATACTTGTAAACTTGCAAAATTCATATTAAACTCTTTATTAAATAATTTTAGCATTAATACTTTGCCTGGATATACTTTACGTAGAGTTGAAACTTAATTACTTGTTGTTTTCCGTGGATTTATAAGACGTTTTATAATCAATATGTTATCAGATCTAATAGGCGTTTTACATGATCACATCGTTTTTCCAAATAAACTATTAATAGCTTTAGATATGCAGAAAATCTTTTTGTCGCTTGAAAACTTTTAAAATTGAAATAAGTTTAAAATAATATGTTTTCTTACATAGTTTTTCGTGCTGATTACGAACATAATGCCAAAAATTTCGAATGCGCAAACCCATGATGGTATCTGGATATAAATGTTCCAATAACGTAGCGTATGTATACACCAAGCAAAACACCCCAACCACTAGTACTATAACATGAATTGATTTCCAGGAATACGTTTATTCTTTTATGATAGCATTCAAAATTTAAGGTTTGTTTCTTGTAAAACTAAACTAAAGATTAATTAAAAATAAATATTGTGTAAAACACAAAAAATTTTGCTACTTTTGCGAATTTATTGGGTTGCGATAGTTTGTTAAGTAAGCAACAATAGGTTTATTTACGAATAGTTAACCTAACCGAGACTTAAAATCATTATAACAAGAAGTGTAAAATAGATTGTAATATATTCATGATGTATGTTTCATGAGACTAGTTTTAAGGGTAAACTTTTTCAGATCAGTATGGCTTGTTTGTCTTCACAATAGTACCTTAGCATCCTTGAGGTTAGCATAAAACTATTTCGTGCGTCTTTTGGATGTACATTACAGGGTGTATCACAACAAATGCTATGAAAGCTCATTTGATACTTTTTACTTTGAAATTGAAAAATTTACTCAAACCAGATTTAGAATGTTTTAGTTTTTGATTATCGGCATTACTACAAAATCAAAAGCCACAGTTTGCCACAAGGCATGCGCAATCGGGATTTTCAACATGATATTCGTAATCAGCTCAAATAGGTAATTTAGAAAACATAATGAACCGTTTGAAAATTTGTGGGTTACCACTCCCTTCTTTACTTGTAAGAACAAAAAATAAAGTCATAAATGCCTGCAGAGAAACAAAAACTTTGCGTTTGCAAGAATTTGGTTGCCAATTGTTACTAATATTTGCACACATCTATATACAAGTTTCAAATTTTTGTTTATGTGCAATGTTGTTAGTGTAATATTGATAATACCTATATGGTTTCCCAACAATTATTTAACGAATAACAAGAGAAATAAACTATTAAAAGGCAGAATTAAGTATCAATTAAGATGCCTTAATCAGGGTTTTAAAATCTAAATTTTAACATGCTGCGATTACTTTAAAACTGACCTACAATTATGTCTCACTCAGCATACAGTAAAACTGCTCTATGAGTCAATTAAGGTCATGAATCAAGGCTTTCAAATTTGCATTTTTGTAAACCGGCTGAAAGTTTGTAATGCTGGTCATTAACTGATCTAAAATCATGCGTCACATAGCATATAGGCTGTAGAATTGCTGCATCTGCTAATTAACGCCCTGATTCAGGTCCCTAAAATCTTGGTTCTAACAAACCAACTGTAAATTTGTAATGCTGGTCAAAAACCGACCTAAAATCATGTATCGTCTGCTATTGGTCCCTATATAAAAAGTTTTGAAATCATTGTGACCTCCAACTTAACCCACTGACATGAAATTCAATAGAGTTGTGCCCAAGGTACTGTAGTATCTGTGTACCAAGTTTGGATGTAATCGGTCTAGCAATTGCTGAGGAAAACGCTTAGCGTTGTACGGCTGGAATAAAATCTTATCACCTGTCTTGAAAATATACCTGACGAAGTTGCAAAAAATATAGATTCAATCAGATACCACAGTTTTTGCAATTTTGTAATCACTTATATTCCCTGTCATCTTTCAATACAATAAGCTTAAATATCATGTAACTTGTAGTCTTGTGCAAAAGAATATCTAAAAAAACAAACTATCAATTTTCTACTGGCTGGATGCAATTGTTCAAATATTTAATATTATTGCGTTTATTCAAAGAAGAAGAAAACAAAATGAATCCTGCATTGAATCCATAAATACGGTCATTTTGTGACCAAAAAGAAAAAATTATTACACAAACCATTGACGGAACTTACTTATTTATAAAATCTGTAACATATGATTTCCTATTTTTAATATAATGACCTTAACATACTATTTACACACAATCCTGTTTAGAATCCACTTCTACAAACAATGATGCCTAAAACGTATATAAGCTTAAATATTTGATTGTATGATTGGTAGAACACACAAAATATCCAAATCGCTTTTTGCTTCACTCATAAGATCCTTGTCGTGTGTGTTTTGAGAGATGTTTGTTTAGTTTTGATCTTGTAACGAAAGAACTTTCACATACCGAGCAACGATACAGTTTTTCATTCAAGTGTGATCTTATGTGTATCGCAAGGCTGTCCGAAAGTGTAAATGCCTTATCACACAACACACATTCATGATTTCGTTTTTTCAAATGCTTCATGTTCACATGTCTCTTCATTTTATTTAAATGCGGAAAACCTCGTCCACACAAACTGCAGCTGAACGGCTTTTCCTTTGTATGAGTAAGTATAAGACTATGAAGATGCCACAACGTGTCAGTGCGCGCGTTGCAAAAGATGCATGAGAACGCTTTCGATGCTTTTTCTATTATTAAAATTAAAATTTACAAAATATCGCCTCATGTTTGCATCAAAAAGTTAAAAGTTATGCTTACCTTCATACAACTTCTTGTGCCTGGTTAGGCCTGACATATTCCTAAAATTTATGTTGCAGTCAGTGCACTTGAAGGGCTTTTCGCCAGTGTGTGTCAGCAGGTGTCTTTTCATGCCTGAACTACTAGTAAAATGTTTCCTGCAAAGATGGCACTGAAACGGTTTTACTCCTGTGTGAATCCTTTCATGTCTTTTAAGGTCTCCGGATTTTCCAAACTGCTTGTCACAATTACCACATTGAAAAGGTTTTAGGCCTTCATGAACAGATCGCTGATGGTGAGTCAAAGTTCCTTTCAGTGCGAATGTCTTGTTGCACTGCTCACATTTGTAGGGTTTTTCATCTGTGTGCACTCTCATGTGATCTGTGCGATGCCACGAATACTTAAAACGTTTTCCACAAAGACGACATTCAAATCGCCCTGCAACTTCCATTTTTGCTGCTGAAAACTTGTGATAGTGATTGTCCAAACAAAACGGGTTTTCAAAGAATTTATGTATTAAATTTTTTATTCCACCTTCCTGTATTGCAAAACCTTCCTTGCAAAACCGGCCAAGCTGAATTAACAAGACTATTCTTTAATCTTAGTTATACCAAATAATTAATACAGGCTTCACGTACTCAGGACAGTCCAAGCATATGACACCTTCACGTTTCAAGTGTGAGCTGAATATGGTGTGCGTTTGTTTTGTATTTAACGCAAAACAAGCAGATAATAATCTATCTAATCAACGATTCTATAAGAAAGCCTGTGTTAGGAATAAACTTTTGTATGTGAACTTTATTAAGTATTGCATTGCAGCAACAGTTTCGTGTATCTTGACTACTAAAATTCCAAGTAGGATCACTAAATTCTTGTTCTTTTTGACAATTTATGCCTACGTACCCAAAAGTCCAGAAACCATTCACACTTCCATAACAGCGAAGTTGGCTTAGCCCAGTTTTCTAAGAAGTGCATTCATGCATATTCTACTTAATTCGTTCAACTTTACTTCTTCTGCTTCATGAACAATGCACCCACTCACTGTTGACTAGGTTACAGTGCATATTACTATGTACCTAACTAAAGTGTACTCGTATGACTATTGGAGATATTTTTGATTTTATGTAACCTTTTTACTTTCACATGTAAGCATGAGTAACTCTGCTCTTGAATAAATAAATCTTCACCTTGCAGGGAATATCTGACGTTGTTATTGCATGCTTATTTTATGTTCATATACAGAGTCAAAGGTTGCATTTTGTCAGATATATATGGCAGATTCAAAGTTTTTATCCAGTATAAACTCGATAGAATTCCTGGAATTCTTGATTTTCTGGCCCTCTCAAAACCATGCGAGGGTATTCAGGAAGTGGAAAAGAGGAAGGAAGAATGTTGCTAGGTACATCCACGCGGTATCACTTCCATGTTGTTTGAGCAGCTCGAGGATTTTTGCATAAAACTACTCTAAAAGCATCTACCTTTATAGAAACATAAATAGAATCTACCTAAATAGAAATCTTTCTATTTTCTCTCGATTTATATACCACCAGAAAAAGTTGGTGGCATAGTTTTTACGTTTCTGGAACGTGCCTTTTGTGCATTAGATTAGATTTTGTTATTACTGGTGACTTCAGTATTGACTTATTAAAATCTAGTCCTGAATCAAAACGTCTTAAACGGTTGATTAGAGAGTATAACCTAACACAGCAAATAAAACAACCTACCAGAATAGCTACTAGGAAACCAAACGGTACCTAGGTAACAACTAGCACGCTTTTAGACCTAGTCATAGTTTCTAATAATTCAAGATTTCCTGCCAGTGGCTCTATTCCGTTCTAGTCCACTGATCACAACTTAGTATACACCGTTGAACAACGGTCAAATAGACTTATCATGCCAAACGTAATAGAGTATCGTAGTTTCAGAAAATTTAATGAGGAGGATTTTGAAAACCAAATCTTAAGTGTAGACTGGTCATTTTTAGACAACTCCTCCCGCCCAGACAAATCCGCAAGTATTTTTTGAAAGTATTGTAATTGGCATCTTAAGTAAGAACGCTCCATTAAAACGAAGAGCAGTGAAGGGAATAAGTGCTTCATGGTTTAGTTCAGATCTTATCAAACTCTGTTCCGCTAGAGACGAACTACGAAAAGAAGCTATTTTAAATACGGAACTCATGCCAGGTTTTACTAAAGTAAAAAAGAACGTAAATTGTACAATAAAAAGTGCAAAAAAAACAACATTTCCGTAAAAAGCTATCAGGTATAAAAATATCGGCGGATACTTGGAAAGCCATCGATGAATTAATTCAATATCATAAGAAACCTTGTTCTAAGATTACAAAATAAACTAAAGGTAGTATTATTACAGAGGATGGTGAAACCATTTGTAAAGAATTAGTACATGAGTTTATGGTTTCCAAGTCAATTAGCGATGTAACCTTATAAGAATTAAATGTAATGTAAGTAATGAACAATTAGAAGAATACACCACAAAGTTTGTTGATATAAATAAGAATAATTCAGATGATGAAATTGTTACGGAGCTGGAGGCGGATTTGAATCAGCTTGTGTGCGGTCAATAGTGATCACTGATCAGTTATTTATTTGTTGAGCATCACCACAAGTCATCATCCTCATCACGTCATCACCAACGCTGCACATCATAATCATCATCATCCGTTCCCGTTTTACTATCGTTGCGTATACCGTTGCCAAGCAGAGTTGGGCCGTTAATGGAGGAATCAGGAGGACAACCCAGTGATCCCCCGTAAGGTATAATACCAAGTAGTTCCGTCTGAGCAGCCGTCAGAGCAACATCTCATCTGCTAAGCGCTGTTGAGAGAAATCTCTGCTGTTATAAGCTGTTGCTTATAACAGCAGAGATTGCTGAGTTGCTGTTATAATAAATTGCAATGGCAAAGTTACGTTGTAAAGACATGGCTTTGCTGTGCCCATCGTTATTGACAGAATTTGTGTCTTGTGTTAAAAATACTTGTGACACAATTTCTGTGGACCAAGTAGAAATTTTGCACTTATTCAGGACTAACATACTTGCGATAAAGTCGGACGTTGATACGTGTCTAAATAAGCTAATTGGTCGGGAACTTGAACTGAAGTTTCTCAAAAACCACTGTGAAGTTGAAAAACATGTAAAAATGGAAATCCTTCAAGCTGCTCTAAGCAGCCTTTTCACACAAACAGAATTGTTATTCATGGCTTGAGTAGCCTTAAAGATGTGAGAAAAGAAGAAGCGATTAAAATTGTGAACTCATTTTTCAGTAGCACGCTGAAAGTAGAAGTTAAGTTGGGAAATGTTGACGTTTTGAACCAAAAACGCCACCCAGTTGCAATAGTTTCTCTCTCGTCAATACATGATAGACGGAAAATCCTTGGAAATTGTCATCGTTTAAAGTTCTTTCCTGAACGTGTTTCTGTTACTGGTGACGTAAACATTTGTATAAAACCGCCTTTGTTGGCACGGATGTTAAAAATGACTCAGAATTTGACATGCAGACTCCTCATTTACGAAAATCTGAAAGTAAGGAATTGAAGATATCAAATGAAAGAATACAGTTTGTCAACGAGATTAAAGTTGCATTCAAAAACGTTGCAAGAAAAAAGCATAAAAAGAAAAATAGAGTGGGAGGGAATAGCAGAAATCTGGAGAAAAAGCTAGGAGGGAAGAGCAAACTAAGGGGAAAGTACGCTTGAAATCTGGAACTAGAGAAAAATTCTGGGGTGCACATGGAGGGAATTGTTGGAGGGATAGGAAAAATGGAGGAATGCCTTGGAGGGACAGAAAATATGGAGGAATGCCTTGGAGGGACAGTAAATATGGAGGGATGCCTTGGAGGGACAGAAAATATGGAGGGATGCCTTGGAGGGACAGTGAAATTGGAGGGATACCTTAGAGGGACAGGGAATATGGAGGGGTGCCTTGGAGGGAAAGGGAAAATGGAGGGATGCCTTGGAGGGACAGGAAATATAGAGGGAAGTTTGGAAGGGATAGGAAAAATGGAGGGGAATCTTTCTAAATACGGGCAAGAACAGGGAGGAGACTGTAAGCCTGAGGAAAAGTTTGGAGGAAATTGTGGAGGGAAAATGGAGGAAGTTCACGAATGTATTGATAAAGTTGAACAAATTTCTGGAAAATGCTCAGAAGAATGTTCTGAAATTGTATATGAGATAGAAAAATGTTTGCGAGAAGCAGTAACTATATGGGGTCATAGTACTAAAATAATAAAGCGCAGGTAAGCAGAATATTTTCATGCGCAACTTAATACTTTAATGTTCTTAGGCTGTTATTATAAAAGAAAAATGTGAAGTGCAATTTGTAGTTTTTTTGCCGATGTAAACTGAATCTGACTAAAGATAGATTAAAGTGTGGGAAACATTTACAAATGGTTGTCACACGAGATAAAAATAATTCCTAAAGATGAATTTTGTATGTGCAACTTGCAACGTAGTTGAAGAGAAATTCGCCATTGTAAACTAGTATGATGAATATATTTGTAATGATGTGTGAGATTTAGGTTTTGGTTATCTATTATATAAATCGTAAAGGACTATGCAACCTAAGGGCAAAAATTTTGACCTCCCAGTTTATTGCTGATTCTGATAGAGCTTTTAAAGCTCTACAATTTTGCAATTTAAAGTATGTCATTATTTTTTAACATTGTCGAGATATGAACGAGTTTGTAATTTTAGCTCCCATAAGGCTCTATAGTAAACATCCCTTTTTCAAAGTCGTGGCTACCCATCGCGCCCACTTTTGATTTTTGATGTTGATAGTAGTTTAGAAAGAGCGTTAAATGAGGATGTTTTTTGGAAGTTACTGGAGTGGTCTTTTTGCAAACGTCGAAGATGTGGTAGGTCAAACATGGAGATGTCTTTTCGGAACAACTTTCTTCTAAATCGTTATAACTTCCACTACATACCTCCAATTTTCAAAGTTAATAGCTATTTTAAAAGAGTAATTTAGAAGGATTCCATCGCAGAAAAAATCTTGACAAAACGTTATTATTTACAAAAGTTATAAACCTCTAACCTTGGAGGGGTAGTTCGAGAACCCTCAAAAACAGCCCTATTTCAAGCCTACATTTGACCCCCGGGCCCACCTTTGATTTTCAATATTAATAGCAATTCTGAAAGCGCTATACTAGGAGATAAACCTAAGAAAAAACTGGAGTGGTATCTTTCCAAAATTACACACCTGGTCGTGTCAATATCAAAATACCTATAATTATAGCCAATGAGTGATACTTTAGCACAATATGTCTGATAATTCATAATTCAAGAAAGATACCACTCCAGTTTTTTCTTAGGTTTATCTCCTAGTATAGCGCTTTCAGAATTGCTATTAAAATTGAAAATCAAAGGTGGGCCCGGGGGTCAAATGTAGGCTTGAAATAAGGCTCTTTTTGGAGGTTCTCAAACTACCCCTCCAAGGTTAGAGGTTTATAACTTTTGTAAATAATAACGTTTTGTCAAGATTTTTTCTGCGATGGAATCCTTATAAATTACTCTTTTAAAACAGCTATTAACTTTGAAAATTGGAGGTTTGTAGTGGAAGCTATAACGATTTAGAAGAAAGTTGTTCCGAAAAAACACCTCCATGTTTGACCTACCACATCTTCGACGTTTGCAAAAAGACCACTCCAGTAACTTTTAAAAAACATCCTCATTTAACGCTCTTTCTAAACTGCTATCAACATCAAAAATCAAAAGTGGGCGCGATGGGTAGCCACGACTTTGAAAAAGGGATGTTTACTATAGAGCCTTATGGGAGCTAAAATTACAAACTCGTTCATATCTCGACAATGTTAAAAAATCATGACATACTTTAAATTGCAAAATTGTAGAGCTTTAAAAGCTCTATCAGAATCAGCAATAAACTGGGAGGTCAAAATTTTTGCCCTTAGGTTGCATAGTCCTTTGGTGAAAAATTAAGATTTGTTAATCAGAAAATATAAGATGTTATGTAAGATCATTATGTAAAATCGATTGTCATTTTGTCAAACGGACGGAACTCCATGCTATGTCAAAAAGTATTTATTGATGTACTTTGTTGCTCTATAGGTCCTTTGACCTCAAAAGAGTGAAGAGAAATAAATTATTATTATTATTATTATTATTATATTATTATAATACCAAGTAACCCCCAATTCCGGCTGACATAGTCAACTTGATGCTCAACAAACAAAAAAGACATTCTTTAGTAGACTCCGCAACTCGAAAATTATGAAGGCAAGTAAAAAAGACAAATTACATGTTGTAAAGGTTACCTTTAGATGTGAGCATGAATAAGTATACTCTTTAATAAATCAGTCTTCTTCTTGCAGGGAACATGTGAGGCTGTTGTTGCATGCTCATTTCATGATCATATAAGTTGCATAACTTGTCAATTTGTCCAACAAAAAATATATAATTTCGTTTTGATAAACATGGTACACAATGGTTAGATCTACACCGTTAAAATGTTTGACGCTTTAGACTTTAATACAAAAGCAAGTAGGGTTCGTACATTCCAAAAATTGAATGAGTAAGTTTGTCGAGGTCAACACAAGGTGAACGTGCATTTAGTCAACGTTCAGTCAGTCGTCTTCTAACCGTCATGCCATCCTTCTGCATTACCTTGTAACTGTTTACGGAATAAAGCCTTTGTCAATTGTTGTTAACAAACTGAGTAGTGTTATTCATTTCATAGATTGTGGATAAGCTATGTTATCCAGCCTCGTGTTATCTTGCAAAAAGCATAAAATTACAATTTCATCTCTTCCAGTACATTACTATTTTCCGAAAAGAATGAAAACTAATGATATTTTTGGGAATGACGAGTAAAAGAAAAGAAATACCTCAAGGTTTGTAAACAAAGTGAAAGACTTTTTTCAAATACTGTCATTTCATTTAAACATTTTGCAAATGCCATCGGCAAATTCAAAATGTTTAAAGCAAGTAGACAAGTGGAGCCAAGGGGGAAATCTGTTGCATCAGAAAGTCTAACTTGTTGAATATCACTAAAAGCGTGAGAACAATAAATAGAAAAATTAATATCTTCTGAAAATTCCAGTTGTATGTGTCATGTACCAGCAGAACGGAACCTGGAACTAATAGTTTATCGAATTTAATTAGTTGGTGTTAAAGCATGAGAACTAAATACAAGAGGTTTTAGTATTTTAGGCAAATTATTTGATTTTAGTGCAGCATTTAAGGTCATAGGACTAGTACATAACATAAAAAATCTAGCTAGAATAATTATGTGAAAAATACAAAGACTAATGAATATAAATGAATATCAAAGAATAAAGTACCCGAAACTTATAACCGCATTACGTTGCATGTATTAGTACCAGTACCTAGGATACTTCAACAACATAGCGGACTATAGTACATCAATATCGTTTATATAATAGTAATTGACGACTTCAGCCTACGTGCAAAGGGCACGTAGCTGGATACAAACAAACGGACAAACAATTACGGTACAGGTTTATTATCTAAAGGCGCACTGCTGCACTTTTTTATCTCGACATTTTACGGTGAACATGCACGTAGACCACGATCAGTTTGCTAATCCTCAGAATGTTTCATTTAAAACATTAAATTTCTTTTATTTCTGTATGTGCGTTGTATATAAGTACCTGCTAAGGATTACTTACAAATTAAGGTTTGCTATAACCTAACCTCTTGCCGTCATTATCATTCCAAATCGCAACTTTCTGATAATTGTACAACTTTACAATAGTGATCCACGTAGATACAAATGTGTCATTATAATAATTCACTATTACTGCTTTTTCGTTCTGCGTAAAATTAGTTTAACTTTTACAAATTCTTCTTCAAAATTTTGAAGACCTTTTAACTGTTATTTGAAGATAATTAAACACTAAAATACAAAATACGAAAAACGGAATTCTCAGCTCGATTTAAATGCGACCTTTGTGGGGAAAACTTTTTAAAAACCATGATACCTTACAGTTCATATGAAAGTGCATGCAGGGGAAAGGCCCTATAAATGTGAGCAGTGCAACAAAACATTCACAAGAAAATCACACGTGTCCCAACATCAAAGTTTTGTTCATGAAGGCCTCAAACCATACCGATGTGGTCACTGCAACAAGCAGTTCGCACAATCAGGAAATCTTCGAACACAGGAAAGAATACACAGAGGAGTGAAATTGCTTCACTGCCACCTTTGTACAAAAGATTTTATCGAAAGCTCAAACTTGAAGAGCCACATGTTAACACACACTGGGAAAAGCCCTTCAAGTGCAGTCTCTGCAACAGGAACTTAATAAGAATGCAGACCACATAAAGTTTTAGTTTTGATTGCAAGATTTGATATTTGCTAATGTGCAAATACACAATTTAATTTCCTTTCCAGAAAAATAAACGCAAGCATTTTGTTGCATATTTTGCAAAGCTGGGTTTGACACGTTGGGGGATCTGTACAGACACATACTTACCCATAAAAATACAAACCTTTCAGTTGTAGTTTTTGTGAGCAATGCTTTAGCCTTTACGGTAACTTAAAGGCACATGTAAGATACAAACATTCCAACAAAAGAAGTCATCGTTGTGAATTGTGTAATAAGGCGTTTAAACGACCAAGTGACCTAAGAATCCACATCAGGGTACACCTGGGTGAAAATCCGTTTCGATGTGTTTTGTGTAGAAAACCGTTTTGGTCTAAACGTGATCTAGATAAGCATTTCTGGAAGCACATAGCAGAAAAAGAATAATTGCAAAACTCTGCCTCCTTCTTCTTCTCTATCTTTTGCCAATCATAACATGCATGCAAACAAATCATAATGTAGTAGTAGAAATTAAATCTTCAATAGACCTTGGCAACACAATTTACTAGTACTTGAAAATATGCAATACAGTAAGCCACTATAATCGTTAGCATTTCGATAATAAGTATGTCGGCACCCACGTACGTAAGCCCATTCGTAGTGAAATATTTTAATATCGAAAAATTCAATACCTTTATCCCCTGTTTCACCAAGTAAAGAAGCACAGGCACGTAGGCCACGTTTGAGTTTATAAGCCTTCTTGGAACATAGGAGTCATACCACCATGCACCAAACAAACAGCAACCGTTTAGACCGGACTCCGGTCCGGTCACCGGAGACTACAGGTTTAAAGGATTATAAACCTTTAGCAGCCTATATAAACTATACATTCGTATGAAAACTTGAAACCCCTGTTTGCACCAACTCCGCATAAGTGTTGGTATAACTACTTTGGTCCTCCTACACAATTTTCATTAGCAGAATCTTATCTTGTAGGTGCAATGATGAATGAGTAGCTGGAATATATTTATGTACGAAGGTAACCCAAATTCGCACATACACCGCATTCTGTTCATATTCTAAGCTTCCAGATTTCTAAACTTTCGTACGATTCTTTATCAGGCAATAGGAATGTTTACGGTTTTATTATAGACAACTCTTGTAGTTTCGTTTCTTGATTATTGCGTGAATAATTTTCTTAAAATTTGAAAACAATAAACTCTAAAACAACACAAATTTTGTAAACAGCCAAATGGTTGGTACAGGAAACTTCTGTAAAATAAGTTTTACTTGTCTTTGATTTAACCTGTGACTTCAAAATATCCCTAAATGACGATGGAAGGTTTTCCTTAAAAGCAATGGGAGAACATTAAAACAAAATACCTTAATATCTAGGAGCGTTGCAACTGGTTGTGTGGTAGCCTATCAAGCTGAACCAACCTCACATATTTAACCCAGTTAATTCAATAGACATTAATTTCAAACGGCAACTTTAATAGATGAGTGGGGTTTTTGGCAATTATAATAAACCAAGCCATTCCAGTTGCAACAAGTAAGGTTTTTAAAAATGGAATAGTAAAGTAACGTCTAAGTTTACACTAAAAAAGGTACCTCAACCAGTCGACGCAACATATGCGTAGGTATGGGAAGTAGCTGCAAATACCCGAATAAGTTCAATGCAGTAAGCTTTAATCTTTAGCAATTTGATAATAATATGCTTATGCATAAACTTTTCATAGTGGAACATTTACGTGTATAAACATACACGCTACGATAAAATTTTGATGCAGTACGCCACATTGTAGAAAAGGCAATGTTTTATTTTGGAGGTTTAATAGAGTATAGACTATAGACAAGCTGGTTTACCAAAAACGCACGTAAGCATAAGTACATAAACAGTTTTCAGCAGGAAAAATCCATACACTTGTAGCCATTATGCAACTTATTCTAGACCCACAAACTGTTGGCTCAGGCCCAAGCGGACTATTGTTTAGCTTTAACAAATAAATAGCTGGATTATTTTGCAGAATAGAGTTAAGCACAAAACTCACGTACACTAAATTTAGTTCTCATTTACCATGCAAATCTTTAAGACGCGTTGGTTGTCGTACGTACCTGTATGAAATATTAACATCTAAAATTGTAGAGACTCTCTTGTTAGTTCTGCTTAGGTTTTAAATGAATTTTTTTTCAAAACTGAAAAAATAAACTTCGTAGTGTACGTAAATTTTCTGACCGGGTTGTATTTTAACCTTGCCATAAATAAGTTTTTATAGTTTTAAAAATTACAAAAGTGATACAACGAAATGCAAGCTTCAGGAAGATTTAAATGTCAATTTTGCCCAAAAGTGTTCGAAAAGTCAAGCCTTTACACGTGCCATATGAGAGTGTACACAGGTGAAAGACCCTTCAAATGTGAGCATTGTGTCAAGACATTCAAGCAAAAAGGACATTTATCTCACCATCAACGAACTCTTCATGAAGCTGTTAAGTCATTCACATGTGGTCACTGCGGCAAGACATTTTCACAATCGTGCAACCTCCAAACTCATGAAAGGATACACACAAGAGTGAAGCAGTTTCTGTGTCATCTATGCAGCAAGCGTTTTAGCAATAAGGCGTACATGAAGCAACACATGCTAACACACACTGGAGAACAACCTTTCAAATGCAGTCCCTGCAACAGAAATTTTAATAATAAATCAAATCTAGCAAGGCACATGAAATTGCACCAAGGTAAGCATAGTTTTTTTGCATAGATATAGTGATATTCGGTAACTAAAAATTTTCATTCTTGTTCCAGGAAACAATTCAAAACGTTTTCTTGTGTATTTTGCGGCGTTCGGACTGATACGTTAAGTGTTATTCACAAACACGTACTTACTCATATTAAAGAAAAACCCTTCAGCTGCAATTTGTCTGGACAATGCTTTAGCCAATCTAGTAATCTGAAGATGCATGTAGGCCGTACACATACCAATCAAAGGAATCACCATTGTGAATTGTGCGGCAAGGCATTTAAATTAGAAGGCAATCTAAATAAACACAGAAAAGCACACTTGCATGAGTAAGCCTGCCACTGCTTACTGTGATTTCTTGATCACAAGTTGGATCAAGAGGTATATTTCTCAGACCAAATTCCAGGCAAGTGGTCTAAATTTTCGCATAAAAGCACACTTGGTAGGAAAGCTCTTTCGTTGCTCACTATGTGCAATGACATTTGTGAGAAAGAAAGACCTAAATAGATACCTAACAGTTCACGAAAAGCTGTTATAGTCTGACGTGTTCACTTAGTAATTTGGAATTTCTGGAAATACTATACCAAGATGCATGGTATACTAAACCTATTTGTAAACGTAGAAGCATAAGAAGATACTTTATTATAGTTATATGACATTCAAAACTGTAATAAAGGGTTCCTCGTAAATCCGGAGACATTTTTGAAATTGTGGTATTTAGGAACATTTAAGCCTTATTGAACTGCAATGTTTTTTATCATTTAGTACAACTAATAGTTAATAATATTCACATAAACTAAGATTCATTGGTGCCTTTGTATCCAGTGCTGTAAAGTTCATGTTTGGCTTACGATAGAACCCCATATCCCGATTTTCCCGATGATGCTGCCACTTTAGTGGTGATATTTTTCCAAATAGCATTGAAACCTTGGGGTAAACGGTGTGGGTTTGTAGATTGGATTACCCTGCCTTAAATGAATCCCAAAAACTTTTGATGCCTCTGACCAGTAGAATATTTGGAGCATGTTTTGATTTTGGTCTGGGCCTTAGAAAGTTATTTTTGTAAAGAAATCGGGGTCTAGATTTTGCTCGCTGCTCCTGATCCTTGACTGCTAGTTGGTGCTTCCGGCTTAGTGCAGGTTTTGATGCCCAATTTCTGAGCTTTAATATGTCCTATCGCTTGTAGACTAATGTTAAGTTTGTTGGCCGCAGCATTAATTGAGGTGGAAGGCTTCTCGTCGAACAACTTTGTAGTCGTCTTCAAGATACTTAAGGGAGCCCCCGTTGCAATACGTTCTTCAGAGAACCTGCACCCTGATGTTTTTGTAGTTTCGGATCCCCGAATTATTTTGTATATACCTACATGGCGCTTACCTGCTTCTACAAAGTGTTTCACTGATTTAATCGTTGACCCATATGCGACATTTTCGAAGCAGGATATAGCCCGTTTTGAAAACGTTTCTTTCTCCCGAGATTTCATGACGATGCGTATATTTTGAAAAACCAAAAAATGCATCATATAATTCCCGAAGCATGAGCTATCGCATGATGCATTCAATTTTTTATCTCTTGCCTTCATTTGCATTTTATCCATGTTTGCAAAATAGTCTCCGGATTTACGAGGAGGGCTTTATTTAATCGTAACAGCTTTATTGTGCTGATTTGGTATAGAACAGAATGATATAGAAACAGGCGATGAACAACTGCTAATCCATTTCATCTAATAGCTAAAGATTTCAAACAAAATGATAACCAAATATTGAAAGTTAAATTTCATGTTGCATTACATCCATGAGCATACAACATAAGATTATTTATTTAAAAAATGAAGTGCACGCAGAGCTAAGCAGACAATATTAGAAACAAAAAATAGAACACAAGACCACAAGTGGTACAACAGGTCAACAAGTGGTAGATTGACCAATAACAAAAGTTTAATATATTTAAATTTAAGAGGCTAGAATAATCTTAAAAGTTTTATAGTTTGAAAAAGTACATTCAGGTACTGTTCAAAGCAAAAAAAGCATTTAAATATACAATATCTGCATTGTGGAAATATTAACACAACTATTTCTTTAACGAAACGAAACATTTTAAACTGGAGATTAGCAGAATATGCATATGAACCATAACAAGACAATACATACAAGAGTACATATTTAATATAAACCAACTGCAAGTACCTAAACCGCTTGAATGCCATAAACCCACATGCTCTTTTCAAAATTTAGAACAAGCAGACCCAATGTGCCAAAGTATCAACCGACGGCTATAATACACAGGAATTTTGGTATTGAGACGACAAAGTGTGTAATTTTGAAAAGATACCACTCCAGTTTTTTCTAAGTTTTATTTCCAGAACGAACGCTTTCAGAATTGCTATTCACATCGAAAATCAAAGGTGGGCCCGGGGTCAAACGCTGGCTTGAGATAGGGCTGTTTTTGAAGGTTCTCGAACAGTCCCTTCAAGGTTGGAGTATCATAACTTTTGTAAATAAAGACATTTTGTCCTCATTTTTTCTACAGTAGAGTTCGTAGAAATTCCTCTTTTTAAATTGCTATTAACATTGAAAATCGAAGGTGTTTAGTGGAATCCACAACGATTTAAAAGAAAGTTGTTCCAAAGTGACACCTCCAAGTTTGACCTACCACAACTTTGACGTTTGGGAGAAGACCACTCCAGTAGGTTCTGAGAAACATCCTCATTTTACTTTCTTTAGAAATTGCTATCAACGTCAAAAATCAAAAGTGGGCGATGGGTAGCTACGAGTTTGAATAAAATGTGTTTACTATGGGACCTTAGGGGAGGTAAATTTACAAACTCATTCATATCTCGACAACTTTAAGAAATAATAACATGCTTTAAACTGCAAAGTTGTAGAACTTTACGAGTTCTATCCAAATCGGCAATAAACTGGGAGGTCAAAATTTTTGCCCTAAGGTTGCATGGTCCTTTTCATGATAATGCTTTAAGGGCTAGTCCTCCATCCAAACCCTAATCAAAACACAATTGAATTTTTCGGGTTTATGAACTAGTTGTTGTACTGCTTTATTCCGAAATCAATTAAAGGAAGATTGTGTCTTCAGCATAATATGTAGCACATTTGTAAAGAATTATTTTTGTTGTGTGTTTTTTTGTGTTTCTATTTTTTGTATTTTTGTTTCATGCTTGCCCAACGCTTTTTAAGGAATAAGTATTAAAACCAAACAGACCATTTTTTGCTTGCAATTTTGCTCCACATTGCACTGAAAAAAAATGTTTAATAACTAACTAACAATGACACTCAAGAGAAGATTATGCTATTACAGTATCCATTTTCGTGTAGACATAGACAAATGCATAGATAATATTATTATCGTTGCACGGTATTTTTAAACAATTTACGATAGGCCTTGATTCATCACTCATGAAACTTACCAACGGTACTCTATGCAATTATTTGTCTCATTTTGGGGCAAATTTCAAATAATGCAAACTTGCTTACATTAGACTTTCGTAATCAGCAATTTGATTGGCATTTGGGATGATTAAGTTGGTACAAGGTCGTCATGGTCAATATGTACGGCACTTTACATGTTTCCAAGATGTATTTAAAAGGGGCATGCAAATATCCAAAAAGGTCGTACTTGCATCTGAAAACATGAAACCCTAAATATATATTCCTACAATTTCATGCAAAACTTCCTTCCAGATTACATTCTGGTATTTTCTAATAACTTGTCATCTAGGCAATAACGTTTAATTGTCACAATGTAAAATTGACGCTAAACAATAATTGCTAAAGAAACACTAAACAAAAGGTAAATGTACAGTAGAACAAAGTACTGTACACATACACCAGAATTGGTATAAAAGCTTATACTTTAATGTTATTCATAGAAGATTTATATCATCCTGCTTGAGCGTTTTTTTACATGCACATGCCTGAATACTAGAGTCTGCATTACTAGACAGTATTCAATTTTCTTAATATGTGATGCCAGAATGGAATTTTACTCCTCAAAACTTCCTACGAAGCATTAGTACTTCATTTGGAAGGAACAAAATTTAATACTTTTCAATATATTATGCATGAGTCTAGGATTCTTAAAGAAAAACAAATTGCATGTTTTAGTATACATAACAGAGTCGAAAGTAGGTATATAATGTATTAAGTACTTCCATTTGAGAAAAATATGTCGTGCGTTTGAATGCGTTTCTTGTGTGCAATACCGTTTTGGGTACCTTTGTGTATGCTCATTGCGCTAAGCTTCTCCTTTTTACTTTTCCAAGAACTCCATTGTTCTTCATTCATTAAACGTAAGATAATTTTAGGAACTTGAAAAGTGTAAATGTGAAAGTAGCATTAATAACGACTGAACATTTAATCCCAACTTACATTGTACTTTCAATGAGTTGAAATTGTTTGTAAAATCCTAGTACCTGCAGTTTAGTTTAAAAGAGGTTACTTTAGTGTATGAGTATACAAACCTTTAAATTTAAGTACTTTTGGTAATACAATGAACGCATTTCTAAGAAAAAGTCCCGCTGTTTTCTTTGAAGCTCAGCATATTACAATATCCTACTTGTGAGCGTATACGGAATTTACTGCAGGGTTTAAACGTCAGTTAGGGACCAGATGAGAAGCTTTGCGGCTGTTTGGACGCTCTTAAGGATTGTATATTTGTAGTTTCAGCCATAGGAGTTTAGTGTTGTAATGAGTATAAGGCATAAATGTGTGGTATATCCAGAATTTATTTTCCAAGCCAAAAAATATATACTTTGTTATAAATATTGAAAATATTTTGGTAAACAACGTACCAAGTGTTAGTATGTATTAGAAATTAATTGTATAGTTAATTTCATGAAGTAAATCATTGAAGCTTTTATCAAACGGCATCCGAAATTCTATTTCCAAAAATTACTACTGAAATGAGTCAACCAGAGTGGTTATGTGAACTGGCATTTGCACCAATTTTTCCAGAAGAGGTTGGTAAAAGTTTTCTTTCCTTAAATAATTCTGTATTTCTTTAAATGAACTAATTCAATTCCTAAATATTCAGTTATGGGGACTTATTATTGACAACATAACCGATCCTGATGATATCAGAAATTTGCTTAACTCAATCAGGAATTTGAGCACCAAGTTTAGACTCATTAAAATCCACAAATACTTTTACAAGGTGAGCGTAATGGGCTTAGGAAATTATTATTTTTACCTCGTTTCATATATTTACACTTAATAATTTTTCTCTTGTCAGGTTCTTCCAATTTTGTTTAAACATTCTATCTTCAATGGAAAGGAGATTCTTAACTGCCGTCTAGTTTCAAGGCGGTGGCACCAAGCAATTGATGGGTTGTTTGAAGTCACAGAGCCTATGTCACAACCATATACCAATTTTTCGTCCGTAGCACAGAAGGTTACTGAAATGGATCTTAACACCGGAATTGTGAACCGATCAACTGTTTGCTGTCAAACGGCAGCAGACATTTATTTGCTTGGAAACGCAATGCAAAAGCATACAGGAAATCCATTTATTGGACGAGCCGTAAAACTTATGTTAAAAGCAGATTATTTGCTAGAATTCGCAGAGGCGTCAGACCACGAACTTGTTTCTGTTGAATTTGTGCAAGCAGTGCATTGGTTTCTTCGACAATTTGGACATCACATTCATTTTGCGGTTTTAGATTTCGGTTTATTGTACGCGCGTGACTACAGTAGAATAGCACGCAGTACTAACAGAAGAGTTATTCAGTGCATTTACTATCTGCAAAACACCTATTGAATCAAAATTAGTTTCCAGTTGGTAGATGATTGTCCACATATTTCACAATTCAACGCTTGTGTGGCCAGGCACCTGCCAAATATGTTTCAGAACCTCAAGTCTTTGCAATTGCTGGGTAGCACTCTATTACCTAACTCTAGTTTAAAATGCATGCTTCAACGTATTTTGGAAAAATGTGACATAAACTCGTTTGGCTTGCCGCTGCGTTTATGGAGATCAGAGTACACGAATTATTTGAAAAATATCACAGATTTAGTTGTTGATGCAGAAAGGTCAATCGGTTACCAAAAGTTGCCAAAAATACTTGAAGAATTTAAAAATGTAGAAAACCTAAAACTTGTACCGTGTGGTGCAATACAAAAGGTTCTCAATTTGTCAGATCTGTTTATCTATATGCAAGGATTAAATGTTAGATCCTTAGACATTGTTAATCATAAATGGTACATGAAATTACGTACTCCAAGTTGTACCGAAAAACAAATTCTCAAAACTAGTACAGTTGAGTCATTAAGTTTGTATGATACACTTGGAATCCGCTACGAGTTTTTGCGGTTTTTACCACGTCTTAATTCCCTTAAAATATATGCCAGTGGATTGTTAGACGAAAATGACATTCCAAAGCATAGAAAATTGAATGATGTTACAGCAGTATTACGAACCTACATATACGCAGCTAAAGTTAGCGGAGATTTATCCATTTGGAAAGTGCTACAAAACTTGAACGTTTTGACAATAGTATGTAATAATGTACATATTAAACAGTTTAGAAGTGAAAGTAAAAACAAACGCTTTTTACAAAGATTATAGTGTTCAAGGTTTAGTTTAGTGCAAAAACTCAAGCTATACTTGGCTACGCTGATGCATGACAATAAAAACATTTTTGGTGAACAAGTGTTTTAAAAGTAACGAAATAGTTTCGCTCTGCTGTTGCAATGACTTGTAATTCTTGACTGTATTATTGTTTGTAAATAAAAAATGCACTCATAAACGCTGTAAAATAAAATAAACATTACATAACCAACATTATATAAATACTTTGTAGCTCTCAACTTTGTTACGTGATGAAATTAATCAGTCATTCATCGTAATGCGGAAATACACAATATGAAAACTATTAGAACGCGTTTTGTGTGTCTATCGCAAACAATTGCCATGTTTTAGTAATTTTGTAATCATTAATATTTATTGTTAGCTTCCATTTAAATAAGTTTGTTAACCAGGGAACTTGACATTCTCTCCAATATAAAATCTTGGAAAGTTTAACAAAGTCGAAATATTTTAATATTAGGATGTTAAGTATGATCGTTTGATAAACGAAAATACAACGAAAGAAAAAATAAGTTAACACAACTTATGCATGTGGCATAAAATTCGTTAATATTTAAAAAGTCTAATGCTAATTGTAACGTACTTGCTATGTTAAACCTAACTTTGCATCTATGCACGCGTATATCTACGGTCCATGACTAGTGAAATAAGTTACAGTTACTACAAAACTCAATTAGTAGAATGATCAGTAGACCAGATTTGCTTCGCTGAACTGCGAGTAAGCTCAACCGAAGTTGAATTCGTGGAAAATTAATTCTTATTATATGAAAGCGGGAAATGGTTAGGGAATGGATTATAAATACATTTATTTGATGTCATAGGTCCAACGGAAATTTAATGTTTAACCAGTCAATGGTAAACCATTAAAAATGCTTGCTGCGAAAGACCTGGTTTAGCCCCTATTTAACCTGGTTTGGAACCCCATTTATCTTGGGTTTAGACCCCAAATAGCCTGATTTTGACCCAAATTAACTGAGTTTGATCCCAAATAGCCTGATTTTGACCCCAATTAACTGATTTTGATCCCAAATAGCCTGATTTTGACCCCGGCTAACTGATTTTGATCCCAGATAGCCTAATTTTGACTCCAAATAGCCTGATAGACCACAATAATAATATAGACGGACACACAGACACGCAGACACACTACCCGCAATTATGCTCCCCTTCTGACGCAGCGAGCTAATAGTTAGTGACCCTGGGAGAAAAACATCGGCGACAGGGAAGACAAGATGAGGTGAAGATTAGGTTAGTATTAACGTCTTGGTTTCATTGTACTATGTTAGCTTTTTCGTATTTATTGGTGGGTTAGTTATAATTGCAGTTACAGTTTTTATACAAACATGCAGTAAATGCAGAAGAATTTTCTGAATTGGGTGACCAATTTAATAAAACATGCTATTGCAAAGGCTGCTGATCATTAATATGACCACGGAGAAGGATTTAGGTGCTACTATTAACACAGAATTGATGAGTCAGGCATTATAATTTTGTAAAACTGCAGTATTTTACAAAAGATTTTGTGTGTCATGTATTTAGAAGTTTATGAAGAACCGTGCATTAACATCCCATAAGTTTTCCTTAAACCTCCAACAGCTTTGCATTCATCAAACTATTTTAACTGTGTTGTGAACTTAAAAATGTAATCCTCTTAACATCAAGCATTTAGTTGGACTCATCCAGTTTTCAAAGTTACTCTCACGTGGTACCTAAATAGCTTTTCTGACGCATACACTACTACATGTACAGGTACTTCCATGAGGCAAATTACATTACTCGTTGGGTCCTGACATTTTGTAAATCCATTGTTTCATATTGTTATACTTTATCCGGTGCGACATTAAGTTGTTTAGTGGTTTTCATTTGAATGGCGCATATTAGGTTTTAGGTACAAACCTAACTAGCACAGTATTATAAAACGTGACAAAGAGCATAAAATGGATACTAAAACAATTACACACTTGAAATTGGTCAGTTCAATATGTGTATGCATAAGCTTCATCAAAGACTGCCTGAAGAAATTAGTGCACCAAGTTGCATCCATATTGCTCTCTTATAGTATAGTTTTACGTAAAAAATGACTTGCCAGAACGAATTAGTACCTACAACAAACAGGTAGACTACTGGCCTTTAGCAAATTACGAAGAACGCCGACGTAGGCCACTTTCAGTTTACTAGATTTTTTCACACAGGAAGGTTGTCGTTGGTCTGTGGACGTGAAAATATTTGCGTTTTACAAAAAATATTTAAATAATTTTGATATCAAAATACACGCATGCTTAAAAAAGACTTTTTCTTTTTATAAGCCACAAAGAACTATTTGGTAACCTAACATATGAGCCTTGTATTCAAAATAGCACATTGTCGCAATCGACTACTTTTTTGTCCCACTCAGAGTGGACGAAACCCGCGGGTTTTCGACAAAAACCCGACCCACCCGGGTTTATCTGGGTTTTTGGGTAGAAGTGGGTATTTCTGGGTGTGGGTGGGTATTGCAATATCTAATGCACTAAACTCCGCACCCGCCAATAACTTGGCGCCCCAAGAGGCAATAGCTTAGCAAGAAAATCACGTAATAAATGATTCGTGAAAGCAAAAACTATGTATATGCTGGTAAATTTCGATATTATAGACAGCAGAAAGGTCAATTATTTACAAAATTTGTCTTTTTTATTTAAGTTTTTCAAAAACCCACTTTTACCCAAAACCCACTCTCAATACAAGGTGGGCTGGGTACCCAAAAACCCGTGTGAAACTGGGTCACCCAACCCGTGGGTAATGGGTACACGTCCACACTGGTCCCGCTGAATTCAAGAATTAGAGCCCGCAATATAGTACGTAACAATGGAAGCCGCAGCGCAGCGATTTGAATGCCAGCTTTGTGGGAAAGTGTCCAAGAAATCAATCCACCAAACGTATCATATGAGAGTACATAAAGGTGAAACACCCTATAAATGTGAGCAGTGCCACAAGACATTTGCACGTAAAGTAAATTTATCTGAACATCAAAGATCTGTTCATGAAGGCCTCAAACCTTTTAAATGTGCTCACTGCAGCAAGCAATTTTCAGTGATGGGAAGGCACGAAAGGACACACACAGGAGAGAAACCGTTTCAGTACCATATATGTAGCAAAACTTTTATAAGTAGTTCATGCATGAAAAAACCCATGATGACACACACTGGAGAAAAACCGTTCAAGTGCAGTCTCTGCAATAGAAACTTAATCAGAATAAACACCTAGGAAGGCACATGAAGACGCATCAAGGTACGCTATAGTTTATTAGCGCGGACGTTTTACATAATACTGTGAAATACTAAGAATTTTAGTTTTTTAGACAAAAAGACTCGAGCATTCTGTTGCATATTTTGCGGAGCTGGATCTAACACGTTGGGAGATCTTTACAAGCACATACGTACTCATACAAACGAAAAGCCTTTCCGTTGCGGTTTTTGTGAACAATCTTTTCGTGAATCTAGTAACCTGACAGCACATGTAAGCGGAACACATTTCAATCAAAGAAACCATCGCTGTGAATTGTGCGGCAAGGCTTTTGCACAGGCGAGTTTTCTAAAAACACACATAAGAGCACATTTGGGTGAAAAGCTTTTTCAATGTTCTGTGTGTGCGAAAACGTTTGGACACAAAGGAAATCGTGATAGACATCTTAGACGCCACGCAAGATAAAAGCGGTATAAATCGGAAGCTTCTACTCTGCGACTTAGAATTTTCGGACGCTATTTTGAGGATTGTAAAATTCGTTACAAAACTAATATGTAAATTGTAGTATACAGTATAGAGTAGTATTGTCTTTAGTAGCCCACTGATTCTGCAGGAAAGCCATCCCGGATATTGTTATACAATTGTCTGTCTGTGTCTGTCTGTCTGTAGACTTTTGTAATCAGCAAAATATTCTAACGACCCTCCCAGCGGCGTTAGATGGGCTCTAAAAAATTCATTAGGGCACTATGTCTGGCGCACTATTCTCTAAATTAAGCTAAATAGGCACTTGTGTTATAATCTTGATAATGTTGCGTCCAAATTGGCGTTTGTATCGTCCTTAGTATAGAAAGTGTTTTTTAATAGTTTTGCTTGGATATTTTACGAGTTGCTTGCAAAATATGTTGTATGTAAATTTTTTAAATGTTATGGTATTTCTAATTAAATCTAAGTTGTATGTTATTGTTATTTAATTATATAATTTGTAGAACAAATTGTGTTTGAATAAGAAAAATGCTGAAACAAACGGCAAACACATAAATTATGCTAAATCGAATCCACAGTTTGCTAAATGTTTTGTATTAAATATTTAAGATTGTACATTAAATATTCAACTCGAAATTATTACTAACCACGTGGCTACATTGCTTATAGCAATAAATCAATTTAATATTATAATTATACTTATAACGTCTTCTTATAGTGACACAAATAATTAATTTTCGATTTTTTAAATGTTGGTAGTTACTAAAGTGTTGCTAGCTTAAATGCATTTTAAGTACCGCAAAACATCTTTTAAATATTTGAATAAATAATGCGAAATAAAACGATAAATAACGAATTATATTAATAACAAGCGGTTTTATTAGCCCTTTTTTCATTTCCAGTACAATAGCACACATAGTAATAGTAACAAAAATTAACAATTTATTTTATTAAAGTGTAGTTTTTAAGTAAAGTGTAGGTTTTGAGACACCAAAATTTTGCAAGAGTTCTTATTTTTTCAGAACTTTTCAATAACGTGTAGGAATTTCATGAAACTCAGAGAATATATTTGTAATAATGCTAGGATGTATGCGTAGTAAAACCAGACTAATTGATTGAGTCTACTTAAGGTTATGCTACTTTATTAGCTTGGCCCCTATCAATTGACACATACTGTAATAATATGTAAATATTGAAGTGTGGATTTAATGGAAGATGCGGGTGGTAGACTTGGATGAATATGGCGTCCGGGGATTAGCCTCAGATAAATAAACTGATGATGACGACATGTCAATTTCTAGCTCAGTTATATTTTGAAATTGCCTTCTGTAAGCGGGTTTCCACAGTTTTAGTGGAACGCTGAGCTTTGTTATCCTTCCACTTGAGCAATAGCCTTTGTAAAAGTAACTAAAAATTTGGAGAGCCAGCCTTGATGATTTTGAATTTTTTAAACTGTCAAGAAATGGCATTTCCGGGTAGTTCACACAGGAATTAATTGCATTTAGCAGCAATTTCTTCTTGTCCTTTGAATCAAAGTTTATTGACAGCGCACGAACATTTACAAGATTTTTAAAACACGTTACAGTATTTTCCAGGATGGCGTATGCGTCTTGGTCAGTGTTGGGAGAAAATGTGCCAAAGTCTAATTCAATGTATTTAATGTGCTGACCCAGTGCAGCAAGGAGTTTCATGCATTCTTTAAGGAATTCCAGTGCTGGAGAATTCTGGTTGCATAGTTTTACCAGTCGACCCGTAAATGCTTGCTTCCTTTCAACTGTCAAGTTTTCACGGAACGTCTGGATTTCTTTTGTGGTAGTAAACTCCATGGGAAACTGCTTGCTTATGAACGTGTTCTGTCTTTGGTCAGTAAAGAAAAACGTGGAAGATGGTACTTTCATTTGGAGCGGACTCCGACTTTTCTGCCTTTTGTTGGGTAAGACTGGGGTACCCTTTTCCAGAAAGGTAGTCACTGCTAAGCACCAGGTTCTGGACACCAGTTTGGATCTCAATGGAACGACTTTGGAACCAGCTTCGTATTCAAACCGCATAGGAGACACCTGTAAAGCACACACATTTCATAAGCAACTTGAGATAGTTTGGTTTGGTGCGTATAGTTTGCATTTTATAGTCACTGGTTGGCGGTAGCATAAATATTGTGCATCAATTTAACTCAGGAAAAATTCTTGCTAACCTTTTGATTTTTTAATTGACAATAAATTTTGCAGCAAAGAATTAATGCGTTTGACTTTATTTGTGCAACAGGTAGGTATAACGGAGGAGTACACAACTTAACTGCGGTAACTGGATTTAACTCAAGAAAACGGTTAGACTAACCAATCCGGCTGGTTGAATATTTCTGCGATCGAGAATTTTGTCACGCACGCCAGAAATTATTAACCACAAAATTACTTGTACGTACAAAAATGTTTGATGTACACAGGAATCTTGCGGAATAATCTGAAACTGGCCTCCGTGCGCGTTGCTTCTAATTCAGTTCAGAGACCTAAGTGTTTGAATGTTTCTGGATTTGGCTTTAATTGCCTTTTCTTGTTCTGAAAAAGTAAAAAACAAACTAAAGTACTTTTCATAAAGCTCTGAGTGGGTATGCCCATGTACCATTCATGCATATTGTATGTTTGAAGAAAATGTACTTCCATTTAACTATTGAGGTAAATATGTTTATAGGTACGCAACCTTTTGACTCCCATAACACTTTCTTGCATGTAAACTCTTATCCTTGGAAATTTTCATGCTTTGCATAACTCAGACATAAGCAATACTTAAATGGCAGTTCTCGGAATTTGGTTGGGTAGTCTGGCCTAGAAATAACCTGTAAGCTAAAAGGATGCGCAAAAATGACTTTGAAGGAAATGCTGAAAAATGATCGGGACAACAATGCCCATTCATGATGGATTAGTCTATCTTTCCTGTAAGTACACTTCAAAGTGGTTAAAAATTTTACAACCAAGTTTAGATAAGTTTGTACTGAATGATTTTTCTATAAGTCTTGTAATACTTTCATTACCAACATATCCTAAATTGGACAAAATGTACATATTTACTGAAGCAAATGTCAAACTCAAATCGGTTCAGTGGTCACAAAAGGTGCTACGAATGAACGTATTAATTGAAACTTACAGGTATGATTTCTGCTGGTCATATATAATTGGTAGTTGAACTATTGCAATGTTAAATAAAATTTCCTTGAACAATGCTGCGTTCCATCTTACACGTAGTCATTAAAATGAAAAAAAAATACTTAAGATATTCAACCATACAACTGAAGTTTTCATGAAATTCAATTTAAGTTTAGTAAATGTTAGTCAAGTTTAATTTAAAACTTAAAAAGTTGGTGATTAGTATCTACTGCTATCGGTTATAAACACATATACAGTTTAATCTAACCATTAGCTTTTGGAGAAGCATTTTAAATTTTCTTACTGCAAAAGGATGTAACGTAAGCATCTACAAAATACTAACGGTAGTTATAAAGATTATGTTTCATTATTGCACAGCATTTCTAGGAAAACAATTCATAGATTTTTTGAGGATTAGTTCAATTCTCAGAATCCTATATTTGAGAAAATTATATGCCTAAGCTGCAAGGTACTTTACGCGTAAAGTATAAGCGGATTATAAATCCCGAAAAACGCAGTTTTTGTACAAAAGGTAAAGCAAATGTTTGTGTATACCAGATTTTTGATTACTTACTTCTGTATATTTATTCCTCTGCACTCTACCGGTTAACATGACCAGTTGGTAAAAGGAGTGATGCTGTGTGGTAGTTGTAAAGTTTACATCATATAAGGGGACAAGGTATAATATTTCTATTTCGTCATAGACAAATTTCCCGTTTCAAGCCGCTCACGAAATGGAACAGGAAAACACTAATTTAGTTTAGTTTCGCCCATCATTAAATACCAGCAGTTTCCTAAGCTTGAGGTTTTCTATTTCAACGCCGACATGGATTCACTGGAATGGTATCACAAACTGAGTTTCTCATCAGTTTTCCCAGCAGAGGTACATTTTAAAACTATATGTTTGTATAGTGCTCTGTTTTGATGATTATAACCAATCAATATTCTTCATTTCTAGCTATGGGAACTCATAATGGATAAGCTTTCTCATCCGGATGATATAGAAAAGCTTTTGAATTCCATTCCGAACTTGAGTCAAAATTTTAACAAAGCAAAAATTCACATCTTATTCCCAAAGGTAAGGTATTTCAACTAATGTTAATTTAATAATAAGTTTAAATGCTACAAAACTCTTGTGTTTATTTGCAGGTTCTTCCACTTCTGTTGAAAAACTCGATGTTTCATGGACAGGAGATTCTAAAATGTCGTTTGGTGTCCAAATTTTGGTGTGAACAAATTGATCACTTTTTAGAAACAAGTGAGCCCATGTCACAACCATATAGCAACATTTCATCCATAGTACCAAACATTACTGAAGTTGATTTGGAAAACGGTATAGCCAACCGACCAGCAGTTAGCCTTCAAACCGTAGCTGATATTCGGTTACTTCAAACATTTTTATCCAAGCATCCAGGGAATCCTTTTGTCAGCAGAGAAATAAATTTCCTAATGAATGCTCAGGAAGTAATCGACGAAAATGCAGAAGAGTACGACAATGACTATCAAGCTACAGCCATTCAATTTATACGGTCTGCACATTCCTTTCTTCGAAAATTTGGACATCTTATACGATTTGTGACACTAGACTTTGGATCACTTTATGCGGGTGACGATCCAATTTTGACAATTAACACCTATACCCAAGTTGTTCAGTGCATAGTTTACTTATGTAATGCTAAATCAATAAAAATCAACCTTAAGTTGCAAGAGGAGAGTCCATATTTGGCTTGGTTTGACGTCACTGTCGCCGATGAGCTACAAGGAAGCAAGCTAAAATGTTTAAAATCCTTTGAACTAATGAGCACTACTGAAATTCCATACTCCAGCTGTATGGTTCTGTTAAAATTTATTGTACACCAAGGCCACTTACAATCAATTGGATTGCCATTGTCTTTGTGGCATTTCGAGTATAAACCGCTGCTGAAAAATGTTAGAAACTTGTGCATAGACGCAGAGTCTTCATCAGGATATCGGAAACTAACAAAGCTATTTACGAATATGGGCTCCAACAATTTAACCAAGGTGACATTGATACCCCGTCAGACGAAAAAGAATTTTTTAAATATGGTAAATATATTCAAGCAGTTGCAAAATTCCAACGTGAAATTCTTAGACATTTGCAACTATAAACCTTACATGAATATAAGTATGCCCAGACTTACTGAGAATAGCGCCCTCAGGATTTGTAGTATCGAATTTGTTAGTTTATACGATTCTCCAGAGATCTGCTATGACTTTTTGTACTTACTACCACGTATCCAATTCTTAAGAATTCACGCAAATTGCTTATTAGAGTTTGGTGACTGTATAGACAGCGTATTCCCAATAAGTCTTACAGAAGTAATACACCAGTATATTTACGCACGGAGAATTAAGGATAAAGTATCTATTTGGAATAAGCTCCCAAGTTTAAATAATTTCAAAATAATACTTAGCGATGTACGTATTAAGCAGTTTTGGAGGGAAACGAAAAATAAATATATTGAAAATAAGCTGTAATACCTTGTTAGTCGTTGACCCTCCATTTAGTAAGTGAATCAGATAATATGAATATAAAAATAATACAACACATGTATGTATTGCCTAATGGAAGCCATGTTTTAATAAAAAATGTTGAACATATTTATAAAGAAACAGCGTTAATTGCTGCCTTTTAATGCATTTGAAAACATTTCGAACCAAAATGTACTCCAATTTTATTATTAAGAATCTGATGAGCATCAGATGTTTACTCAAATGTTTTCCAAATTTGTTACTAAGCCGTGTCTTTTCAAATCATTTCCATAATCGCCACAAACCAGTTGTGATGTATTGTTTCTCTGACTCATCTCCGATGGCCAAATTAAAAGTTAATTAAGTTAGAGCATTTTCACTCTTCTTTAATGTACCTTCATCAAGAATGTAACAAGAAGGTCCAAAGCGGATCAACTGGAATTCACCTTGTTTTAGTCTCACAGTGGCTATTCCAATCCCAAAAAGTTGGCAACGCTTATGTTCACTCATTTTTAAAAACGGATAGTTTCAATTTTACCATTTTAAAATTCAGATATCTGAAATTAACTGACTAACTAGTAAGTGTTTTATTAAGTTTAGCCTAGCTTTAGCATACTACCACACAATATTCACGACTTCACCTAATATGAGAAATTCTCTGATATTTCGTCGGAAATGTTAAAACCAGAAAGGTACAAGAAAAAAATATGAAATGGTCAAATAACATAGTATAAACTTTATCTATTTTGTTTGCTTAGTAAGCCGTAACGTATTGCCTGCTTGGTGTGATAATCCGCTGAGCTGAAGTCTACTTTACCACTCCATTGCCTCCTAGAAGAACTTGACTTTCAGGATATTTATTTGACGCTTTGGCCGAATATCTAAAATGTAAAGCAGTACGGCCAACTTTCATAATATTGCGTGCCTACGACATGCATTTTGTGTATCCTTTTTCCAGTACACAACCACAATGAAAACTTAAAATAAAGGCACAATACCTAAAAGGCCAAGTGGTCTTGAGGGATTCATATTTCGTTGTAAACCCATAATACATATTGTTGCCCTTTTCAAATCCATGCATTTTATTTTTCATTTGAGATGCTCATCTTTACGGAATGTTTTCCAAATGCCACGAAAAGGTGTACCTACCTACCTAAATAATCCCAATGGTGGAAATTCAAACAGGCAAATTGTACATAGTGCATAAAAATGCGAAGTTCAAGATTTCTCAATAACACTCTCTTTCTGCTTCAGTAATTACTACGGAATTTGAAATGTTTGACAAAGTACACGGCTGAATATGTAATATTTTTTATGTTTACATGTTATCAGGTTTATTTGTATGAAATAATGCGTGTTTCGGTTCTCAACAACGACATTACTCCAGCTCGTTTAGGATGGTAGTATTAGATAACGTGGTCGTATTAGTGCTGATTTCCACCTGAAGAGCATTTCATTGCATTGACAGCAAGCTAAACTCAGAATCTAAGCTGAAAAGTAAACGCTGTTGCCAAAAATATTTCAAACTAAATTTAAGATGCTGCTGTGTTAGAACGTAAACAAAAATGACCAGCGTATTTTAAAAATCTTATACTTTTTCAAAATAATAACACAACTTTATATGTTTGTCAGTCTCCAAAAAATCGTGTTCAAATTAGAACTTTGTTCTCAGTTTTTTTATTTTCTTTGTCGAATCTACTCAAACGCAATGTGAGAAAAAACTTAAAGAAAAGCAACCTGTATAAGTTTTAAATTCCGCTTACAATTATGTTTTAAATACCCACCCAAAATTCATTTCGTACACAGGAGTTTTATCCGTCTCTTGAATTGAGAGCAATGCAGTTATTCGAGAATGAAAAAGGGCAAAAGTAGCTACTTAGCGTATTCAAAAGAACTCAAAGTGCACTCAAACGCACAGCTATTACCTTCTCTACTAATCATACAAACTATGCAATACGCTTAGTGAGAAGTTTCCTTTTCTCTCTGAATCGAAGTGTCTATGAAATTGCTACAAACCCATTGCATGGCCATGCATGGTTTGTATGCAGAATTGAGCACCTCAGTAGCTGTGCGTTAAAAGGATAGCCCTTTTACAAAACCCGTATTCAAATAGGGATTAAACCCTGAGCTTTTTGTATTGTCTGTAAAAAGATAAAATCTTCTGCCTAGGTAAAAACGTAGGGTATTCTATTTCAGGTTTTGTGCAAACAAACAGCTTGATCAACAGATATGCCCAATTTCTATAGAAAAGCTGTAACAAACGGTAGTTCAAGGATTAGTTTGAATCTAAGGTAAAGATGGTGTGCATCATTTACAAAATAGGTAATACTTTTGTAAACACGCAAAGATTTGTTTTTTTATGATTTGGTATGTTGCAACACAAAAGCGGCTAAAAGAAGAAAATGTGCTAACCAATAATACCTATTTGTATATGATGCCTGTGCAAAATGTTTCAGTTCCTCAGTTTCTCCCAAAGGTGTAGGTTGTACCAGATTAAAAAGTTATTCTTACGATGGCTATTAGTGTTCTATAAGTGCAGCCTAAAAAGTACAGTATCATTTAAATATAATAGCAAAGCTGCAGTGTTAAGTTAGTGGTCCAGAAACGGAATAGAAAATTTCGCATTTTATTGAAGCTTCTTGTAAATACCCAAGTGTAAATGACAAATCGAGTAAATTCAGATTTAATTTTTCTTTAAGCTAAGTAATTGGCGAGAAAAATAAAATTTGTACAAACATTTGTGGCAGAATAGTTTTTTTGCAGCAATATAAACTTAAAACGAACTACCAATAATTAAAATAAGTAAACATTCAAGCCGTCTCAAGTACACATTTCCAAAAAGATGCAACAATCTCATTTGGCATTCACACCAGTTTTTCCCGAAGAGGTTAGTTCTTAAAGTTACTATATTTTATATTTCATAAAACATATTACCAATCAATTTTGCATTGTAGCTATGGAAGATTGTTTTGGATAAACTCACCAACAATGATGATATACAACGTCTTATAAATTCTATACCAAACTTGAGTCACGGGTTGAACAAAGCTAAAATTCGTATCTACTTTGAAAACGTAAGTTTAGAAAGTATTATTATTATTTGCTCAGTAAAAAGAACAATTTTTATTCCTATATTTATTTACAGGTTATTCCAATTTTGTTTAAAAATTCTTTTTTCCACGGGAAAGATATTCTAAAGTGTCGTCTAGTGTGCAAATTTTGGTGTAATCAGATTGACCACTTTTTGGAAACAACTGCGCATTTTCCACAAACATACACATTTTCTTCTCAAACTCAAAATGTTACTAAAATGGATTTGGAAACCGGTGTGGCAAACCAACCAGCTATTTGCCTTGAAACAGCAACTGAAATTCGGGTGTTGAGAAAGGCTATATATAAGCACCCCGGAAATCCTTTTGTTGGACGATCTGTAAATTTTGTTATGAATACCGGGGAAGTACTTGATGAAAACGCAGAAGACATTGAGCTTGAGCTTCACCTAGCAATTTACGACTATATACGCGCCACGCACTCGTTCATTCGGAAATTTGGACATTATACACGGTTTGCAACTTTAGACTTTGCATTTATTGACGAACTCGACGACTCTGTACGAGCAGTTCGTACTTATTCCAGAAGCATTCAATGCATGGGCTATCTGTCTAATGCCCATTCAATCAAATTCGGTCTCCCCATATCAGAGACAAATCCTATTTTGGCATGGTTTGGCAAGTATGTAGAAGAGGAGCTGCAGCCAGGAAAGCTCCCTAATCTTAAATCTTTTGAATTTCTAAGCAATTCTGCAATGCCAACATCAAGTTTTAAGTCTTTACTAAAACGCATTATGCAACAGGGTAACGTAACTTCAATTGGTTTGCCAATGCGTATGTGGACATCAGAGTGTAAAGTTGTGTTAGAAAATGTTGAAAATTTAAGCATCGACGCAGAATGGTCACCGGATTACCAGAAGTTAGCAAATATGTTTACCAACGCAAACTTTCCCAGGTTGACAAAATTGAGATTGATACCTTGTAGAGCAAAAAGCCAATGTCTAAATATTTCAAATTTGCTAAAACAATTACACACTTTGAACGTGAAATCCTTAGATATTTCAAATAATAATCCACAAACGAAAATAACTGTACCCAGAATAATTGGAAGCCCTTGTGCCACAGTTAGTAATATTGAGTTTATTAGCATTTCTGATTCACTTGGGGTATCCTACGATTTCTTGTATTTTTTACCAGGTATCAAGCACTTAACAATTCGTGCAAATAGCTGGTTGGAGATAAGCTACAGCGAAAGTTGTACGACAACATCTACGCTCACAGACGTTATACGAGAGTATGCTTACACAAGTGTGATGAATGAAAGTGTGTCTATTTGAAAGATGCTTCCAAGTCTACAAATTTTTTCCATACTGTGCAGTAAGGTACAATTGAAAAAGTTTTCAAGAGAGTATAAAAACAAGTGTTTCCTGATAAAATTGTAAACATTTATTAATTCTATCAGAGAACCTATTATTCAAACTACAGTAATATTATTAGTGGACAAAGCCAGTTACTGATCAAAGTATACCATACAGCTTTCAACTTCAACGTTAAATAAAATGCAGCTTCTCCTTTTCCACGTCTTATCAAATGGTGACAATAATAATTTATTGAAAAATGTGCAAGTTAAAATATAAAGTTAATGTGCGAATCCAGCTATATTACAACCTACCTATAATACAAAAAGTGGTTATATAAAGGAAACTTCTCAAGCGTTGCTTCACCTTCATGTTCTAAAATCACCAGAATTTCAAAGCATGAACTTGTCATTTTAAATCCAGAATTTGAAATGATTGGCCTAAACAGTGATGAAGAAAGGGAAGGAACCAGTTCTCAAAAAATTCTGGTCTATACACCTTCGTAAGTCACAAGAACAAGTCAAAATTCAACACCGAGCATAATTGCACTTTTGGAGTTAAATCTTTATCAGCTTTTCTCTTAAATTTTCATTTGCGTGGGACGGTTTTTATATTGACACTCTGACCATGTACTAAAAATGAGCAAAAACTACAAATTCATTCTCTGCAACAATGCACGAGCTTATTCAAAGCATACACAAAGGACGTAAACCGGTTTTGGTATTGTTTGTTTGTGAATTATGTGTATGGAGAAATAGGCAGGATAGTGTAAAGGAGGAAATTACTCAACGTGTTTAGTCCTGTTTTTATGCACCAGTCGTGCAATAATATATAATGAATAATAACTTACTCTTGCGTATAAACAAGTTTAAAAAAATGATTTTTTCAATTCTCGCAAACCTTTTATGAATCAATAAACAATGGAATTTCTAATTTATATTAAAATACTTGCAAAATATTGTCAAATTTTCTTAGTATATTGGAATTACCATACCGACTTAAGATTAACCAAGATGTGAAAATATGTTATTGTTTGTGGCTGTTTTATGCGACTGATTACAAAATATTTAGCATACCTACTAGAAGTGAGAAGAAGGTTTGACAAATATTTGGCAAGTTTTTGAGTTTTTTCTGCTTACTTGCAATATATCGTAACAGAAAGTCGTAACTTTACTTATCGTCTGTTTTCCAGCAACGTACAACAGTTCATTGATGTCGGTAATATGTGGTGTGGTGCTTTTGGATATAGTGGGAACTGTCTATAAGAGCACCTCAAGGGGAAAAGTTGTTTGTACCTTGTAGAAAGATGCTTTATAAAGAATTTTTTGTATAATATCACTTGTACCTTATAAAAGGTCACAATGCAAATACTTGTAAACACAAAACATATGACTTAGCCGATCTTTGAAATCTCAGTAAATTTTGTAAAATGCTAGCATAAAACAACTGATTTTTTATGAATTGGGTGTCAACGACAAAAACTAAATATCCGTAGGCAAAATTTCAACAAGCAAAAATATCGCTGAGGAAGTCAGTCTGGCACCTGACCTTATAAAGAGATAGTTTTCAATGGGAATGGGCTTCAACGTGCATACGTGTGTCCCTTGCATTGAAAAAACTTTATAGTGAGGTGCTCTTGTATCAAGTAACATTAACATAGAAAACCGAAGGGTGGTATGTAACCCTGTGCTTAAAGCCAGTGTGACCTTACTGGGAGTGTCCCAATAGAAAGTTTCCACTGTATTTTGATGAATGTGGAAAACAAACAACAACAATGTTGCTATCAAAATAGGTAATTTTAGCTCGATTATCGAATCCAGTATACATTTACATGAATTTATTGTAATAAAAACAAGTTTTTGGTTATTTGAGTTTTCATTTAAAAAATTAAAAACCCTTTAAACATGATGCAGTTTGACCCTTTGACAATTGTCGCCACAATTTATTCCCCAGTTTAAAAATGTCAAAGTAAATGCAAAGAAAGCAGTATAAATTGTCTGCTTAGTTTATATTTTAGATCCACATAAGTGTAAACAAAAATAATTTGGTAATCGAATTGGTGGTAAATAGGCTAACTATTTTAAACCGGAAAACCTTTAAAATCTAAACAGAGGCTAAGCGTCAAACGAAATGCCGTGGGAGGGCCTGGGAGATGGTAGGATTAATTTGGTCCCTTTAGTATCTGATACTTTATTTTTCTAATCCTGATTTTGTAAATTATGGTTGAAATCCGTATTTTTCAAAGTAGAATGGGATAATTTAACGAATTTCTGCGCAAACTAATATGCAGAAACTGTTCATAAATATTAGATGGCGAAATTTTTGAAATCATGATTATGTAGTATCAGTAGTTGTCTTCTTCTGATGTTTATCGTCTTTAGCAGCAAGTGTTTTGAATGACTTGCCATCAACAGCTTCTGTATTCTCCTGGTTTAAAGACGATGGAGGAACTGGAAGCAAGAGCAAAGTCGGGGAGGATTTCAACGTTAGTCCAAATATAATATAGCTATGTAACAAGCAAAAAACCGTATTCCATATTTCAGAACCTGAATCCTTGAATTCACGGTGCAAAAGATGGGAAATTAAAGTTTGCAACAATCAATCCCTTATATGAATATACGATAAAAATGACAAATTGCAAAAGCCTTTTGATGATTAGAGTTAATCACAATGTCGTAGGCAATTAAGATGATATTTATTGAGTTGGTCCTGACATAAAATGTACGCATTTATTTGCTATTTTGCGTAGAAGTTACAATAATTTAGAATTTCCAACAATACTAAAAAAATATTCATAAAATTTATAATATTTATTTAATAAATTTAAAAAAACCATTTCACTTTGCACTTTAAAGTTGGCATTTTTTTGCATGATTTCTAAGATAAGAATAATATCCAAATTCCCTTCTGCATGTTCAGCACTCAAATGGTTTTGCTCCTATGTGCTTTCGAAAATGACGACCGAGATGTTTCTTGGAAGCAAATGATTTGTCGCACACGTAACAACGAAACGGAGTTTCAGCCAAATGTGATCTTATGTGTTTCCTTAAATCCCCTGAATGCTTAAATCCTCTACCACACAATTTACACGAGTAATTTTTGTGGTTTGAATGTGTCTGGATAACGTGTAACTTTAGACTATGGGATCCACTAAAACACTGTCCACATAAACCGCAGCCATTTGGTCCCTCCTGCGTGTGAACAAAAATGTGTTGATAAAATTCCCACAACAAGCGAAAAGCAGCTCCACAAAATATGCAACACAAAACTTTGATCTGTTTTTCTGAAAGACAAATTAATTTAAATTAAGTTGCAAATTATTTTTGAATTTAAGTTACATCAAATAAACTTACCTTCATGCAATTTCATGTGCCCTCTCAGTGATTCCTGGTATCTGAATCTTCTATTGCAGATGCTGCATTTATAGGGTTCTTCGCCAGTATGTTTAAGCATATGACGTTTCATTACTGAGTTATGAGTAAATTTGGCATGGCAAAAGTAACATTGGAACGGCTTTTCGGCTGTGTGAGTTCTTTCATGCTCTTGAAGATGTCCCCGCTGTGAGAACGTTTTACTGCAATGGGAACATTCGAAGGGCTTTGGGTTCCGGCCTGCATGAACAGATCTTTTATGGCGACTTAAATTTCCTGGATCTGTGTATGTCTTGTTGCACTGTTCACATTTGTAGGGTCTCTCACCCGTATGTACTACCATATGATTTGTTTGGACTTGTGATGACTTAAACACTTTTCCACAAACATTACACACATAACGCCCTCGGGATCGCATATTTAAAGTTTTTAAATATTCAGAATTTTTGTTGGTCAATAAGTTGACTGTTGACAATTGAGAAAATTGACGTTTGAGCAAACTCTATTTTATTTGAACTTTGAAATTTATTTCTTGCAAAACCCGTGAGACAGAAAAGTAACAAGAGTCCTTCACAACTTTTATGCACGTAGATTAAACTGGCTAGAAATCTGAAAGCTTTACATGGTTTCTGCGAAGTAAAAATGGTGTACGTGTGTTTAGTACTCTACTCGAGTCAACTGAATAATCAAGTTATATGTTAGCAGCTAGTTAAACGGCTTTGCATGGGATTAATATGTATACATTCAGTGCACATCGTGCACATGTCTAACTACTACCAACGTATATACGGGTTTATTGCCGAGAACTGTTTTAGGTACTTGTGTGCACGTACATTTTTAAAAACCAACTTTAAGTTAACCTAGCGGATGAATGAATCATTTTTGGGGTTGAATGTAAAGCTCTGCAAATTTCCAGGAAAAGTGCTCATTATTGTTTTTACATAGCGTTGCCCATGCTTCTTGCTTCAACTTTGCAGCTGCGGATTAACAAGCTGTTAAATGCAGATTGTGTGCATTTACACTTCACTTAAAATTAGCAGAAGTAAAAGGTGGGAATTGACTACTCATAAGCTCACTTTCAAAAGCACCCTTAGGATATCAGTGTTTTTCCAAAAACTTTAAAACGTTCGTTCAGTTTTTTATGAGTCATGTGTATTATTAGAAAGAAAACAGAACGACAAAACAAACCGAATACATGTACAAGCTTTCCATTTGTTGGTATAATTTCAGCCGCCTGATACCCACATTTCATGTAATACTGATTACTCTAAATAAAATTAACCTAAAATGATAAAGCCTTCAGCTAAATACGAAAAAAAATATGAGTAGCGGCTATTTATATAGCCAGCAGCAGAAACGTCCAAATAAACACTCCAAAGCCTTTATTTATTTTTCCAAGGATTGATCATCAAAATGTGCTCATATTTGTGTGTTTACACAATTTGCAGCAGTAAATGTTTGAAAATATAAAACTGTCTTTGTCATACCTAAAAGGTATGAGGGCATTGTGAATTGATCCTTGATGTTGATAAAAATCTCCTTTCTACGTGAATGATTGGTTGAACTACCCACATTTCTATGGCCCTTCACCTGTGCACACTTTCATATGACACGTGTGATGGCACATGCTTTCGAAATTAATTAAATTTTATAAATAAATTTGATGTTAAATTTAACATACATTTACTAATAAATAAAAATATTCATGTTTTAAGTGTATGAAGGGTGCAGCTGGCTTTTGATCTAAGTTGCAGATATAAAATCTACCTTAAACTAAGGCATGTAGTCCTCGATATATGCTTATAAATGCTGCCCTAATATACATAAGCTGCGTGTTTTGCTGAAATACCATTGTTTTTCTGTGCCGAAAAATTGTCAGGCAACACGACTCAGAATTTTTGCATCCATTCTCGATTTCTTTTATCTTTTCATGCCAGTGACTTTCAAAAACCAAGCACTTTTTCTCCTATTACTTATATGCGTCCAACTGTAGAAATGTTAGTCAAATAAAATAAAAAGTGTATTGGATTAATCTGCATACTAAGCTAGGTTGATATACACTAAATAAAATGGGTCGTCTTCTCTGTCACCGGTTTTAAGTTCAGGTTTGAGTTGGTCAATAACTTTACCAAAACGTCTGCAGCAAACCAGTTTTGTTTTAATTGACATCCGGAATACTTGCTTAATGAGTTGTAACAAACAAGATAAGACACAGATAAACCAGGGTTGTACCGGTATTGCTAGGAGCTTTTCAGGGATAAATGAAAAATTGGGGGATAAATGTGAACTGACATGCTCGAATAAAACAAGATCAGCGAGAAACTGAAAATACAAACCTTGTCTGAGTCTGAGCCTTCTTTTATATATACTGGAATTTATAGTAATGCGAATAATGTTGCCAAAAAAGGACAAGCTGTATCTTCTGAATACATACTCCTAAAATACAATTTATCACAATAAAACTGTACTACAACGTATTAGCTTTGTAAGCAGAACCTTTCACTAAAGTTACGTATTTGATTTATACTGAATACTGTGTCTTCAGAACGTTCCAGTAAATTTATTTTGAAGGCTTAATTTAAAAAATTAATTAGCATTTTGTGGAGTTATGGAATGAAAATTTTATGGACCAGTTGCACAGCACATAGACACGGCAATGACTTAAACAAATAATTTTAAATATGTACAGAGCATGTACGTCGTACGTTTTCAGTATGTTTAAGTAAATGGAAAGTACAACTTTGATTTTATTGGAATATTCAATGACAATATATACTTAATTTCCAACACGTTTTGCTTACAAATTTTGAATAAAGACAACTTAACATTTACAATTCACTGCAATTATTTAATCAGTTTATCTATGCCAATTATGGTTGTCAAAAACAATACGTTTTAGCAACGCATCAGACTATTGCTTTTATATGTTGTGGGTTCTGCGGTGTTGATCAAGATTTCTCTTTTCTAAGAACGTTTTAGCACACAAAGTGCAGCTAAACCGCTTTTCGTTCAAATGTGCTTGAATGTGCCTATTTAGATGAGTTTGTGTTGAAAATGTTTTGCCACACAACTTGCAGAGGTGATCTCTTAGATTAAGATGAACGTGGTTTACGTGTTTCTTCAGATTAGCGGAACTGCTGAAGCATTGATCACAAAAACTGCAACTATATGGTTTTTCCTTTGTATGTGAAGATATGTGGTTGTGAAGGTTTCTAACGGTATCAAAACTAGCATCGCAAAGAACGCAACAGTATGCTTGAACTTGTTTCTCTAGAAAACAAATAAAAGTTTTAATTGTACAATAATAATTATAAATCTAAGCCACCGAGCTAAAACTTACCTCGGTGTAACTTCATGTGCTTTGCTAGGTTTTCCTTCAAACTAAAGGCTCTCTTGCAGAGATTGCACTTATAGGCCATTTCTCCAGTGTGTGTCAGCATATGCCTTTTCACGTGTGTACTGGTGGAAAAATCTTTGCTGCAGAGATGACACTGAAACGTTTTCACTCCTGTGTGCATTCTTTCATGCGACTGAAGGTTGCACAATTCTGAAAACTGCTTGCCGCAGTGACTACATCTAAAAGGTTTGAGGCCTTCATGGACAGATTTTTTATGACGAGATAAATTTCCTTGCAGTGAGAATGTCTTGTTGCACTGCTCACATTTGTACGGTCTTTCACCTGTATGCACTGTCATATGCCTAGTGTAATCAGTTAAGTTTTTGAACGCTTTCGGACAAAGTTGACATTTATATCGTCTCGAAGTATCCATTTTCAAAAAAAAAAAACTAAACTAATATTATAAAAACTAACTTCTGTAGATGTAAACGTGATTAAAAAACTTGTCTTCAAAATATGTAAAACTGGTAAATGAAGCAATATATACGGGTGTACTACTACTCGGATATCCCTACACCAAACGATTCTCATCAAATGTGTTTTGATGAGCTGATCGGAGAAAACATTCTCATTTTTCAAAAAGCCTTAAAAAATAGGACTTTTTACAAAACCCTTAAACAAGCCAGAGCTACTTACGCTTAACAGCATAACATACCGAATGTGGCGTACGTGCTTATTCCTCGTAAACTGACATAACCTAGAGCGTAAGTAATGTTTCAAAGGATCAGCAGGATGTTCTAATGAGGTTAGATCGGTATATTATGTGGAATTGTATGTGAGTGACCCAATGCAATCAAGTGTTTCAGGTACTCCGGGCTGGTTCAAATGCATAATCTACTTAAGAGGATTATGCATGTATTTTCTTGAAGCTTAATTTTGAAGCTTTCTGTGGTCAGCAAAATGCTTCTTGCTTGTGCTGACCCAATGCACCAGTAGGTGAATATCCATAAACACCTAATATTTCACTAAATTAAAATATATTATCACTTAACGGACTGACGGACACCAAACGAGTGCTGGTGTACATTTAATTTACGACTGGTTTTCGTTTGTATGAAACTTCCTTATTTCAAAATCTTCAAAATTGTAATTTGCTTCATTGTAATGTGTATACCTTTCGCTGTGCTGGCGTCCGGAAAGCTTAGTAGTTTGTTAAAGTTTTCAAAGAACTTGATGAAGGCATACATGACTTGGTTAGTTTTAAGAGGATTACATTCCTAAATACGTACATAAAAATGTTGTATTGAATGCAAAGCCACTGAGGTTCTAGGATAGCTTTTAATTTGTTAATGCATGTTTGTTCATGAATCTCCTTTATGAAACTACTTATGTTGACAAACTCAACATATTTGTCTAAACTCGTCACCCAAGTTGAAAAATTCTACTTTCATTTACCGTCTACATTACATAGTTACTAAAATTATTCACATAATTTATCCACTGATTAATTTGAAAAAAATTGAAACGAAAACAATATTTTAATACATATCTATTCGTGCTCGCCTCAACTTTTCTCTACCGCTGCTGACGTTCTTCTGCGTCAGTTTACTTTCATTACAATTCACTGGGACTTTTGACATCTAACCATTTTTATATACCATTTCCTGTTTTCGCATTTAACAAATTTATTTTTCTAAAACTTATAATTCCCAGCAATCAACTTCTTCTTTTTCAAATTAAAAATAAGTTCACCCACACGCCAGGAAAAACTACTCTCTTTTCTCCCCAATTGTAGTTAAGCGTTGGATACGCCATGAACCGCAAAGCGGAATCAATAAATAAGTGTCAAATTTTGTAAATGGCTCAATAGGAAGCAAATGGTGGGAATATTTATGTTTCCTGTAGATAAATAACTTTTTGGTGAGGCTGCAAACAATAATTATTGGGACAACTGGAAATTGTCAGCTTAGCGCTTTTACCATCATTTATATTTTCCGTCATGTTCAAATACAAAAAAAAACAAAATAATTCTTTTTAAATATGGAAATGGGTTAAATATGCTCACAATAATGAACTGATAGACTAAATCATTATGCATGATCAATTCCTGGTCAAGTGTACTACCGATGAATAAATAAGTTACGAGAGATTAATCGAATTCGGTTTTGCTTTAACACATTAATTTAATACTATGTACGTACTGCAACTTTTGCAATCCATTTATGGTAACAATGTTCTGAAATTAATCAGTATGTTGTATGTAGGAATTTTTCTTCTTCGTACTTTCAAAAATGCTTCATTAAATGCCACTTTTGATTTAATGATTCCTCACACAAAGAACAATGAAAAAGTATTGCATTCAAGTTTCAAGTTAGCATTTATGTTGGTCTGAATATCCCTGAACTATCAGGTTGAACTAATTTGCAATTCGCAACCTTGCTCCAATTATCATTACATCCTCATAATAGCTGGGATGCGCTGTTTGCAAAATCCTATTATGACTTTGTTATGCAATTACAGAGCAAAATGCAAAATGTATTAAAGAAAGTATTGAGTGACTTGAGAACACAAAAATCCAAATAATTTAATTAAACTTTCATCATTTGACAGATCCCATGAGTACAACACAAGTAAGAATATATTAAACATAATATTTAAAATATTAGAATTGCTTCGTTGTTACAACTTGCATCTGGTTGTGTGGTATCGTAACCCAGAAGAATATCTAAAGCGTCTTTTGCATATTAAGCATTCAAAACGCTGTTCACCAGTGTGTTTAGCAGCATGTTGTTCAAGATTATACTTGTCTGTAAATGCCTTGTTACAAACAGCACAGTTTAATGGTTTTGCTGTTTCACCCAAGTGAACCCTAATATGTGTTTTTAAGTTGCTAGCTTGATTAAACGTTTGGCCACACAAGTTACACAAATGGTTCTTTTGATTGTAATGAGCACATTTCATATGTGTTGTTAAATGCGCCGATTGATTGAAACATTTACCGCATACTTTACAACTGTGTGGCTTTTCTTTGGTATGAATGAAAACGTGATTGTGTAGATATGCCAAAGTCCTAAATTGAGTTCCACAAAAAACACAAGAGAAGGCCTTGAACTGATTTCCTGTTAAAATGACTTAAAATTAATATTTTTGTGCATGCACCAATAAAATTTAATTTTAATCGGTCATTACCTAGGTGCATTTTCTTATGCCCTGATAAATGGGAAGACTGATTGAACCTTTTGTTGCATAGGTTGCACTGGAAAGGCTTCTCACCCGTATGTATTAGCATATGAGTTTTCACTGTTGAACCGTGAGTAAATGTCGCAAAGATGGCACTGGAACGGCTTTTCTCGCGTGTGTGTCCTCTCGTGACTTTTAATGTCTCCTTGCCGGGAAAATTGCTTGGGGCAGTAACTGCACTTAAAAAGTTTCTCACCGCTGTGAATACCTTGTATGTGAACTTTCAGATGATGTGCTTCTCTGAAGGTTCTGTTGCATTGATCACACTTGAATGGTTTTTCACTTGTATGAACTCTCATATGACCCTTGTAATGGCCTGACTTTTTGAACACTTTTTCACAAATAGGACACTTAAAACGCTCTGCTGCTTGTGTAGATGCCATTTTTGTGGTGACAGTGAATTTCAAATTAGTAACAAATTATTTTGATACTACGAAGACGTAACTTTAAAGCAAAAGTTTGCGACTATCAACCTTTTAAAATGACAATGAAACTGGAAATAAAGAGCTATGTGTGCTTAGAATTTTTTAATCTGCATAGACACTAACAATGGTAGTCACACAAGGATGTTCTTCTTAGTGCCGCATACAAAAACGTAGTGCAAGCAACATATTGTAATCATCTGAAAAGTCTAGGAAAGTGAGACGTGGTCTACGTGACGTTTACATTTAGGCTAAAAACTCAAGATTTTAGAAATTTTTGTATAACATACAAAAACATTGTACTAGAAGTAGATTTTGTAGAAACATTACTAGCATGGAAATGCTCTGGATTATTAAGGCTTATTGCATTGATTGCTTTGGGTACCTCATGTATATTGGAGCAATGCAATAGCTGCGCATTTGAATGCATTTTTAGTATGCAGGCTTCCGTTCGCCACCACTTTGGGTACTTTTTCTAAGAACTCTATTTTTCTCAAGTCAAAAACATGTTTTCTATTGTTAGGAAAACCAAAGTATCATCGTGAGACTAGAATTTTAACGTATATTAAAATGCCTTTTTAATAAGATATGTTTGCTTGATTAAGTGCTTAGGTATGCAAGTATATTCTAACTCTAAAGAACCCTGTGTGCCATAAACGTTCCATTAAAATACACTAATAAATTTGCAATGTTTACAAGCTTTGTTTAAACCTCATTGTCAATGATATGATGCTTTTTTGCATAGAGCACGAAGTCCCGTATTTCTTCTGGGAATATTTGATTCATGAAGTAAAAACTGTTGCTTATCCGGGATTTTTAGACATATATTTTGACAGACAAAAATTTAATCATTTCTTCTAGGAAAAATATTTTTTAACAAAAACCATTGTCATTTTATACAAATTAAGTTTCTAGAAAGTGTTATGTACATCATGTTGTGTTTTCATTTACTAAAAAATACTACGGGCTTTTAAAAGGTTCGGCTCGAGATTGCCGCACTACTCAAATTGAATCTAACTGGAGCTTTGCAGTATTAGGCTTCAAAATCATTTTCTCCGTTCCAGACTTAAACCGGAACATTGAACAAGCCACGTATTCAATTAGGTTAACTTAAATTAATATAAGATATTCTAATTTATAAATCCATACATCATTCCTTGGTAGGACAGATTAAAAATATATGTTGGGACTAAAATTAAATTAAATCAGAAATCAACAAAAGATATTGTATAAGTTACACTTACGGCTGTTTAAGATTCGTGCCTAATATGAATGACACATTTTTGTGTTTAAGTTATTAGAAAATCATTATTTTTTTTGAATTGTACTCGTTATCTATAAAAGCAGAAAATCTTGATGCTATTAAGAAGATTCAGTGTGCTCCGCAGAATGTTTCAGGGTAAATACCTAACACGCCACAGACTTATTTATAAAGTATGTAGAGCCAATGCAGAATTTGTTTGTCTGACAGAATATTTTGCAAGAAAACCACCAAACCATGCAGCAAGACGTTCGCATTGACTAAAAGCTTAACCCCCAAAAAAGATATTCGATTTAAATATAAACCTGACAAACAGGATATAGGGAACTTGCGACCATTATGATCAAAATGTGTGGCCAGAAATAGAATGGCGAAACTTCGCTAACAAAGTTTCATTTGTCTTGAAATTCTGCTTCTTTTGATACCCCATTATGCCATGTAGCTTTTCAGTTAGATCTCTTGAACCTGTTCGGCTTTAACGGTCAAGCGGTTATGATTTTGATGACCTTTGAACTAAGACTTGACCTTTTGAAGTAATTTTTTGATAAGTTTGAATAATGATGCTTGCAAAGTGTTTGCAAAAAGAATTTTTATAAAAACCTTGAAAAATGTGGCTTCTAGAGCATCTACGGACGGACAGACGGACAGACAGACAGAAGGACCAGACAAAAAATTAATAACTTGCTTCAAGGTCGCAAGTTAAAAATAAATAGACCGTGCAAGTACAATTTCAACATCTGCAAGTTTAGTTTTAGCCGATTGTGATTATGTTGGCAAATTTTCCGCCTTCTCACACATAAACTGTTTCCATTTTTAAACAATTTAGTTTGGATGTACATCACTTTGAGCAAAGGCCAACGAACTATACTAGTAAAATTTTTATGAAACCTGTTTAGGTAGATTGGTGGAGTTTCAAACACATGCTTCTCTTAAAACGTTACCATTCAGTAGTGCTTATGCTTATTATAAATCCAGTTTCAACTAATCGAGCACCTAATGGCCAAATGCTCAATTTGAATGAATGCTAAATGAGACAGAAATGCAGAAATCTCACGAGAAGCGTTATATAAATTTTTGGTAACCGGCAGCTACATTTTCAAGAAGAAGTAGAATATGTCCAGACTGCCAACACTCAAAGACAAAGTTCAAAAGGCTTCGTACTTTGAAAAATTGGTAAGTGCTTGCTTTTCCTTTAGTCAGTATATACAAACTGTTTGAATCAAAAAGTTAACAAGAAAAATAGTGTGAAAATAAGTTAAAAGTACACTGATTTCTTTTGTGTTGTAAGTAGCGTTTTAGAGCGATGGCGACAAACCTTCAAGGCTTTAGCCATGGTGCGGTGAACAAGACAAAAAGCAGACGGTCTGGACTTGCTAAGCTCTCCAAACAATAAAACAGTTATCGTTCTGTGGCTTTATTCCTTTTTTAACTCTGGACAGCCTTGTGATTTGTAGCATCTAAATTCAGTTTTTACTCAACCAAGTGCCGAATCGACAACGTATTGCTTCTCAACTCATTTTCACATTAAACAGAATAGTTTAGACTAGTTTTGAGCGGCAACATCTTACTTCTACAACATAGTACTAAAGAACTAACGGTGTAGTGCTGGACTAACTTAATAACTTACAAATCTAATCTATCAAACTTACGACATATTTCAAAAGAGCAAAAATAATTTGTTTTGATAATAAAAACATACAAAAATGCAAGCTCCAGCGATATTTAATTGCTATCTTTGTGGAAAAGTGCTCAAAAGATCAATCGATTACAGCCGTCATATGAGAGTGCATACAGGTGAAGGGCCCTACAAATGTGAGCAGTGCAACAAGACATTCACAACTAAAGGAAACCTATCTCAACATCAAAGGTCTGTTCATGAGGGCCTCAAAGTATTCAGATGCGCTTACTGCAACAAGCAGTTTTCACAACCAACCAACCTTCGAAGGCATGAGAGGACACACACAGGAGCGAAACCGTTCCAGTGTCATCTTTGTAGCAAAGATTTTACTGATAGCTCAAACATGAAACGCCACATGCTGACACACACGGGAGAAAAACCCTTCAAGTGCAGGCTTTGCAACAGAAACTTTAATCTGAAGGACAACCTAGCTAGGCACATGAATTGGCATCAACGTAAGTTTTAGTTCAGTAATACAGGTTGTATTTTATAATATTATAATGTGCAAATAAACAATTTAAATCATTTTCTAGAAACACTAATCCAAGCGTTCTCTTGTATAATTTGCGGAGCTGCATCGGACAGATTAAGTAACCTTCAGAGTCACATACTTACTCATACAAAGGAAAAACCATTTTGCTGTCGCCTTTATGAAAAATGCTTTGGCTCTTCTAATAATCTGAAGCAACACGTAAATCACAACCATCTAAAACAGAAAAATCATCGTTGTGAGTTGTGCAATAAGACATTTACAAGAGCAAGTAGTCTAAACATTCACGTGCAAGCACATTTGGCAGAAAAGCTGTTTGGTTGCTCTCTGTGTGCAAAAAGGTTTTTAGCTAAGCGTGATCTTAATACACATCTGAAGAACCACACAGAATTAATGGAGTTTTGAATTCAAACCTAATTGTTCAATGGGCAATTTTGTGGAAACCTTAGCAGGCATTTCAAGAATAGGAACCCTCTTCGACAAACTTACTATTTAATTAGTAATAGATTGCTAATTTTAAAATTATTTTTATTATCAATTCAATAAGAAAATCCTTTCATGTAAATAAAATTAATGTTGTTCTAAATTTGAATAAAACGCAAGCTGTACCCTGTTTATATTTGGTTCGCTTTTTCGGCTGGCTTTAGAATTGTTCTTGTAGTAGAAACTAGAATCTACGAGCCCGAATTTGAAATCTCTGTCTGGACATTCCATATTTGTTCGACTATATAGTTGTTAAGACAGTACAAGTAAACAATTGTTAAAACATTACATTTCTAAGCATGTGGCTGGTATAGCTGTTTCATAAAAGAAAATGGACTTACTTTCTAAAGATACCTTGGGAGGTATGAGGATATGATGTACATAAAAATATTTCACCAATACGATCACCAAATGTGTGCAAGATTACAATTTTATTTTATTTTTAAGTAACCATTTTTCTTTAAAACAAATTAACGTTGACATCTTACTTATATAAGATTACCCCTGCTTGCGACAAATTTGTATTTAAAGATTTAATCTTAAGCTTAATTTATAATTTAATATTATGATAAGACAATTAAAAACGTGATAACCAGCAGAGACTTAGAATAACCCATTGGAAGTTTATATTAGGGATAACAGAATACGATTGAAGAAAGTTGCAGCATCAGAGTACGACCTCTGCTGAAGAAAATTGACATGTGGAAGTATTTTTAAAAAAGAGTAAACAATTAATCTATTTTTATACATATAAATAAGTTCTAGAAATACAAAATAGTCATGCAAATTTTAAAAAACTGAAACCTCTATAAGTACTACATCTGGCATTGCCGTGCATGGCGTTGTAGACCAGAACGATATCCAAACAATTGTTTACAAATTTGGCATTTAAAACGCTTTTCACCTGTGTGTTTAACAGCATGTTCTTCCAAACGATACTTCTAGGCAAATTTCTTTCCACAAACGAAGCAATCGAATGTATTCTCTCCCAAATGTGATTGGAGGTGATTGTCCAGGTCATGTACCCTCTTGAATGCTTTGCCACATAAATTACAGAAGTGATTTCTTTCATTGGAATGTTTGACTTTCTTATGCGTTGTTAACTCTCCACACCGGCCGAAGCTATTTCCGCACAAATTACAGGTAAATGGCTTTTCCCCTGGTATGAGTCACAATGTGTTGGTGCAGTTCATTGAGCGTCTTGTATGAACTGCTACAAAACACACAGCTGTAGGCTTTCAAAGGATTCCCTTTGAAAAAAATCTGGTTAGGAAAGTTTACAATGCTAATTCTTATTTCTGGTTTGATTTGGGCTTTACCTTGATGTAATATTTCATGTCTTGTTAAATGAGCATATTTGTTGAACCTTGCGTTGCAAGTTTTGCATTTGAATGGCTTCTCACCTGTGTGTGCAAGCATATGAGATATTAGATTTGAACTTCGCTTAAACTTTGCTTTGCAGAGGTGGCAGTCAAAAGGATTTTCTCCAGTGTGTGTCCTCTTATGAATTTGAAGGTTTGATAACTCGGCAAAATGTTTACCACAGAAACTACACTGAAATGGCTTTTTACCATCATGAACTGATGATATGTGCCGTTTCAAGTGACTGGCTTGTGTAAAAGCCTTGTTACACTGATTACATTTGTGCGGTCTCCCGGTTGTGTGCGCATTCATATGACGCCTGTGTTTGTATTCATGGTTGAACACTTTTCCACAAATTTGGCATTTAATCCCTAACGGTGTTTCCATTCTGGAATATTTGTAATATTCACAAATATATATGTATCTGGAATGCACTGGTCATAAGTGGCGAGTATATCCGTAAGAAGAATACGAAATCAATGTTTATGTTTGATGTAGCAAATAAAATGAAAAATGTTTTTTGAAAACCAGTCATGTGGGTAAAGAAACCAAACATCAGTACAAAGCACTACAAGTTTGCAAGTAGTAGCTGCAATTTTCAACAATCTGAATAAACAACTTTCCTCTTTCACTGAACATAAATATATGAATGAACTACTTGCGCGTGTGCAGATACATTCGTATCATCGTATTTTTAAGCCACTTTCACGGGGTGCTGATGCTTGCTTATATGGAGTGTTCAACAAGACTTGGTTCACTTTTGTCTGATACCCATATTAAGCACCCTTATTAATCTACTTAGCATTGTTTCTTGGAATGGAACTATACTAAGACGCAGCTTTTGTGCGTGTTTTCTTCTAAACTGATACAACAAGAGAGAGTTTGAATCCTTATGTTTTGCATACCAAAATATACTACTGGCAATATGTTGCATTAAGAATATTTTGACGAATTGTTGGTTTGATTTTTTGAATGGACACATACGATTGACTAGTTTAGATACATATTTTGTGTGGGGTTTAGACACAAAATTAGACTGCGTAGGGCCCCCAACTTTGCCCTAGAAAGTTCCAGAAGGTTCGGATCACAGGATACCCCAAATCACCAAAAAAAACTAAAAAATCCCCCAAAATCCCCAAAGTCTTTATGCTGCTTTTGCTCTCCTTCTCTGCTTGCTCCGCTTTGCTCACTGCTTCTAGCCAACCAAAAATGCCTTTTATGCTGTCAGTTTTGTAAAATCAATGCAGAAGGACTTCGTAAACGTCAGGATTTACGAAAAGACACAGAGAGAAATTTATACAACTTTTTAGCAAATTTACAGAGATCTGTAGCCCATGAAAGCTTCAGAGAGAGTGCTGGTTTTCAGCCAGTTTACAATAGGTAAAGGACGTTTTCATTCAAAAAAATGATAAGTAAATTTAGAGTAAACGAGGTGGGCTCCAGGAGTCTTCTTCACTTTTGTCTTATGCCAAATGCCACACAGCAGACAAATTGTGTGACCTTGAGTACTGTGAGGACAGGAACCCTAAATTCTTTGCCATTCGGCTTCACAAAAATTGGACTCGTACGAGCAAAACTGAAAGGAAAAAAGTTTAACAAACTTGCTGGCTCAAAGAGCCCAAAATATTCAAAGTAAAATTGATAACGACAATTAGAAAAATGGGCGGAATCCTGACATTTTGTTTACATATGAAGCTAAAAGCATCTATTCTACGAAACGTGGTTGGTCACTTTCAACTCAGCTTTTAGCTGATCTGTTTATAGTGGTGGTGTGTGAACTTTATCATGCACAGAATGGTAGGTACCTGGTACTCCTTTTTGGTACATATAAAACATTGATATACGTGCACAGTTTTTTTCTGGAAACTTTTCCCTAAAACAGTGTATTTTTATTCTTTATAAACACATTTTTAGTGCGTACATGCAGAGCAGCCTTTACATTTAACATGAATTGAAATAAAACTACTGTCTTACTACTATAGGGATACAACTTAATATTTTTCTTTTGCCACGTCTCATTGCCTACCAGATTTGTTTTCTTGTGCTTCTATTACATTCCCGTAAATGTTTACCTATTTTAGAGCTGCAATCAAGAACGAAGATTCATCTCATGGACTACCTAAAACGGTGGTGCTTTTAAAGAATAATGATTAAAAATACGCAATTTGCAATTGATATTTATTTATGTTCCAGGTGATATTTTTGAAAGGCATGAAAACAACAAGTCCCTGTCTAATAATATGGACGAATGCACAATGCATATTTATCTGCCTTGCTCTAATTAGCATGACAACCTTTTACGCAGAATCTTTATGCTTACGATTAGCTATTGTCAATGTAAAGCTATGGTTAAACAAAAGTTGATCAGCAAAGGTTTCTTGGAATGAGTCGAAAATTTTAAGTAATTAAAAAATTAAGTATTAAATTTTGTTGATATTTAGCTTGTGACACTCCTCTAACGACTTTATTGGCATTAATGAGGTCACAATGCTGGCTTATGATAAATAACACTTTGGGGGAGGTGGGAGAGCTGATTAAATTGAAAGATCAATTTAATTGTATTATTTTACAAACTGACGTTAACGCAAAAATGTAACAAAAGAGTAAATATAAATTTTGACACACTATAGGAGAATTAAATATTTCCTAAAATTATGTAATTTGCCAATTGTGAGATAAGAGTGATGAGATATTTCACCACTCAGTCCTGAGACCGAAATCCATCTGCCGCATGCTTGATCCATGGGTGCATTTTAGAGATGTGCTCCGTTCTGAATCCTCTATGGCTTGTGTGATGAGTCGAAAGTAGGAAATATGGGGCATAGGGACTACAAATTCCCCCGGCCAAACGACGATTTGGTACGAGAAAGGGACAAATTGACGAATTAGATTTACGGGTGGATGCCTAAATGTAGTTTTCGGTAATTAACGGATGAAGTCCGTGGTCTTAATATCCGTCCAGATGTCGGAGGGGGCGTAAAAACAGGTTCCACGTTGCTTGAGCTGTCTTTTGGATGACGATTGTTGTCCTGAGTAGCTGGGGTAGCCTGGGAGCCGGGTGAAATTGGGGATAATGTCTGAAGATCATCAGAGTCCGAATTTTCTGTTGTAGGAGAATTTGGGGGCCTGTTGTGGTATGGTCTTAGAAGCTGGATGTGTAATGGGCTCCGGATAGTGCCATCAGGAAATGTAATTTCAAAGGTAATATCACTGAGGATTTTGGTGACTGTGCCTGGTGTGGGGTAATAAAGAGGGAGAAGGTCGGCACAAATTCGTTTTTCTTTATTGGACAACGTGGTTTCTCGTACAAGCATTTTGTCTCCTAGGTTCAGGCTTACAGGTCGGTGATTCTGGTCGTAATAATGTTTGTTACGAGCTTGCATTTGTTGAAGTCGGCTACGGACAGACCTGATAATTTCCTGAAATTTAGAGAATCGAGAATCAAACATATTAGTACTTGGTTCAGACGCAGCTGCTTGATCATACGTGCTATTTTCAACACTGATAAAGTTGTCGATAGGAAGGCGTGGTTCTGTATTAAAGAGAATCCGGAAAGGTAAATATCCTGTGCTTTCATGAGGAGAAGAGTTAATTGCAAACTGAAACTCATGAATGTGATCTGCCCATTTTGAATGTGAGTGCTTGTCTAGAAAAGAACGAATCATGGGTTTCACAACTCGGTTGACCCGTTCCGAAAGGTTGGTTTGAGGATGATACGCTGAGGTAAAAGAATGCTTCACTCCCCAGAATGAGCAGAGTTGTTTAATTATGTCAGAACGAAATGTGGTTGCGTTGTCCGTCACATTTGGGGCTCCATAACGCGTGAAAATGTGTCGCTCCAACACGTCTTGCACTACTTTGGAAGTTGCATCCCTGATAGGGTGAAGTTCTACGTATTTTGAAAAACTGTCAACAATGGCCAGTAAGTATTTGTAGCGACCTGGAGATGACGGAGGGAACGGGCCCATTAAATAAAGATACAACGTATTCCATGGGGCCGTGATCATTTTTGTTCCCATCAAGCCTGGAGGCGATTTGTTATCGTACTTGGTGCGTTGACATACAGAACAGGTTTTGATATACTCGGTGATAACCGATTTCATTGAAGGGAAAAATCCTCCTGTTTTCGCCTTGGAATGGGTTTTTGCAACTCCAGATGTGGGATGATCATGAAGAGACTCCAAAAACTTTGTACGCAATGTGTACGGAATGAACGGCACCTTCTTCCCAGTGGTAGTTTGTATACAAACTAAACCGTTCAGCAGATACGTACTGTCTGGATGATGAGCAACGTAATTTTGAATTTCCTCGTCCTCTTCCTGTGCTGATTTAAGAAGTTTAGTTGAAATAAGTGGTGGTTTAGAAATAATATTTAAAATCGGGGAATCTCCACAGTCCCAGTCTCCCCAGTCTTCTGGGGAATCGAGATAACGGCTGAGATAATCGGCTACAGGATTGTTAACCCGACTTATATGAGTGATTGAAGGACACCACTCTTGAAGTTTCCAAGCCCAGCGTGCAAGACGACTATTTGTGTTCTTCATTTTATATAAATATGTAATCGCCTGATTGTCAGTTTCAATACTAAACTGATGTCCATCCAGGTATTCAGCAAATCTGTCTAACGCAAAAACTATTGCAAAACATTCTTTTTCAACAGCGGAATAATTTCGCTGGGCGGCTTTGAGGGCTCTGCTAGCGTAAGCGATCGGTCTCTCGTTTCCATTATCATCCTTTTGTAGAAGTACCGAACCAACTCCAGCGTCTGCTCCATCACTCCTTACTATAAACGGTTTCCGGAAGTCTGGGTGGTGAAGCACAACATCCTCGGAAAGAACCTTTTTGAGATGTTGAAATGCAAACTCAGCAGAAGGGTTCCATTTAAACTTTCTATAAGTGCTGAGTAAAGAATAAAGCGGTTCTGCTTTCGTGGCTAACTGTGGGATAAAATGTCGAAACCATCCTACCATCCCTAAGAATTTCCGTAATTGTTTTCTGGTTTTTGGGCTGGTGAGGGAGATGATAGCACTGATTTTCTCTGGGTTCTTCTCAATGCCTCTAGTAGAGAAAATGTGACCAAGGAATTTTACTTTCTCTTTTCCAAAATGACATTTTGTAGATTTGACTGTAAGATTGGCTGTTTTCAATGCCTGAAGAACACACTGGATATGCGACAAATGATCTTCAAAATTTTTGGAAAATATCAAAATATCGTCCTGGTACACAAAGACGAAGGACTCCATCCTTTTGAGGACTCGGTTCATGAGGCGTTGGAAAGTAGCTGGACTGTTTTTCATGCCTTGTGGCATAACGTTGTATTCATATAGTCCGGTCCTTGTACGGAATGCACTATACTTTTTAGCAGATTCACGAAGTGTTACTTGATAGAACCCATTTTCCAAGTCGACAGTTGACATGAAGGTTGCCTCACCCAGTAGCCTCAAAACATCATCAATTTTCCTCATAGGGAATCCGTCTGGTACGGTTAGTTCGTTTACATAACGAAAATCGTTTACAAGCCTCCATTGGTTGTTAGGCTTTGGCCGTAAAATCACAGGTGACGAGTAAGGGGAATTTGACTCTCTAATTAACCCTTTTTCAGCATGTTCTCAACAATTTTATCAATTATCTTGTGTTTCTCCTCTGAAACAGGAAAGGGGCGAATATGTTTAGGCTTATCGGCACTGAGTGTGATGTCATGTTCCAGTACGTTGGTGCGGCCTAAAACACTCGAGTCGACGACTGAGGAGTACTTCCGCCGTAAGTTGGTGATTTGTTGCTGCTGGCATTCGGTGAGGGTTTGTAAAGCTCGGAGTTGAACATGTGCAGATGTAAGGTCAAAGTTGCACAATTTGTGCGGGGTATCACAAAGGCGAACTTCATTTTGTCAAAGTAAATTATCATGCCACTGTTTCTTAAATGAAAATTCAGTGTCGATTCGATTACCTAATTTAAATTTATAGTCAATTCGGCCAACAGGGGTTAAGAGAGTACCATCAGCTAAACGGACGGGGCCTTTTTTCCATGACTTGACGTTTGCTCCCTCCCATATTCTTCGATCGCCTAGAACAGATAGGGATGCACCACAATCAAACAAACACTTTCCATTAATGACCGACTTGTCGTATTTCTTTTCTAAAACAGTTAGATTACACGAACACATAGGAAGAGGCGAGTTTATTATAATATTTCGATTATAAATTACCAATGAACCCGTGTCATCGTCCTCGTCACTGTGAGACACTAGATTGTTATCTGGTAAATGGGAATCTTCCACGGAATCAACAGGCGTAGTAATGGCGTTAAGTTTTTGACCTCCATCCTTTGAGTTTGGTTTTCCACTCCATTTCCCATCATTTCCAGTATTCACGACAGGTTTCCGATCGTTGCCTTGCCATGGCCTGTTTCGATAAGATCCAGAATTAAACTTTTTTCCAAACCCGGTGGAGGGGGTAATTGGTGTAGCTGTGCGTTCAATTTTCTGAGCATATTTGAGAAGTTCATAGATATCCTTGGCTCGACATCCGAGAAGATGTGGGGAAAGTGCGTCCAGGGCACGTTCTGCTATAAAGGTGATAATGGTCTGTTGGTCTATTGGAGGATTGACATGACGATGCAATTTCAAAAATTGTAGCTCCATTTCCAAAGCAAATTTAGAGAAAGACTCGTTTTTCTGCTGTCGACGACCCAACAGCTTTTCCATCGCTGTCGTGTCAGATGAGGTTCCGTACATCCTTATGAAGTGAGAGTAAAACTCCTCCCAAGTGGATACTTGTAATCGAGTCCGTTGCCACCACAAATTTAAGTCTTTTTCTTTCCCAAAGATTTGTTGAAGATGACCTATGCGCTCTTCCGTTGGAATACGACGTTGATTGAAGTATTGTTCCAATTCTTCTATGTAGAATTCAACTATGTCAAGCTCCGGATTAAAACGTGGAGGGGGGCCAGAGTTGTAGTGAACTGCTGCCACTGGAGGTTGCACTGCAATTGTAGTTGCTGTTGTTGTAGCTGAGCCGTAATTGGAGTGTTCAGCTTTCTTCATCAGACGCAATTTATTGTTATGATGTGCAGTATCTAGCCGTGAGTCGATCAGCTGACGAATTTTCTCCAGGAAAGGTCTGGTAAAACGTTGTCCATTGACAAAATCTCCGACAAACATGTCAATACTGGCAATGTTTTGGAACTCGGACTCATATTTATGAGTATCCGCCTCGTATCTCTGCAAATGAGTTTGAAGTTGGTTATTGAGGTCGTGAACTTCTTGTGAGAGCTCGGCTAGTTTTTCAGGAAGGTTCTGAAAAGGAGGACCACCGAGAGCCAGTGATACGTTCCGAATTTCCGCCTGTGTTTCTTTTAATCCGTTGTCCAATTCCTCTCGAACTTTTCGTATTTCGATGGCCTGATTATTTCGCTCTTTACGGTTGAGGGGTGAGTTCGGTGGGTTGAGACCTCCGGAGTTGTATAAGGGTTGCTCGGGTGGTGGAAACAACAAAGTAACAAAATGATTATAAACTTGATTAAAGAGAATATAAAAGTAGTGTAATAGCATTACAGCTATTACGGGCGTAATGATAATTACGTAACTATTGAAGTCCATTTTTTCCAATGGAGCAGGACACTGGAAACTAAAAACTAATTTCCGTCCTTGTCGCTATATTTCATAAATTACGTATGGGTTTTCTTTTAACACTTGCCAAAACTGTTCGGCACCATTTGTGACACTCCTCTAACGACTTTATTGGCATTAATGAGGTCACAATGCTGGCTTATGATAAATAACCCTTTGGGGGAGGTGGGAGAGCTGATTAAATTGAAAGATCAATTTATTCGTATTATTTTACAAACTGACGTTAACGCAAAAATGTAACAAAAGAGTAAATATAAATTTTGACACACTATAGGAGAATTAAATATTTCCTAAAATTGTGTAATTTGCCAATTGTGAGATCAGAGTGATGAGATATTTCACCACTCAGTCCTGAGACCGAAATCCATTTGCCGCATGCTTGATCCATGGGTGCATTTTAGAGATGTGCTCCGTTCTGAATCCTCTATTGCTTGTGTGATGAGTCGAAAGTAGGAAATATGGGGCATAGGGACTACAAGCTATGTTTTTATAAATGTCGTAGTAAACAACCCACAACGTTTCCAGGTTTGTATTTTCTGGGAAGGGTTAAAAGCTTATTGGAGAAAAGCTAGATGAAAACAACTAGCAAGATGACAAAGAATGAAGTAGGAGCGCTTTGAAATTATTAAGTAGCGAAAGCTACTTATTAATTTGGCGCAAGCTGTCCGTCTGTGCGATATCTCCGTAACAGTTCATCCGATTTCGACGATACTTGGCAATGACATGTGTCACGTTAATGCGCAGATGTGGTTAAAATTTCAGCTCACGAGGTAGGCAAAGAGTTCAAACATTATGAGGTCATAAATTACATAAGCTCTCTCACTACTAAAAGAAAGTTAGTATTCTACATATTAACCTTTAAATATAAAACTTGCATGAAACTATTGTTTTAAGTTCTTGAAGTTACTATCGTCTTTTGTTGGTCAAGAAAACTACATTTTTCGTTTAATTTTATGTTGGCACGGATTTTTGCTTCAACTTTGTTGAATTGCAGATCTTTTGTTTTCAAAAACACTACATTTTACGTTTTAATTTTATGTCTGGCACAAAACTATTGCTTCGACTTTTGCCACTTTGCTTGCCACTACATGTGGGCATGTTGCCTGCTCTATTTTGAATAATTTTGAGAATCAATATCGTTTGAATGGAAATGAAGAGCGGCTAAAGATTGATTGGATTCAAGCATTTTTGTGATATGCAACTTGATCAAAATTTTGAATATTTAAAGTCCTTTTTGTCATCTGGATTTGATATGTTTATGTTGTTTCCAGTTTCACTGCCTTGCGCCCTGAGCATGTTATCATAATTATCAATTTATTCACCAATTGACGAATTAGTATGTTCATTGGATTTTCGGCTGACTTAAATTACAAAAATAGCAAAATGGTGTATCTTGTATGCTTTCTGGGAATGGTTGTGAGCCAATTTTATTTAAATTTTGTTACAAGCAAAGTTACAGTTCGTGTCGGTAACAAGCCATTCTAATTGTTTAAGGAGATAATACCAGCTGAATACAAACCTCTTTTTCCAAATTACATATACACTTATGATCCGCAAGAATGGGAATTCACATTCAAAGAATGCATATGGAGAAATTTGCTAAGTTTGTTAAATAGTAGCATTGAATACAACGCAACAGCCTTGTACAATTTAAATGCAATTGCAGAGCTTGTGCTGAGCAAATACATACTTTTGGTAAATGGGCCTTCATCTGTAATGCGACTTTTGCTGCTGGAAGATGTCATGCAAAAATCAACAGTTCATAGTCTAGCTAAAAGTTTTTTCCTCTTGGAGAAATTATCCAAACAGACCTATACTTCGCCGCGTATACAGTCAACCGGCATTGGATATTTCAAATGATTACATATATCAAAGTAGGCGGACTGGATGTTAAATGGGACGACTGGGCAAAATTTGCTGCAATGTTTGAAAAAATGTTACAAGGTAGAGATATAAGTCCTAATCAAGTGGTTACAATGGGAGACTTTAATGAGTTGCAATATTTGTATGTTGTTTTCATTTGCCTTGGCATACTGTGTGGTTTTGGTGTTCTTTTCTTAGTTTTAGAAATAAATTGCAAATGTGCCTTGAGGGAAAAGCTTCGCACCTTTATGCTATAGTGTGAATTAATTTACGGTAGTTGCGTAAATAAACATACTAAAGTTATCGTCATACACAAGCACGGTTTTGATGCCTAAAATTTCCTTTCAAAGGAATGTTAGAAAGTTTACTTGCTTGGTTTTACAAGCTAGAAAAATATTTTTTTTTTGGCTGAAACACTTTTGTAGTATAAATCTAATAAGATGTAAATAAATATAAATTGTACTAACTTTTAAGACAAATGTCTCATCAAGAATGTATTTCAACTGAGATTTACAAAAACACCCCAAACATTTAACATGCGCATAAATTTTATCAATTAGCGAAATAAATATTTACAGGTAGCTCGTCTGGAAACTGTACTTCTGCAGTGTATTTTGGAGTTGAGCTTGCTAAATATTTGTGAAATTTTAGGGTATGAAACTTAAATCTAAAACCAATGCTGTTTGGGTCAAATGTGTGTTATCGTACATTAACTACGATTACTAGTAAAGTAAATAAATGTCCAAACCTAAACTTTACCCCAAAATGAAACAGAATGCTTCATCTATGCAAAACATTGAACAAGATGTGAAATGTCTTATCATGATTGGCGACTCACAGTGAAATACCATACATTGTAAGATACCAACGATGCCTGCGTAGGTATTCAGACAACTTAAGTCGCTTACTAGAGGCGTCAGACTTAAGCTGCTCTCAGCAGTTATGTTTTCTTAAGTGGTAGTTAAGATTTGACTTGGTTACAAATTTTTTATCATACAGAGAGCAAGAAAACAGCTTCTCACCCAGGTGTACTCTTATGTGTGTATTCAGACTACACGATACACTAAACGCCTTGCCACACAGATTGCATTGATACTTTCTTTGATTCAGATGGATATGATTCACGTGATTTTGCAAAGTACCACATTCACTAAAAGACTGTTCACAGAGACTGCAGCTAAATGGTTTTTCCTTTGTATGGGTACGTATGTGGCGAAAAAGATCACTTAACGTGCCACTCCGAATGTTACAAAATATGCAACATAATGCAGGAATTGTGTTTTCTAGAAAATTAATTAAATTGATTATTAACACTTTAATAAATGTCAAATCTGAAGCACTAAACTAAAACTAACCTTGATGCAACTTCATATTGTGTGACTTCGTATTAAAGTTTCTGTTGCAGAGACTGCACTTGAAAGGCTTTTCTCCAGTGTGTGTCAGCATGTGGCGTTTCATGCCACTACTGGTGGAAAACGCTTTACTACACAGATAGCATTGAAACGGTTTCAATCCTGTGTGTGTCCTTTCATGCCTTCGAAGGTTACCCAATTGTGAAAACTGCTTGCTGCATAGACCACATCTAAAAGGTTGGATGCCTTCATGAGCAGATTTTTGGTGTTTAGACAAATATCCTTTCTCCGAGAATGTCTTCTCGCACTGCTCATATTTGTAAGGCCTCTCACTCGTGTGCAATCGCATATGAATCGTGTATTTGTGTAAGTACTTGAAAACCTATTGACAGAACTGACATTTTAATCTATCTGCAGCTTGAATGGTTCTAACAGATGTGAATCTCAAGAGGCACGAAATGTGTTTCTAATTTTAAAAAAATATACGTAGGGTAGATTTAAACGATTCTGAAGGTTTACCACAATTTGCAGCTATAAGGTTATATAGAAACTATAATGCTATTTATATGTTGTGAATCACAAGAATGTTACAATAAACCTATATAGTTTTTTAAGCTACTCTAAAACGTTTTTATTAAATTCTCAATCCTGAACAGCTAACGCTCTTTCTGTTATTTATAAACTTCCAAAAGTTTTGAGAACGGAAACTTACAACAACTGCTTTATCGTCCGAGAAGGTTAGCAAGCTATGAAGTGGCATACGTGCGTGTGCTTCTAAGCTTTTTCAAAACCCAGAAATGGCTATTTGTATTATACAAACCAAAATGTTCCAATAAAATATACTTAAGTACGTGATAATTCCTATCCAAATGCAACAGGTTAGGGAGGCTTACGGCATTGAATGTTTTAGGTACCTAAACCTGTGCTGTGGTAAGAGCAAAATGCATTGAATGTTTCCGAACTTGTATTGTCTTTCACCTGTGTGCCATTCCATATGACCCGCCAGATCGCCCGATTTTTTTAATACATGTTCACAAAGCTGACAATTCAAACGAGCTTTGGCTTCCATGATTTGTGTATTGCTGATCGAATTTTTAAACAATTGATTCTGGTTTTGACAGGATTACTGGGCGTTGGGTTAACGAGTAAGGGACGCAAAGCAGCTCACATAGCTGTGATAGTATTTTGCTAGCAAGTAATTTTACAAGGGTCACAAGTCTTCTATCTCTTCACTCTTCTTCAAGTAAATTTTCTTCAACAGTCGCCTTCCAAACATTTCTTTCCAAATACCTAAAATTTACACGTACACTTATAACTATGCAACTGCAATTTTATAAGTCAATTTATATTTTATGTACAAAGAAGCTTGCTTCTGGAAAGTGTACTAAACTAATCTGTCCTACGTGCGCTTTCCGTCTGATTCATTGGTCTACGTGTTTGTCGTATGTACTTAAATCTTCGGACAATACATATTTTATTGTGGGCTTAAGTAACCAGAAGTAGAAGTGATACTGGTAAAACCCAATTCACTACTATGTTAAGGTACTCTAATTTGGTGATTTGCCCAGTGCACACAGATATTGTATTTACCAATGTCAAGTAAGCATTTTACCCTATTGTTTGACATAGGGTTTTGTATTTTTTCAAATCTAGAAACGCTGAATTTAAGCTAAAAACGCTTATGTACTAGTTGTATGAATACTTCAAGCTATGTAAATTACTACCTAAAATGAAATATCTCTATACGTGTACCAACTTTTTAATCCATTTTTCATTTCTTATTAAATCCAGCTTGTCAGAACGCAAAACTCTATTGCTTTGTCAAGGTAAAGGACTGACTAAAATGTATCAAATTTTAAAATAATGCTACACTAATGCGTTTACCAATGCTAAGTATCCATACTGTTTTAACATTTTGTCCTGTTTTACAAGACCATGCTTGCTAGATTTAGGCTCAGAATTTGTAGTGGTAATTGCTAAAAAAAACTCCTAAGCCGCTTAAATTTTTTCCTAAAATAAATTATCTGCGCACATTCTCAAGCATCTTTACTAACTACAATATGCTAGACTTCTAGTATGTACTGCTCTGCAAAAATCCAGAATAAAACATGCACAAATATAAAAAAATTGAGAATTTAATTATTATTTAGGACTAATGTACATTCTGTTCGATCTTAACAAGGTACGGCAATTACAATTACAGCATTGATAGTAAGGAGTGTGCTACTACTATGTAATGTAATGCAGCTGCCAAACTAGAAAGCATATTGTCGTGGCATGAGTACTATATAATATTGGTATCTTTTCTGATGTTAGGTCGAATTTATTCAAAAAAAACTTTTAAAAAAGCACACAGCTTACACTTCGCAAAAATGCTAAACTTTGGTTAACGTAGGATTAAGGAAATATGAGAGGAGCAAAATCTTACAAAACGAACTTGTCTGCAAATTTTTTGACCTAAAAATTAGCCACTGGAGTTTTTTCTAACTTTTCCCGGTCGTTTAAGAGAAAACAAGACCAAAAAGAAGACGTGGAACTTAATTTTTGCACCTGACATTCGACTTTTTATTATTTACATAATCTACATTTTTATAATCCACTCATAAAAACAATATTTTTATTAAATTTATATTTGAGATTTATGATTAACTATTAACATATACTTTGCGTTTCTTTGTATGATTTCTTGAATTCCCACAAAATCTAAATTGTTTGCTGTTTAAGGCGTCAAGCGTTTGTGCTGTATCAATTATTTGATTTATTTGAATTTTTACAAAATACGAGTTTGCAGGATTATTTACCTCGGGCACCATTATGTAAGCTGAAATTTCAATTATTTTTGTAAAAATTCAAAACATTGAAATTTTAAAATTCTAATAGGTGGTCTGTTGGAGATTGTTAATGCAAAGTTTCACAAAATTTGGTTGACCTATGTCCGATTTAGAACTTGCCCATTGGACCCATGTCAAAATGGTTTATAGCTGGTGGGTCATTTGATTGACTTTTACAAATCTCTATACATAGGTTCAATGACTATAAAATAAGTTCCCCTGGAAATTATTAAAACTAATTTGTCTTTGTTATCTAAATCCGGCACCTGTTTGCATGATTGTTTAGACCCGAACGGTATCCAAAAGTTTTATTGCATTTCTGACATTGAAATTGCTTTTCTCCCGTGTGCTTAGCCGTATGTTCCTCTAAACGATGCTTCTTCGCAAATTTTTTTCCACAAACGGAGCAATCAAATGTATTCTCTCCCAAATGCGTTTGAATATGGTTTTTCAGGTCGTATACCCTCTTGAATGCTTTGCCACATAAATTACAGAAATGATTTCTTTTATTAGAGTGCTTGAATTTCATATGCGTTGTTAATTCTCCACACCGACCGAACATATTTCTGCACAAATTACAGGTAAATGGCTTCTCCCTGGTATGAGTCACAATGTGTTGGTGCAGTTCATGGAGCGTCTTGTATGAACTGCTACAAAACACACAGCTGTAGGCTTTCAATGGATTCCCTTTGAAAAGTAAATTCTGGTTAGGTAAATTGAAATACATAATATTAATATTTCTGGTTTGAATTGGGCTTTACCTTGGTGTAGTATTTCATGTCTTGTTAGATGCGCATATTTGTTGAACCTTGTGTTGCAAATTCTGCATTGGAATGGCTTCTCACCTGTGTGTGCAAGCATATGAGATTTCAAACCTGAAGTTTGCTTAAATTTTGCGTCGCAAAGGTGACAGTCAAAGGGTTTTTCTCCAGTGTGTGTACGTTTATGGTTTTGAAGGTTTGACAACTCGGCAAAATGTTTACCACAGAAACTACACTTGAATGGCTTTTGACCATCATGAACTGCCGATATGTGCCGTTTCAAGTGGTTGGCTTGTGTAAAAGCTTTGTTGCACTGGTTACATTTGTGCGGTTTCCCAATTGTGTGCGCATTCATATGACGCCTGTGTTTGTATCTATTGTTGAACACTTTTCCACAAATGTGGCATTTAATTTCAAATGGTGTTTGCATTCTGGAATATTTCTAGTATTCACAAATATATATGTATCTGGAATGCACTGGTTATATATGGCAAGTAAGTTGGTAACAAGTACACAATAACAATGTTTATGTTTGATGTAGCAAATAAAATGAAAAAGGTTTCTCGAAAAACTGTCATGTGGGTAAAGAAATCGTACATCAGTACAAAGCAGTGCAAGTTTACAAGTAGTAGGTGCAATTTTAAACACTCTGAATAAACAACTGTCCCCTTTTACTGAACATAAATATCTGAATGAGGGCAGCCTACGTGCGTTTGTGCAGATACAATCGTACCATCGTATTTTTAAGCCGCTTTGAAGGTGTTCTATTGCTTGCTTATATGGAGTGTTCAACAACACTTGATACACATTTGTTTCACACACATCCTACCCACCCTTACTAATCTACTTAGCATTGGTTCTGGGAATGGATTTTTTCGTAAGCCCTAGCAATTCTGAAAAATTAAAATAACTAAAATCTTCGGAAAACAATAACCCATTTGCTTTCAGCTGAGGTTAAAATGTTAAGCATCCAAGTATAAGGATTATTTTGAAGCCTATGTGCATTGTTGCATTCTAAGTATTCTAAATTGTCGCCTTAACCGCATCGATCGTTAGCTAAGTTCATGTACATACATTTTAATTCTCGTCTAGAATTAAAATTTTCACGAGTCGGTGCCGACTGAAACTGGTTTCTGGCATTTTCATTGGAGCCCAGTAAATTTTTAGATTATTCGATTCGGTAAACAATAAAAAAGAATTAAATGACAAAAATTACTACTTCAACAAAAACCGATATGCTTTCAAAAGACATACGTGATTTCAATTTGACGATGTTTTTAACTATCTGATTTGCAATCTAGCTTATATTTTCCAGGAATGCAATTCACAAAAGTTTTAAATATGCACAATCCTTGGCATACTCAAAAACGTTCAATAATTTTTCTAAATCAAATTTGTTTGCATTTAAAAAAATTCAGATACGTTTTGTATTCAGTCTCATTAAAAATGCTATTCACTAACAAATGAACATAACAATCCAGCTCCATTTTAACTGGAAATCGTATCGAAATATGCGATTTCTGCAAACACTCAGCTATTTTAAGACAAATAGCACTTCGGTTAATCGAAACTGAATCGAAGGAGATTTCTACGTGGAGGGTGGTTAGTGGTTTGTATGAGTAAATTTTAAAACTCTAGGAAACCGGTGAATTGGAGCTCGAATAAAACCTGTTTAGGAAACACTTAGGAGTCATTTCCGAGGGGGCGTCTAGTGTGTATTATGTTTGCATTGAGAGGCTTAGCACTGTGAAGTATGACAATGTCGTAAATTTTTTTAAAACATTTAGCTAACCACACTTAAAGAATACAGGGATTTTTGAAACCAATTTTCACCGTCGCCGCTTCATATGTGAATTGCTGTTAAACCCTTTGCTACAAAGATGGCACTGAAACGGTTTTACTCCTGTATGCATCATTTCATGCTTTTGAAGGTGATCCGATCTTGAAAACTCCTTGTTGCAGTGAACACATTTGAAAGGCTTGAGACCTTCATGAACAGATCTTTCATGTTGAGATAAGTGTGCTTTCTGTGTGAACGTCTTGTTGCACTGCTCACATTTGTAGGGCCTTTCACCTGTATGCATTCGCATATGATTCATGTGACTGCTTGACCTTTTGAACGCTTTTCTACAAAGCGGACATTCATATGGCTTTGGAGTTTGCATTTCAGGTGTGTAATACTGGCAAGTTTTCAAACCCTTAAGTTTATTTGCGTGTTTTAAAAATTAATATGATTGTGTTGGTTGAAACGGTAAAAGGCTTTAATAAATCTCGAAACACATCAAATGTGAATTTTACATGAAAGACTTCGTCGAGAACAATTAGCTTACAGCAAAACTACTTCAAAAAACCAATGAAAACGTTTTACGATTTAACACTTAATTTTTTCTAGTTACTCTATATTGCACTCAAGAACCAGAACGAACTTGGAGGTGACTTTTAATTTTTATTTCGTAGAGGGTTGGATGCAGGTACATAATTCAGTACCTGATTTTTGGACGGAAAAGCGATGCAACGTGGTCTACGTGCATTTGCTTCTTAAGCTGGCTTAACTGGAGATATTTGGTATGTATATATACACCACATAGCAAAATGCTCTACTAAAAATAAATTTAAGAACGTGAATATTAGTATCAATATGCTAAAGACTAAAGTGGTTTACTGCATTCAATGCTTTTAGGTACTTTAAGCTTTTAGTTTGTGCAAATGTGTAAGAACCTAATGCATTCACTGACTCTGGTAAATCATTTGTTAATATGTAAGTAGCCTCAAACCTTGGCATTTCAACAAAAAGTTATCTGCTAATTTCAACATATTTTGTTTTATTTTTATAGTTCTAGTGAACAAACCTTTATGGTTACATGGTACTATAATTGACTTGGCTAAACGTTGTGCTATATTGGTGCTTCTGGTGAGACGCATTACGCAAAGAATAATACATACTTAGGTAACTGGTACTCGATTATGGTGCGTGTTTTAAATGACCCTATCAAGTTTAAACCAATACTTAATTTTTAGCTACAATAAAAAACTATGATTATTACCGTTGTTCAAAAACGACAAATGTGGTATACGAAAACAATACCTTTCTCGAATTGAATTCTTTCTGGGAATGAATAAAAAAGGGGACTTGAAACACAAAGATGATGTAACAGAAAGACGAGAATGGTTAGAAGGTAGAGCGGATATATTTATTTAAGATCCCTGGCATTTGAAGGTGAAAGAGCAGTAGCTGGAGAAGGGAAGCTTTTTGAAAATTTACGTGGAATGTATGGAGGAGAACCGAAAGCCGTTATAATTTTAGTATAAGATAAAATGATGATGTTACCGCCGAAATTGGACCAGCAATAACTTAACAGTACCAACTTTTGCTCATTATCAGAACCAAATTGCTCATAGAGCCATTGATCAAAACAAATTGAGTGAACGGAAAACGACCTTGGGCAAAATGAGGGATAGCATGAAAAAAATTTGGCTAATGTGATAACTTGATGCTAAAAGATAATCAATTTAGTAACAGGGGTATAAATTTCTATTCATAACGACTTCCTGTCCAGCTGAAATATTCATGATCAAATAGAAGTAGGATGCGACTTACAATTTACCGGAATTTGCAAATAATTTAATAGTATTTACAAAAATCATATTTTTGCTTACAATACATTATAATTAAAACTTCCAGCATGGTAGTTTTTATGCATTACATTATTATGGAGGTTTCCAACCCTTTGTATTCCTGCCAAGGTTTCCAGAAGTTCTAAATCACTTTCCAGAAAACTCTCGTTCTTGCAGGTTTTACAGTTTTTGGGTTTTAAGGTGTATAACAAGATCTCCGTTTGTGACCAACCTTTTTGCACACAGAGAGCAGCAAAATAGCTTTTAATTCATGTGGGATTTTATGTGCGTATTTAGACTATTCGCTTGTGTAAATGCCTTGTTGAATAACTTACAGTGATAGTTTCTTTGATTCAAATGGCTGTGGTTCACGCGTCTTTTTAAATAACCGGAGCTACTAAAGCTGTGTCCACACGTATTGCAGCTAAATGTTTTTTTCCTTTGTATGAGTAAATAGGTGGCTGTAAAAATAGTACTTGATGTCAAAACCGGCTCCGCAAAATACGCAACAGAATGCTTGGACTTGTCCTCCTAGAAAAAACTAACAACTTGTATTTACAGTTTTTCCTAATATCGTATCTACCCACTAAATCCAGACTTACTTTAATGCATCTTCATGTGCTGTGCTAAGTAGGCCTTCCGACTAAAGCTCCTGTTGCAGACACTGCACTTGAAATGCTTTTCTCCAGTGTGTGTCAACATGTGATTTTTCATGTTCGAACAGTCGGAATCCTTGTCAGAAAGATGGCATGGAAACGGTTTCACTCCTGTATGTATCCATTCATGTTTTTGAAGACCGTCTTTTATTGCAAAAGCACATCTGAAAGGTTTGAGGCCTTCATGAACAGATCGTCGATGTTGAGATAAATTACATTTCCTTGTAAATGCCTTGTTGCGCTGGTCACATATGTGAGGCCTTTTACCTGTATGCACTCTTATATGACGCGTTTGATCGCCTGATTTTTTGAACTATCCCACAAAGATTACATTCATATCGCCCTGGAGCTTGCATGTTTGGTGTATGGCACTTGGAGTTTTTGAATAAATAAATGCTTTTGTAGTTTTTATTTTAATACTTTTTTTCATTCTTCCTCAAAATAAATAACCAAAATCTTTTCATGGTTTGAGTTTTTCTGGCAGGCAATGAAAGATGTGGAAAAGCGGGAGCTCAAAGCATGAAAAGATATGACTAACAATAGAAACATGCCGATTACTATTAACTGTGAATCTTTTTTTCAACAGCATATGAATTCTGCAGCAGCAGCAGAATTCTAACTTTGCACCAGTCATGTTTACATTATAACAGTTGCAGAAGATTATTGATCTGTATCACAAGTAGACAGAAAGGTAAAAATTATCGCGTCACCAACGGAATTCATGGATTTTAGACACACAATTACGTAGAAAACAATAGCAGATAAAGTATTAAGGATGATAAATATTAACTCATGATGACACTGTAATAACCATAATGAGATTTCTTAAAGTGGCAATGACCAAATTAGAGTAAAATACAGCTTGAAATTTGTTTTATTTACAAGTCCACATAATATGATTTACATATGCTTACCTCTCGTCAAAAATTGTGACGTTTGTTTAACAATCTACTGTTATTTATACATAAACTTCTCAACGGGGGGTTGAAATCCAATGTATCACAGTGATGGGCCCACTCACTCACGAGTGGTGAGTGTGAGTGGTATGAGTGAGTGGAGGGACGCTTTTTTTCAGGGTCATGAGTGGTGAGTGGAGTGAGTGGTCAAAAGTTTTTGGTTCATGAGTGGTGAGTGGAGTGAGTGGTCGAAATATTTCCAAAAATACGAGTGAGAGGCTCAATTTTTTCAAAACTAACCGTAAAATCTTGTTATTTTTTGGAAAGATTTGCATATTTTTGGTTTAAAACGCAATTTTTGGCTAAAAATCAAGATTTTGAGGCTTACTATGACTTTAAAAATCAAGTTTTGATGTTAATTTTGCCAGAAAATTACGATATTTTGAGCTAATGAATGATGAGATGAGTGGTCATGAGTGGAGTGGGCAAAATTTTTGAGGAATGAGTGGTGAGTGGAATGAGTGGTCAAAATTTTTGAGGAATGAGTGGTGAGTGGAATGAGTGGTCAAAATTTTTGGGTCCATGAGTGGTGAGTGGAGTGAGTGGTAAAGGTCTGACTACTTGCGTGAGTGAGTGTGAGTTGAGTGGTTTTCAAACGCCCATCACTGATGTATCATACATTATGTATGCCTGCTGTAATTACCAGAAAGCCCAAGTCCCCTACTACAAACAACATATTCTTATTGCCCAAATTGTGTGTGGTTTGTGAGATGTTTACGAAGTTCTCCCTTACTTACAAAAGCCTTTGAACACGAAAAGCAGGGATGCAGTTTTCACCCAAATGTACTTGTATATGTTTTGTTAGAGTCCTCATTTGGGTAAATTTCTTGCCGCACAGTTCACAACGATAATTTTTTTCATTCGAATGTCTGTAGTTCACATGTACCTTCAGATTGCTAGATCTGTTAAAGCTCTGTTCGCATTGAATGCAGTTAAATGGTTTTTCTTTTGTATGAGTCAGTATGTGTTTATGAAGATCCCACGAAGCGACAAACCCAATGCCACAAAAAATGCAACTGAATGCTTGGATTTGTTTCTCTGAAAACCCAACCAAATATTTTAGATTGTACATTATCAAAGAATTAAAATATACCACTAATTTAAAACTTACCCTGATGCAACTTCATATGCCTTCCTTGACTTGACTGCTGACTAAAATTTATGTTGCAGAGATTGCACTTGAACGGCTTTTCTCCCGTGTGTGTTTGCATGTGTTGCTTCATGGCTGAACTGTTGTTAAAACATTTGCTGCAAAGATGGCACTCAAACGGTTTCACTCCTGTGTGTATCCTTTCATGCTTTTGGAGGCTCCCCGATCCTGAAAATTGCTTGTTGCAGTGAGCACATCTAAAAAGTTTGAGGCCATCATGAACGGATCTTTGATGTTTAGATAGACTTCCTTTAGTTGTGAATGCCTTATGGCACTGCTTACATTTGTGAGGTCTCTCACCTGTATGTACTACCACATGACGCTTGTAGTCACCTAACGATTTGAACAGTTTTCCACAAACTTGGCATCTAAGTCGCTCTGGAGTTTTCATCTTTTGCTTACTATTTTTGTAACTCCTAAATGCAGGAATATTGCTTATTGTCTTCAAACAACGTTTTTTGTCTACGTTTCTATTATTGAATATGAACAACTTTAGTTCAGAACAGATGTACGGAAGGTTAGGTGTAGTACTTTGTCGATTAGGGAGTATGAGCCAACTTACTGTTTAGGACACAACATTTACGACTTAACAATTTAGTACTTACCAACCAGAAATAACTAATTCGACACCAAAAAATGTTGAATATAGATGCATAAGTATAAAACAATTACTGCTTCTGTCTAATTAGCTTGGCAAACTGACAAGTGGCCTACGTGCATGCTTATATTTGTCATTCTGAAACCCTAAGTATTTTTATATAATGTATATGTGCGTGGATATAAGTAACGAAATGGTAAGGGTAAAAGTGTCCTACTTCATTGAACTGCTTCAGGTACTTTTAGCTGGAGCTTATGCGCATGAACCTTTTGCATTTACTGAATAGTTAATGCACTCGCCTTGTTTATCAAGCAGGTATTAATGTCTTAAAAACATGTGTTTTCTACGAATGTTAGCTTTTTCATTGTGTAATAAATATTTTATACAATCCTCTGTAATCTTTTTATTTTTACATCAGCTACCTTGATGAATTGTTGCTAATTCAACTGAATTTAATTAAAGATTCTGCTATTTGATTGTGGTGTTTGAAATAGTGGATTTTGTACGTACAAGTACTCACTTACACCGTAGTAGTTTTTGGTGCATATAATAAAACATACGTTCTAGAAGGTACTTCAGAGCTTAATTCAAAAGAATATGACAATGTTAACTTTGTCTGAAATAGGACTATCAGTAGGAACGCAGGCATTTTAATGCAAGCCCTTTCAGCTTTCCTAATAAAGCCGACAGCTAATATTTTTTCTTCAGTCAAAACTAAACTATTTATATCCTTTGATAAAATATATGTCCAGACTGCCAAGCATAAAAGGTTTAATCTTCAAAAAGCTTCGTAATTTGAGAAATTAGTAAGTGGATGATAAGTGCTTGTACTTCAATCAGTCAGCTTATTCAAAGTTGTTTACTCAAAAAGTTAAAAGATAGTAAGTAAATTTTTCCGAAAATTGATTTAAAGTACATGGGTTTCCTGTGTGTCGTAAGTGACGTTTAAAAATGATTGCGTCAATTCAAGAGGGTTCTAGTCAAGGTCCGGTGGAGAACGTGAAAGGCAGATGGTGGAAAATTAGCGAGCAATTGTCTGAGGATATTAAAAGATTGCGGGAAGTGTTTCCGCGTGGAAAGTTGCCCGGACGGAGGTATACAGCCATGGACCTAAGCAAATGCAAGGAGAAATTAAAAATGGATCATCATCAGGCGGAAGTTGTAGTAAATTGTGAGGAAGACCATTTGAAGAACGTAGCAAAATCGTCGTTAGGAGTGGAGACGGAGATAGATTTGCTAGCTTTGCAAGACGTGCCTCTGGAGATGTTTCAAAGGGAAGTTCTAAAGAAAGCAATCTCGGAAAAGGAGGAGGAAATAGAAAAAATCAAGGAAGAAAATTTGAGAGCTTTGGAGGACGCTGGAAATCGAATACGAGCTTTGGAAGCAATTGTCCAGCAGTTACAACAAAAGTTGCTTCACTCGAGTGGTGAGCAAAAAGGAAATGAAAATCAAAACAGTGATTGCAAATTCAGTCCGGACGTACCGGAAGAGACACCAGTTGAATCAATTGAAATCAAGGAAATCAGCTATGGTGACTACGCTAGTATTGAGTTAAGCCGGTTAAAATCAGCTCCACTTAAAAGTGTTAAACTTTCTGGATTTATGAAATTGTGTAACTATGCAGCTGTTAGAACAGCGTTAGTTCCCTTCAAAAGTTCATTGGAAAATCTAGAATTACGTTTATATGTAGATGGGTATGACAAAATTGAACCATTGCCCCAAATGGTTCGATTAAAGAAACTTGTCGTTGATATGAGGAGCACTAAATATGAATTGTGGGAAACTAGAGTATTGGAAATTGTTTTGAAATCCTCTTCAGTGCAGCACTTGGTTTTGTCAATAAATGGGAAATGCAACATGTCCAGGTTGAAGAACTTTTATACTCCATATGATAAGGAGTACATAGAAAGAGTGCTTGTTTCGAAATTGTGGACAGCTCTTCCAAGATTGAAAAAGGTGGAAGTAATTTTGAAACCAGAATACTGTGGATGTCATGGTTGGTTTTCTATTTTAAGGTGTAATTTTGTGTACAGGTTTGAGTACATTTGTCCGCTTACGAAGTAACCATATTCATCAAATACGAGCTTCTGATTTTAAAACAAATTGTCAAAAATCTAAAGCAATTCAATCATTTTCAGAAAGTTGTGAAATACTATTGCTGCAGCCTTAATTTTATACCTTAATGTGGTTCAAATTTTAAATATATTTAAGCAAAATGTGTAAAATTAATATGTAGAATGGAGCATAAAATTTGATCAGATTGTCATAAGTTATCAGAAATTTTTAATGGAATCGCTGATTAGTTACCTTAACTGCTGTGATATGAATTTAGTTCATTTTAAAATCCTTGTTGTTCTCTAAGTTTAGCAGTTTCTTTTTGTCCAACTTCTGAAACCCTACAAATCCCACAAGCTAAGTCATCATTTCATGGTAGTAAGATGTAGGGAATTGCCACCAAATTAGTTTTAATGTGTACACGTTTGGTTAGTCTCGCTTTGTTTACTCTAATGACTTGACTTACAAATAACTAGCTAGTCGACACTTAACCTCGTATTCTCTCGTAAAGAACTAGCAAAGAAACATACTTTTCCCAAGATGAATCCTGGAACAAGAGAATTTCATTTGAAGAAGTTTCAGGTCCTAAGATAGTCCAGTGCTTTTATCAACTATCCAACAAATTACCAACCACTAATTTTCCCCCTCACATACCATATTCTACGCCTTTGAACAGTATTTAAAATTCCCAGTCACCATGGACAATTTTCCTAACAATAGTTCTAATTTTACCGATTTAGTTCTATGAATAGCAAAGCAATCAACTCTGCCATACACAATGCAGTTAAGTTTATCACCAATCCTGTCAAGCAGATAAATTGAACGAAATCTGTGCAGATGCAGATCTACTTGTAATTGTGTTCGCTAAAATAATAAGTTAGGAGTCGTGATTCCGTATCGATGAATAAATACGAGGTTCAATAAATTTATACATGCTACACAAAACACAAAATTTCTCGTTTCTAATGCTCGTCTCGTTTCCTTCCGTTATCAGTTTTCGAAAAGTGAAAACCAACAAGTCCATCGCCTTTCTACTGTTTATTCCGAATCTTGGAAATTTTGTGCGTAGGGGAAGTAGTAAAGTAGAATTGAAGACAGCATTAATTGTAATTGCGTAAAATTCACGAAACAGAAGATTTCAATTACACCAGTCTTTCTAGCAATTTTATTAACAAAACGTTCTGGGAATCATTTATAATATAGCTTAGTGTAGAATTACCTAAGTAATGTTTACATAATACCAATGAACTAATCTATAATATAAATTCGATAAATAATTTTTATTTGAACTCTTGGCATTCGTATTACATAATCACTTTACCAGAAATCCAAATTACGGCGCATGTTCAGCAATTTAAAGCGTAAACTAAAAAAGCAAAATGCAATCATTTAGCAATCAAATTGTAACATGTTCAAACAAACTTTTCGTTGTTGTCTATTGATTCAAACTCATTCGACAACGTCACATTGAGTAGTTAATACAATGAAAGCTTTAAAAAATTAGCCGTATAAGATGGTGTAAAACAATAGCAAGCACAATTACCATAAACCATTTCCCCCAGATAAATTTAGATTTGCCTTCACTTGTAGGTTTGCGTATTAAGCGATGGGCAAAGGCCATCTCAATGCTTTTGAATTCCTGTTTTGTACAATTAGCCAGTGGACAGTCTTCAAAAGAAAATTTCTGAATTGTGTGCTCAAATCGACCTCCAAGTAATCCCAAAATGCCTGCGGCACTAATCTAAAAACATTATAAGCCAAACCAATAATTAATCCACAATCATGAAATTGTTTGCCTTGCAAGTTGTAAATTAACTTAGACTGCAATTTAACTCACCGTTTGAATCGGTTTTTGAGATGTTATCGTAAAATGGGTTAAGCTCGTATAACGTATAACATTTAAAAACAAGGCGTTCGTTATTCCAGTCATGCAATCCAAGTTATTCAACGTCAGCTTCTTTAGCTCTATCAAAAAAGGTTTAAGTAACAATTAAGTATCTCAGTGCCGTTTAAATACCGATCAGAAGCATTTACAAAATAAACCTTACTTTTTAAGTTCAAAAAAGTTGGATTTTTTGCATCCGTTCCTACAAATCCAAAATCTCCTAATTTTGTGCACTTACTCAATTCAATCTCTTGCAAATTGTTTAGTCCCTTCCATAAATTGACAAATTGCTCATTACTTCCATCCCAATTTGAGAGGTTCAGGTACTTTAAATTTGTACATGATGTGGTCAAGTATTCATCAATTGGACAATAAGTTTGAAAGAAATGAATGCTAAGCTGTGCTAATGTTGAGCGAGAAATCCCACCAAAGAGTAACTCAAACAAAATCTGCAGTTCCGGCTCAAAATGGTCAATCTCCATACATCCTGAGAGTAATAATAACTTCAGAGTTTTCAATTGTTGCAAGTTGTCCTTCTGTGCTTTAATTCTGCCCATGTTATCCCTTACGTTTTGGTTCCTTCGATTTATAACCCAATCAATCCCCAAAGCTTCCAATTTTGGCATTTCGGTTGTCCAAATCCAGTCAAAAGGTTGCAAAATGCAAAAGCGCAGCGACCCCACAGGCATTGAAAGATTTGCTTTGGTTCTAACAAATTCTGCCAAAGCATCGGATGCAAACACACCAGTCAAAAAGATTCCATGAACAGCACATATTCTTAGAAACTGTAGATAGACACTTCGTTCTACTTCTAAATCTGGCCTAAGACTGCTACAGTCGATTTCTTTCAAGTTGGGCAAAATGACCGCATTCATGTCAGGATTGCCTATTCTTTGCTGGAGTGCAACGTCTATAAAGCTAACCAACCCCGTTATGGAAAAAGTGTCGCTGGGTGTGCCCATATTTTCGATTTTCGGAAGATGCAGAGTTTCCAGCATTTTGCAACTTGATAGCAGTTCAAAAACTAGGTTTTCGCTGTGGCATGTGATCAACTGTTTGATGTTGAGAACAATAATTTTTTCAAAAGTTTTGGGTAAAGTGAGCCTGCCAGCATTTACGGAATAAGTTGCATCAAAAGTTTCTACTTCAAAGCTTTGTAAGTTGGTCAATCCTTCAAAGAACCTACTTTCCAAGGCATCGCAGTAAATGGAAAAACGTGGCAGACGAACGTGAGTAACTACAGACCCATAAACCTCCACACACTTGGTCAAATGCTGCAAATTTTCCTGGTAAAACCCAGTACAGTTATTATCCTAAGAGATTTTTGTTGTAAAAAGACCCAAATTCAGAAAGGCTTTTAGATTCCGCTCACGTTCTCTACTAATTTCAATTTCTGGAGCCAGCGTTGGATTCACGTTGACATAGTCATGAACAAGGACTTTTGTGGCATTGGAAACTGTTCTAAAACGCAGTAAATCATTCCACTCCAGCCAGGCAAATAGGCAGTGTTGAATCTGAAAATATGGAAAACATCATAACCCTTCAAATTAAATCCTTACATATTTTATTTAAATTTTATAATTAGTAGGTACTTATTTCTAATTGTTTACTAATTCGTCACTTTTATTTCTGTTCTTACCACTTCCGGAGGCAAAGTTAACAAGTTCATTTTGATTCCGAATTGCTCGATTAGATTCACTAGTTTAGAGTTACTTGGCTCGACATGACACAGTCAAAGTATAAACATAAGTTTATCTTTCCTTTCCACAAGTCCACCAGAATTTCAGAAACCAAAATTATTTTCTTGTGCGAAAGTCAACAATGTAATACTATTGTATTAACATTTGCGCTCCATTGTAAACTTAATAAATTTCCTGGAAGTAACTGACAAGTAAATATACTTGAGACCCAAGTACTACAACTGTGTCGCCGGACGACAAAAACGTAAATGATGAGAAACCCCCAGTTGAGGTAACAGTTGCATCCATGTAAAAATCCTTCAAAGTGTACAAATTCCAAACTCTATGAACCAAAATAAAATCAATGCCTAATATAAACCAATGCAAGTAGAAGTACCTAAAGCTTGTTTTTATAAGTCTGTTGAAGCTTACATGTAATACTTTTGTCGTTGAACACCGATTTTTTACAACAATGTACAGAATATTATATTCTAAGGAAATGCTTGGGTTTAAAAAATTGTCTTGAATACGGTAATCCGATTACAGAGAAAAAAGAAAAACTGCATTTTATTTGCGTCCACTAATATGAAAGGTTAGGCTTAATATGTGTGTATGTTCTTTACGTATTTGTTTTCTGAATACCAAAATGCAAAAATAATTCCAATTTACTAGACTTTTTTCAAAATTCCGATTTCTTCATTCTATAGGAACAAATAGCTTTTCAATCGTATTGCTCTGAATATTGCGATAATTCCTATACAAAATGAATACCAGCAATGCTGGTTCAGCATTCATAAAAAGTTTCTGAAACTTTTGCTATAACAAATCCTACAGATGTACCAGATAGGTACCAATCTTCACGTTGACTGCGCCGTTCAGCAAAAGATTTTGGTTACAAATTTAAGGCTGCATTCACTTTTAATACAAGTTAACGCCTTTGTCCAATGAAGTCTTATTGAAGCCCACGCCCTAAAATAATGTCATGTTAACAAGTTGATGCTTGGTCTTGTTTGCAAAGATTGGCGTCAATCTATTCACTTGTCGTCAATTACAACAAGCTTCAGACAACATGAAAAAACTTACAAAAATGACCACGTTTACTTTGGTTAATAGCATGGAAACAGATGTTTAATTTATTGAATTGAATTTCTAGGAAAGCCAAGAATGCCGCATGGATCCGAAACTAGTTATTTCCGACAAACATTAAACAAACATCACTTGGCGCTTATTAAGTTATTTAACGCAAATCAATTCATCTTAATGCTAACAACGCCCTAATCAAGCCCTTTGATAATCCACGCTGATACACTAGCACAGTTATTTTGCGTACAACAAATAATTTACCAAAGCAAATCGAAACTGGCTGACAAGAAGCTGTGAATCTACACATAATTTTTCTTTCCCGTATACCACTTGGTGGAAACTTTTTCCAGGATCGCAGAATTTGCATTGACTGCAAATGTAGTTGCCCTGCTAACATTAAAATTAATGACCATACAATAGCTGCTCCTGCTGTCCATACAAGTATCATCACAAAACCTGACATTGCAAACTTGTCCCTGTGTCTAATGCATATAACCCCACCAAAAACAAAAAGCAAAGTAAAAACGACTTGTAAGGGGAATAAAAACTTTCCAATCGAACAATTAAAAATCCTTAGCAAAAGCTGAAAACTTCGGTAAGCAATCGTAAGACTAGTTGGTTGTCGCATTTCAGAACTTGATAAATACGTCTTTTTTCCAAGTTTTAGCTCAGTAACAACAAACAGCATCACGATAGTTCCAAAATACAAAACTAGACTTAGTATAAAATAGATTAAAAGGTAATATACAGTTATCGCATAAACTATTGGCAGGTTAGCAACCATTTTGAACCCAAGCCACACATCTTCAGACATTAAACTACTAATGTGCTGTGGCTCCATTGGGTGAAGAAGTGTAAAAATTAGGCTAATAGTAGAAATCAATACAATTGCTACAAAATTTATAACAGAAGAATAATCCATCAATTTTATGATGCGATGAGTGTTTGCATTGAAATGTGGTACAAATTTGACTAGAAATAAAACAAAACAGATATGTTTTTAAGTGAATGTTTGATCATAAATTTAAAAATGTATTCTAATTTCAAACTTACGGTTCAACCGTCTTACAAATTTGATAAAACAGTTAATCGTCTCTAGCATGTTGTCATCTTGAATTATAATAAAGCCAGCACCAACAATCAATAAACCCGATAAAAATGCTGAAAGGCGAATAATCGCGTCAAAGTTGTTTTGAAGGAAAAACTGAACAATTCTAAAAATATGTTGTGTAATCCAGAAAGAGAGAAAGAAATCATTGTACTGAATGATTTTTCTATTTTTAATGCATTTTTCAAACAAACGTTGATTAGTGTTCCATTTGAAAGGTAGAACCCCTGTCAATGTCAAATAAGGAACAATTTTTTCCGCAGCAAAGTAGAATCTGTTGCTTAACATGGTTCAGGGATACTTCAATTTATGAAAGGCGTAACAGTCAGCAAAAAATATTAAACTGCGAAATGTGAGCAAGAATGTATTATTAAATTTCAAGTGTTGAGAATACAGTTTTCTGTCCAAAATGGGATTTTTAAATTAGTAATAACTGAACCACAGAGACATACAAAACGGTTGCATTTTTTTGAAAATTTTGTGACTTTACTCAAGAGACATAAAGACGACAGAGGGACAAGTACAAGTAATATTTTGTTGCTAGATGTAAGTCTGTTGCCAGGTTTTTGAAAGCCAGAAATAAAATTTTTTAATAGCTTTTTGTTTTTAACTAACTTTCAGTAACTACATTAAATTGTTTTCGAACACAATATATCCATATTAATTTAACTAGATCAATGAATTCAATATTAGTTATTGGAATAAATGTTTTAAAATAGACTACCCTTGACCGTACGCTAAAGTCAACAAGAACAAAGTATGTACTGACAAAGTTGATTATTACTGAAATGACATTAAGTTGTTGGCGCGACAGAATCACGGGTATGACATCTAACGAGTTTTCGTTGTCTAGGAAATACTGTTGTTGTAATAAATAAATTCCTGATTGCTTTCGTAGTTTACATGGAAAAAGATAATTCAACTTACAGTCATAAACGGGAAAAAAGTATTTATTCCGTTTTTTGCTTTATGGAACATAAGCGTTATTGTACAAAGCTGGGCTACTTTGCATACAGAAACAAGAGAAGCATGAAATAAAATCTGATAAAGCCAAACGCGAAACGAATAAACGTTTTACTTTTTTAACAAAGTATAATGCAAGTATCGTCACACAGTACAACGCACGTCATCACTAGTGACGCTATGCTAAGGATAAGAGGTCACATCAGCACAATTAGTATTGAAATCCATTAAATTTTAATTTTATGCGTAATCAAGTAGTTTTATCCGTGTTTTACACACTGCGTGGTATATGCAGGTATTTCATATTATCTCACGCTTGCTTTTGTTGACTAAATATAACGCACAGAAAGATAACACGGCATGGTTATCTCTCAGGAATACAAATTGCATGCTAAGTTGTTTTCAGTGCAGTATTACCAATTTGTCATATTACTAATCTCATGGTCTCAAGATGATAAAACTGCAATTTTGCAAGAGCCAAATGCCTTTTGTATTAACATAATCAAGAAAATCTAACAAAGCCTTAATTATGGCGTTTAATTATGTCGCAAAAACTACTTAGTAGGCCTTGGATTTGACTAGTTGTTGCATTTTTTCTTGTGTTAGAAGCTAAACTCAGTGCAAATATACCTTGGTGTAGTAAAATAACTTTATAGATTCATTTTGCTGATTTCTATTATATTAACGCCATTCATTTCTCAGTATGCAATGGATGTGCCGCTGGTCAGGTTACTTATGCCAACAGGAAGAACAAAAAAATTATTAGCTTGCTGTAACACGAAGCATTTCCCTGATGTAGAGAAAGACGTGTAGTCATGCAAATTGAAAAGTATGCTCCATTAGAATGTATAATGCCGTTTTTGTATTGTTGAGGAAATCCATATAACATTTAGAAAAGCTTCATTGTGGCATCTACATCACCCACTTTACGACCAAACATCAGATAACGCTTACACCTGCAAATTGGTCATCGGCAAAGAACGGGAACAATCTGGCACTATTTGTCACTTAGTACTTATGAAATTACATAGCGTTTTTTGAGTTTTACTTAAGAATACGTATTTCCCGACACCGCACACTATACGTGAATTAATTACATAAACGTTTTTTTAACACGTAAATGACGTAACCCGATGAATATATCTAATATAGAATCAGGTCATTAGAGAAATGCGGTTAGATTAACTAAAGCCATATTTAGTAAGCATGTTTGGTTCACGCAAATAAAACAAAATATAAAAAGAGAAACAGAATTCTATTTTTTTGGGAATGCATAACGCATGGTATCTTTGACCTAGTCAAAGTCACCTTAGCAACTTAAGTTTATTCAAAGGTTGCATTGCATAAGGTATAGCGTAGGCTTTGGCTATACCTACTTACCTATACATATTATCACATATTCTGATAAAACTCACTGAGTCACATAGGAATAAACCTGCCAATCAGCAAATGATAAATCATGTACACATAAGCTTTAGCCTTGTTTAATGTATTTGCTTTTATAATGCTCTGTGTTAAAAATGCCGCAATAAAAGATGACTATTTTAGCAGTCTATTAGCTTATTACATCAGTTTTAATGCACGGAAATAAATGTGACCAAAATGATATCATAGTTTATTCACGAGAAAAACATGCCCTAATTATTTCTCACACACCTGCAATTCTAAAAAAGTGACTTTGTCGGCAAGTTAAATGCATGGAAAACTACTAATTTTGCATGATTTATCTTAATTGAATATCTCTTTATGACATCTCCCTTTGTCAATTACCGAAAGCCGTCTTCGGTAAATTGTGTAAATTTTGGAGATTTGGGTTGGTATATAAACCCGAAATTCTTGAGTTACAGGCATCCAGTTAGTCTGATTGAAACTTAAGTTTCCTTAGAGTCAACCTACTATACCGAAACATTTCATAACCAACTCCTTCAAAATGAAAGTCGTTGCCACCTTACTAGCCGCTGCTACGTTAGCTGCGTTTGCAAACGCCGCACCAGGTAATTTTTTCACAGGTTCTATTTCATTAATGATATAAACCAGTTTCAAACTTTCCTAAATTTGAAATTTTTATGTAGGCACAAATGCAGTAAACTACAACGCTGTTGCTGCAAAGGTTGCCGAGATTGAATCTTCTATTCGAAGTTCCGCTCAGCAAGCCATTTCTACCGCAACCAACGCAAATGGTCAAATTGGCAACATCATTGCTAGCAAAATCAACGCTGCCGGGTCATCCGCTGCTCTTTTACTCCAACAAGCTAACGATGTTATTAACGCCCAGAGATTTACCGTTGGTCAAGCTCGAGAACTTCAAGGAAAACTGAAATCAGTTATCGGTCAAACTTATGGAAATATCCAACGCGACCTGTCTCAACTTCCCCCAGCTGCGACAGCACAAATTCGAGCTATTCATCAATCCACCTTGAGAACTCTGGATACTCAAACTAGTCAACTTTCTGCCCTTCTGGTTGCTGGTGGAAACCGTTCTTTTAGGGCTGTCGACTGGAATGCTGTTTCAGGTAAAGTTGGAGAACTGGAGGAAGTTGTTCGTCACGCAGGTTAGGAAATCGTAGACGCCGCATCAAATGATGATGAACAGGTTGCCAATACTATTGCTGACAAGGTTAAGGAAGCATCCGTTGATGTAGCTGTTATTCTTCAACAAGCCAATGACGCCGTAAGTGCACAGACTTTGACCGTTGGTCAGACTCGGGAACTTGTAGGTCAACTGAAGGGCAACGTCAACAAACTTCTTGGAAATATCCAATCTGAGTTGAGTCAGTTGGCAGCTCTCACAGCAGCTCGCATTCGAGCCACTTTTGTAGCTACCACATTGACCGCTGATGTTAAGGCTGATGAAATTTCTGACCTTCTTTCAGCTTAAGGATTAAATTAACTAATGTCGTGATTCAAATAACTTTTGATTGTTTCATTCAATATTTTAAAAACGTATTGGCAAAAATTAAAACATTACCTTTAAAATAGCAATCTATTACTTTGTTTGTCAGTTATTGCTCCCATTCCTGATCATATTGTTCCTAGTACAAAAATAACTGTAAAACCTGTATTTATTAAAACAAGGCATACCAGTCTGCATCAGTTTTTAAGCTGCTAAACAAGATACCACTTTTGACCTCCCAACAATCTTAACTGTCATTTACATCGTACTATATGTGAGAAGTACCGAATTTGGCAAACTTAAACGACAAGTCACACAATCTTTTAAATACTTTAGCGATTTTAATCCGTCAAAAGATGCATACATGTAGACATTGTTTGCAAGCAACCGTTTAATAATTAATTTGCAACGTTGCATAAGACCAAAATTTTTAAGAAAAATATTAGAACGTTTGTATTTTGCGAAATAGCATTTAACCGTGGAAAATAATAAATTAAAACCTTGTGGATGCACAATCCGATCTTGAAATTGGATCTTTCTGCAACTATACATAAAAAATATGCATGACATTGTCAAAGTCACACCGAGCCGGTTCTGTCTAAGGTCAATTGGTTTTAATTTTGCATGCAATTAATTATGTTAGGTTTATGTACTTAACTTTAACCAAATCTATATAGAGACACACCTCCGTATCCAACCCACCTTTAGTTGAGTATGGTTATTCCCACTTCAATAAAACTGGATATATGCACTGATAACCAAACCATGTTAGCTGTCATAAACACATCAATCAACAAAATGATTCATCACCTTTCACACCCACAAAGTGTGTGACTTTGACTCGGATGTTTTATGCCCTTGACAAGGTTAGTGAACAAGAGCATCAGGTTCAAATGTGCATACCGAAGTTCATTACAAACTTACACAATTTTTTGCACTTAACTTTTATCTTGTAATATACTCACGCGTGAAGCGTGCATGTAACTGTGCAATTTAATATGAGGCCAGAGCGTGCAACATGATTCATAATGGAAATTTGTTAAAAACAAGTTTGTTACAAGAAGGTTATCTTAATTGAACCTTTAATTGAAGTACTTTATTTTTTGCAAAGTTACAAGCAATTTTGCAAAAACATGTTTGCACCTGAGATTTGTATTGCTATATATACCAACTTGCAATTGATACTCGACCTCAGAGTCAAAGCAGTTTCCAAGAAGCCAATTGCAATCACGATTCCAAGAATTTAAAACTTTCGTAATCATGAAATATTTTGCAACTTTAGTCATTGCTGCCGCTGTAGTAGCTTCAGCTTATTCAGCACCAGGTAATTTCAGCGTTTCTAAAACGTTTAAAATCAAAAATATTTTCTAAATTTCAACGAACTATAATCTTATTTGTTCTTTTAGCTACTAAAGCGGTTGACTTCAACGCCGTTGCCGCCAAGGTCGCCGAAATCGAAGCTTCTGTTCGAAACTCCGGCCAGCAAGTTATCTCCATCGCGTCTAACGATAACCAGCAAGTTGGAAATGCCGTCGCTGAAAAAGTCAACGTTGCTGCCGTATCCGCTGGTGTTCTTCTTCAACAAATCAATGATGCTGTAGCCGCTCAAACCCTGACAGTTGGCCAAGTTCATGACCTTAACGGACAATTGAAAGGCGTTTTTGGCAAGCTTCTTGGAAGTATCAAACCTGAACTGGCTCAACTTACCCCAGAAGCAACCGGACAAATTCGTGCCATTCACCAAGCTGCTTTGGATACACTTGATGTACAAACTGCTGAGTTGGCTGCTCTTTTGATCCCTGGTCCAAGCCGAGGTCTTCTTGTGGTTGACTGGAATGCAGTTTCTTCCAAAGTTGGTGATATTGAGCAAACTGTGCGTCAATCGGGACAGGATGTTGTGGATGCCGCTAATGGTGACAATGAAGTTGTGGGAAGTACGATCACAGAAAAGGTTCAGGCTACTGCCGTTTTGACTGCAGTTGTATTACAGCAAGCTAACGACGCTGTAGCCGCACAAACATTGACAGTTGCTCAAGTTCATGACCTTGCGGGACAACTGAAAGGTGACATTGGAAGACTGAGGGGAAGCATTTCAACTGAACTGGCTCAACTTTCTCCAGAAACCTCAGCACAGATCAAGGCTATTTTCAAAACTACATTTGACATTATTGATGTCCAGGCTGTAGAACTTTCTGCACTACTTACCCAGGTTTAAATTAGTTTGAAATATACCTAAGTAGAAATTTGAAAAAATAAAAGATGCTTTTATGCCAACCCATATATACCTCACTAAGATTCAAGCTTATCCACGATAATTTGCATTTCTTAGCGTTTTGCATGATTTCAATGTTCTTATAATATCATATATCAAACTGAATGACCAACCTAATAAAACATAATATACATGATGCATATGTGGAGCATAATATTTCTTCCCATTACCAAGACGTAGCATTTCTGTATGTCTGGAAATTAACAGTATCCAAAAAGTTGGAAATAGACATTATTAAACTCATACCGCGTTAATGCAAACATCGAAAGAAAAGAAATAAAGAATTTACTACATATGTATATATTTATTTATTTTTCTACTTTAAGGATTTATAATGTTGTTTATGAAAAGCACAAAATATGCAAAACACAAAACTTTCTAAGACACTACGATATTACGGGGCAGCTTTAACTTTTTCACAAATCATTTATAAATAGTCGTACAGATTAGACAAGCAATTTTGAAACCGACTCCTAAGATACCCCAAAATATATGGAATTATTTTGAATAATAATCTTAACATTTATGAGTGAATACCGTTTTCTGACGTACAGCTTAATAAAATACTAAGCAATGTTACTCCAGCTAACAAGAATTTATCATCCAGAATTTAAAATTTAAATGGGAAATGGAAATAGAGTAAAAATGTTGTAGAGGGACATCAGACTGATTTTAGTTGAGGAGTGAGAACACCATAATGCCTTATCGGGTGTGAGTAATTTCAGCGAATGATCGGCAGACTGACCAAACAACAAGATAAGGAATTATATCAATGGTTTTTATACCACAGATCATAATATAGCCCAGGCGTTACTCTAGAAATGTGGCACAATAATATATTCATTGCATTGCAAATTTTTGTCTGTTGCTACTTACTAATTTATTGCAATGTGCTACGTAAACACTTAACCAAATGCTAAAAGCACCCTGACTAAACCTCTTGCCAAACCGCGTTGAAACACAAATACACTTGTTTTACGCACAACAAATATTGTACCAAAGCAAAGAGAAATTGGTTTACACGAGACAGTAAAGGCACTCATGAATTTTCGTTCTTTTCTTTTTTCTTCAGGAAACTTTTGCCAGAGCGTAAAATTCTAACTGCCTGTAAATGCAATTGCCCACTGAGCATCAGTACCAAAGACCACCCAACAGCCGCTCCAGTAGCCCAAATAAACATCAATAAAATCCCGGAGGTGGCAAACTGATTTCTATGCTTAATACAAACATAACCACCGAAAACAAACAACAATGTTGAAATTGCTTGCATAGGCAATAATACTTTTCCACCAGTACAGTTGAATCTATTAAACAAAATCTGAAAACTTCTATAAACTATTGCAAGATTATAAGATACTCTTAACTCAGAACTTGAACTGTACGAATTCTTACCAAGTTTCAGTTCGTTTATTATAAATATCAACAAAATGCTTCCTAAATACAAGTTAATAACTAAAACAAAGTGCACCAAGAGGTAATACACATAAGTTTCAAAAATTGAAGGTAGGTTAATCACAAGCTGAAACACAAACCAAGTATGCTCAGGCAGATAACTGCTTATAAGATTTGGCTCCATGGGTAGAAACAAGGTTACCGTTACACTGATTGAAGCAATGGATAACAACGCAACTAAAAGCAGTGCACAAGTGTAATCCATCATTTTAATAATTTTGTTAGAATTTGGATCAAAATCTGGTAAAAACGTGTCTGAAATTGCAAAGAAAACAAAATGTGTAAATAATAATGCAGTGGGTTTGCGGTCTTCATACTAAATTTGCTAGTTAAAAACTTACGGTTGATCCATCGAGTAAATTTAAGAAACGAATTAATGGCTACAAGCGTGTTGTCTTCCAGAACCACAACAAAACAAACACAAGCAATAAGTAACGTAGAAAGTAGCGTAAATATTCGAATCACTGTGTCATAATCTCGGTAAACGTAAAACTGTAGAATTCTGAAGATATGCAACACAATCCAAAATATCAAGAAGCATAAATTATTTTGAATAGTTTTTCTATTTTCCAATGTTTTTTCAAGCAGAAGATGTTTACTGTTCCATTTGTATGGTATAACGCCGGCTGAGTTGAGATAAGGAACTAGTATTTCAGTTGCATGGTAGAATCTGTTACTGAGCATTTTTGAAGTTTGCTGGAACAAGCTTGTAAAGTTTCCAGAAAATATTTTCAAACCTTATAAACTCAAGTTGAATTTTGGTCTACTAACCATTCAAGAATACCTGGCTTGGAGTCGCCAATTAATAGTTGCTGAGCAATCAGTGGAATAACCGGTAGTAATTTATTTGTACCAACGACTGCTCATTCTGATATTTAACTTTCAGAGCAATTTTCTCATTAAAATTATTTTTATAGACTGATATTTGTCGTGAAATTGGTTTATGAATGTCAACATTTTAACCTTTATACATAATGGTTGATCCTTAAAGAACATAACTGCTCAAAAAATTGTCATTATATTATTGCGCATAAGCTTTATAAACCAACAGCAGCCCATGAAAGCAAAAAATGGTTCAAATACTATTTTTATCACTTGAAAAGCTCAATAACATGTTTTTGACATATTCACTGGCGCTTAACCTTAAAAATTAATGAAAACATTACAATTATATTTAATTTATTTCCGCAAAGCTGTCCCAAAACTACTAATTAGTGTGGCATAGTGTATTCAAACTTGGTATAATTGTACTATGTGAAACCCTCCCAAAAGTATCAGCATATAACCATTAGGAACCATAATCTGAAATAATATTAAAAAGCATACCTCATATTTATACGTCATTTGTAAGTGAATTTTTTAAATATAACTTTTATTATCTGCTTACACATGCAATACAACAGTCCATTGAAGTAGTTTTCCTCCAATTCCAAGATTTGCTAGCAACCTATAAGTCTCATAGCAAAATACAAATATGATACATAACATGCAAACTGCGAGTGCGTAAAATATGCCCATTATATTTTTCAATGTTAATCGCCCATCATCGTTTTCTTCCACTAAGTTTGTCTTGTTAAATTGTACTCTTCCGCAATTCTAGTTTTATTTTTCTGACAGCTTCATACATGTCCATTCCATGTTCATGGTATTCCCTATTTCAGCCAAATGAAATGGCACGGTATGTTCTAAAGCTTTATCAAGATTTGTTTGAACTATGGAATGGGCTTCTGTTGCAAGACATAACCAAATATTAAAGGTTCTAGCATTCAAAAATACTTACTTTCTTGTATCAAGGTTACTCATGTTCTTCTGATGCATGTATTCAATATCAAAATTATAAGAAATGCAAGCGTATTTTCTGTGGTTAACAATGGTTTCCAAACATTGCAAGTGCCGAGTCTTCATTACTCATGAAGCCAGTTTCAAAATCAGAAAATGCTAACTGTTCACATGATTCTGGTAGTTTATTCACTTTTGGAAATGCAAGAAAAGTAACAATGTAAAGTTTCTCAGGTTCGCTAGTAATGAATGTGAGACAATAATTGTCAAAATAGGCATCCGTGTATCCTATGTATTCAACTGAAACAAAATATTTAAATAGATAAACTTATGGAATAACAATAAAGACAAACTGGCATTTTTTGCCTGTCTGTTTTTGCCGTAGCAGCTCCGAAGTCAGCACGACTATAAAACAAATTCCGCACAACACCATACCAACTTCCGATTGAAAACAGAGCACCCCTTCCTCCAGTACCAAATTTACCGTCAAATCCGGTTGATCGGAAAACTGGATAAGTGAAATTGAATTTTAGCTTGGTATTAAAAAATTATTTTCAATTAGAAAAAACATATGTCGAGGAGATAGAAAGCGTCTGTCATAGAGCAGTTTTTACTTTGTTTGTAGCGGTTAAGTTTAGGTTAGGAAAAGCGAGGAGAGGTCATTGTTTCACTGCCTTTCTCTCCTTTCCGGATCATTCTTATTCATTTTTTCGTGAGATTGCATCAGCTCCCTGCTGCGTGTGTATCGTGACGGCAAGCTGGCTAGTTCAGTATGGTCTTGTGTGTGAACAGAGAGCAAGAGATAATATTGTAACTTTTTGGGTAAAGAATTTTGTGAAAGTTTGTTAAATATTCCGGGGTTAATAAAATCAAGTTAATTAAGGAATAGTAATTAGCTGGAGGGCGTTTTATTAGCAATTTTATTTGACATAATTTCCTTGGGATTTCATTCGGTGGGCTACTTTGGCTGTGTAGGGATCTTAGTCAAGTAGCTGGGTGAGGTCAAAAGTTTTTGGGTAATTTGGGGTTGGGAGCGATCCACTTTTTATCGAGGGGAGTGGCTAGCCCGCCCACAACATATGAATATGGTTAACAAAAACCGTAGTCAAATCATACCATAATATATTTTTTCAAACAGGTACTAACGATTTTGGAGAATTTGCTCCTAGTTTCCAATTTTGTTACCAAACGCATAAATATATACTGCTTGATGCAACAATATTGTACTAAATCAGCTTAAATATATTTGGCTTCAGCTTTTTCCGTCCGATAGTAAAGCAGACAAACAAGTGGAGAATGATTGTTCGATCTAAGGGGCAAAATAATTAGTACGTATATCGTTTAAAGTTATACGTTAATATGAATAAACGTTGCTTCAATTTCGAATAAAAATATAAAAACAAAGACAACTTGTTTCCAGGGATTTGAAATCTGTACATATTTGTATTTTATTACACTATTTGTTGCTACAATATTGTTTGTTGAATGATAGTACTAGCAAACCAGAGACATGGATAAAAACACATCCAAAGTACTGACATAATTAATATATAATGAAGGCATTCGTTTTCTGAAAAGTTATTTCTGGTGTATTTTGAGCACAAATTAACGATCCGAAGGGAAACACTAAATATAATATATATTTAAAAGCACCAAAACATTTCATAGTTTGATTGACTTGGATTGTAAGCGTATATTAACTGATTTTAAATGTCAAGTTGTCATTTATACATTGGCACGCTAGAAATTTCACAGGAGCAAAAACAGCTTGTTTTCAAAAACATTCAGTTGCCTTTTCAAAATATTTTCCATCCTCAGAGACAAAACACTGCTCAGTTTCAATGTAAATAATACAGTATTTGCTTAAAGATTAGCGTGAGTAAAATGTTGTACCCAATAACCTAAGTGGATAAATTTTAATAAACTATACCGCTTGTATTTTATTATTGAAAGTTCTCGTTTTTGTCATTGCCTAAACTACTTTTACATCAATATACTTTACATTTAAAGTATTCATGTTACTTTAAAAACACAAGCCATAGAAAAGTCTTCAAAACAAGTTTTATTTTTCTCGCGTGTAGTGGGCAGTGCCATAATTTCCACGTGAAGTTGATCATTGACGTTGTTATTCCGGAATTATTGTTACGCAAACAAGACTTGTTTTGAATATGAGGTTTTACTATAAATATAAAAATTCGAAAACACAAAAACACGGTTCTATAAATTAGTACAAGCGCAGCAGTGGCATTAAACAGTATTTAATTTTGTCACTTAAACTTTTTTAAAAAATAAAGCTTACTGTGAACAATTTTTAAAGCAACTTTAAAGTTTCTCTGTACAGAGCAATTTGAAAAATGCTTCTTGCCCAAAATTACATGTCTCCAGCATTTTGCCTTTTTAGGCATTTCAACTATCTTAGCCAGCTTGCCTTTAAGCAGTTGGACAGTCAGTTCATAACAACAAAAAATTTAAGGCTGTACAAGCTCCAATGGAAACTTTCAATGCTTCACATTGCAATTATGTGGATTCAAACAATTATATACATAATTCATGGAAATATTAATCCACCAGCACTGAGCATTTCATTGTTGCATCTGGCCGTTCTTTCTGGATGTAGTGTTGTTCCAAGACAACATTGCAATAAAAGAAACGACATAATGTCATTATTCAACCAGCTTGTTAAATTTGAGGAACGATACAATGGTATGCATGACAAATTAAAAATTGTAAAAGTTGCCACGTTTTTAAAAAATGTATTCAATTTTATTTAATTTCTAGTTTCTAACTGGATACCACAAACAACTGGAAAAGGAATTGGACAACGTCTACGGTTTTACATCTACATGACAGTACTTTCCTTGCCAGCATCAACCATGGCCGTGTTTCTGCATTTTCTGATTATGCCCTGTTTCCCAGGCCATATAGGTTTCCACATTTTGACACAATGCACCAACAGCCAGGATTCAGTATCAGTAGCCTCTTTTCTGATAAACGCTGCGCTGTCTATGTACTCGGCATATCATATGATGTTCATCTATGCAAATGCGTTTGCTGATATGGTTGTGTTTACTGGTTTGCATATTTTGTGCATTCTTAACTATTTGTACTTATTTTGGCATCATATGCATAACCGTTTATATAATGTTAAAGGTTTGCTACAAATGTACAGAGAAATTGAAATATTGACTAGAGTTTTCAACAATATCCACCAGCATGTTATCAGCCCATCATTGTGCATTGCTTATAGTTCTGCTTTTGTGATTAGCTTATACGCAATGATTGACTTTGCGAATGAACTTATTTTGCCACTGAAACTGTTTTTCTTATTGACTATTACGTACGTTGCTATGTATATTATTGAGGTTGATGGGAATTTGAAATCTAAGTTGTTTGATAAGTCTTATAAAATCAAAGAGGATATTAGGGCTTCTCAGTTATATCGAAGTAATGCTATTGTGAGAAAGCATGTTGGATCTTGGAGAAATTTGAGAGTGTATTTTGGTGCTGTGAATTATTACGATCTTCTTACTCCTTTGGTGCTAATGGAGTTTAACTTAACAGCTACAGTAAATCTTTTGCTTATGTAGATTGAAAAAGCTCTAGTGTAATTATGATAGTAAAAATTTACGAGATTGAATATAGGCAAAGCAAAATCGAATTTTGAATTTCTGGTCGTATGAGTTTAGCTTCCTTTTAGCATCTTCATTCAAACAAATGGGAAAAAATAATTTGTAATTATTATTTGAATATGTACTTCCTTTGTCTTTTTCTGTTTCATGCTTTCAACTAAATAACGGAAAGCTTCTGAACAAAGAACATAATAGCATAATGACGAGTGTTGCGGTTTTGGACTAACTTTAATCATTATATTAACAGCGTAACGTCATTTGTGTGATAAGCACGTGCTATAAAAACCATACCTTAAAATAAAAGTCTTAATACGTGAAAGTGTACTCTGCCAAGAAACAATGTATTTATATGTATATCAGCTTTCTCTTGAAAGTCTTGGAGCTCATGATCACAATCTAGCAAAATAATGTTGGTAGCTAGAAAATAATTTTCAGGAAATATATTATGTATGAGTAAAAAAATGTTGAACTTGATACATTTATTTCTAAAGCATCTCTATTTTACATTAGCGTATTAATTTCCGCAACACAACTTCGAGGAATGTCTACTTGAGGTAATTAGGGTAATTTCGAAATAATTTCGAAACAGAAATAAAAGCTATTCATCCATCTATATTCTTTCAAGTATTTATCCAAGGGCTTTTCATCTTGGAAATGAATTGCTTTCCTTTTTAGCCATAGAGTTATCAAACGCACAGGTGTTCCTTTCCGTTCATATTGGTGAAAGCGTAGGCACAGAAGACAGCCATTACCCCGCAGACATGCTTCAATTTAGACGTACACCAATTAGATTATATGAAGACGGGTATTTAAACATGTAATTATGTAAACCCATACTTCTCAAAATGTCAAGTTTAGGCGTAGGTATATCTGATTCACAAAATTTTGGAATGTAGAAAATAGTTCTGCTATGTGAACACCTGTGCCGTACATACACACATAAGCATATATAGTGACAAGAGCTGAAAAAACTGATAAGATCTTTGCTTTTTTGACAGATGTTACGTTTTTCGCAAAAACGAACCAATTAAATCCCTTTCCAAGATATTTCGAGACGGTCCATTCTTATATTCGCAATTGTTTCAGAAAATAACCGACAAGCAGTCAAAAAATTTTATGCGTCATTTCGACAAAACTGAACGGTGGTCACTGTCAAGCCTTTTCTTCATTGTATCATTTTCACAGTTTTAAATTTCTGCTATATTTTTCAATAGTTTTCTAATATTTCCATAAAACTTTTCAAAATGCTCATTGCCCAAAACTATTTACCTCCCGTTCTCACAATTTTTCGCGTTTTCAACATGCTCACTCCCCTAGCATTCAAAACCCACGGAAAACAAAACATCATTGCGAAACCTCTCAAAATATACAAAACACATTGGTGGATTGCCATAATTCACATTTCTTTTGTTTGGAGCCAAACAATCAAGTACATGGTGGATGGAAATATCTATCTACCAACATTAAGCATTTCTCTGCTTCACTTGTGCGTGCTTACTGGCTGTGGTTGCGTGCCTAATGAACACGACAAAAAACGGAATGATATTGTTGGCTTGTTCAACCAAATGGTCAAATTCGAAAAACGATACAATGGTAATCCGATAAAAATATTTTGTAAAATTCTCAAAAAAAATTTCAATTTATTTGTAAATGTTTAGCTGGAAACTGGATTCCCGAAGGAGGCAAACGCGGAATAGCCTTTCGCCTGAAAATTTACATTTACGGAACCATCACTTCACTCCCCGGCGTAGCCATGTCTCTTCTGTTGCATTTTCTCACCATGCCATGTATCCCTGGCTACATTGGTTACCATCTATTGCCGCATTGCTACCCCGTTCGTGAAGATTGGACAGCCCCTTGGATGGTTATTCACTTTATGCTTTGTGCGTATTCCGCCTATATAATGATGTACATCTACGGAAATGCCTTTTTGGACATGGTTGTTTTCACGGCCCTGCACATTTTATGCATTACCAACTATCTGAATCTCTTTTGGCATAAAATGAGCAAAAACGCACAAAATGTTGGTGATCAGTTGAAAATGTACAGAGAAATTGAAATCTTTACAAGGGTATTCAACAACATTCACGCGGATGTACTGCATCCTTCTTTGAGTGTGGCGTATTCTTCCGCTTTTATTATTTGTTTGTATGGCATGTTGGATTTTCCAGAGTTGCTGATTTTGCCTTTGAAAATGTTGTTTGTTTTGGCTATATTTTATGTGGGAATGTTTATCATTGAGGTGGATGGAAATCTGAAGAGTAAGCTGTTTGACAAGTCGGAAGGAATCAAACAGGAAATAAGGGCAAGTCAGTTATATAGGAATAAGGCACTGGTGAGAAAGCATGTGGCGAGTTGGCGAACATTGAGGATTTTTATTGGATCGGTGAATTATTATGAAACGTTGACTCCGTTGACTTTGATGGAGTTTAATTTGTCACAGACGATAAATTTGTTGATGATGTAAAATAGATTATGGTATGCTTTAGTGTAGAAATATGCAGCTGTAAAAATATGTTTTCACGTAGTTTAAAAGTAAAAACTTATTAAGTCGACACAATTATTGCAAGATATATCTATGGCATATAATTAGGTGTAAGCGTGTAAATACCACAATTTATGATGACATAAACAAAATACGGATGCTGGCTTGTAAGCTATGCTATAAATTTATTCAACATATTTATTAGCATAATTGTGTTATCTTTTGAATAATGTGTTACTGGTATTTCTAACCTTCAACTGTCCGCCTGTCAGTACAATGATAAAGGGGAAAATAAAATGTATTATATATTGTGTAGTTGTGATGAAAAAGTAGATAGAGCTGAGTTTAAAATGAAAGTGATAATTTTAATTACATGAATGTACATTATCATATAACTTGATTAGTTTACATATACATGAAAAAATCCGAAGTTATAATAGAATGTATTAATCACGAATATGAAATTTTGAAAACGGATAAAAAAATTTAAAGGAATTTTTCAGCGTTTCCTTAGAAGCAATTAGCAATAAATTTGATGCGTCATGGGAAAAACTTCTACCTGTTCCTCCAGGTTTTTGAGCTTGTGCAGGTGTTCAATTGATGACTTACACTCATACGTATTTAATATCCAAAAGCGTTATAGCCCAGCTTATGAAAAACTGGTACAAACTGAAATTAACTAAAAGGCATGGCAAATATTCAAATTAAAATAAATGCTCCGACGTCGGAATGGCAACTGATAATTTAATATTTCTATTAGTTTCATTCTCAATATTCTAATTATGGTAGGAAAAGGGATTCCTAAAAACAATTTTGCTTTCTGCGGTTGCTTTACGGAATGCGTGCGGTAGATATTAGTTATGCGATAACGTATTTATTACACAAAACTGCCAGCTGTGCTTTCGATAAAATGGAGACGGCAAATGAAATAAATTTAATTTCTGCGCCTAGTAAAAAGAAAAAAATATAATTACGCTTTTCCAGAACCGAAGTGTCTCAGAAAAAAAAGCCATAAAGGTCATCGAGTAGGCTGAGTTATATAACTGATTATATGATTCATGAATGCAAGTATTTTTATCCTTTAATCACTAAGCATCTGTTTTAACTACATTTCTGTATTTTTAGGTTGTGACAAAAGAACTATCGTCCGTACATAAAATTGTACATACCAAGATGAAACACCAGATTTATGCTATTTTGCGACGTAAAATGTACACAACTCATATCCAATCCTTCAATGTAAAAAGTTCTAGAATGTTATAAAGTGGTTAGTAAAACGTAAGACGGTAAATCAACTGAACTTAGATTCTTGCACGTTCCACAGTATTTCTTTTCCAATTATTTTAAGAAACTTTCTCAGTATGATAATTGCTCAAAACTATTTGTCACCCGCGTTTTGCATAATACGCGTGTTCAACACACTCACGCGAATAGCCTTTGAAATAAAGAATCCACAAAATATTCAGTCCGGATCTTTTGGTCCTTTCATGTTTCAATGGAAACTTGCCATGCTCCACATAACAATAATGTGGACACAGACAATTTTGTACATTATCCATGGAAACATTTCTAAACCTGACCTTAGCATTTCTATGCTTCACTTAGCTGTTCTGACTGCCTGCAGCACAGCTCCATGGCAACATAATAAAAAGCATTTGGAGGTGGTTTGGCTTTTCAATCAACTTGTCAACTTTGAGCGGAAATATAATGGTTTGTAAAATAACATATTTTTCTAGAAGTTTAAAAGAAAATATTTAATTGCGTTATTTCATAAAGCTGCCAACTGGGTTCCCATTCCAAGTCAAAAAGGCATTGGCTGGCGTCTCCGATTTTACATCTACTCCACCATCAACTCCTTAGTAGGAGCGACACTGGCCGTTTTTCTGCATTTTCTGATAATGCCATGTTTCCCAGCTCACATTGGAATCCACATTTTACCACAATGTACCAACCGTGACGCTTTTGGACCATCAATATCATTTTTGCTAAATGTCGTACTTTCTCTCTACTCATCATACCAAATGATGTACATCTACGCCAATGCGTTTGTTGACATGGTTGTTTTCACTGGACTTCACATTTTGTGCATTTTGAATTACTTGTACCTATTTTGGCAACACAGCATTACCAACTATTTTGAAAACGTTTCCAATCTGCTACAGATGTACAGAGAAATCGAAATATTTGCTAGAGTTTTCAACAACATTCATCAAAACGTACTTAGTCCGGCATTGTGCATTTCCTACTTGTCAGCATTTGTTATCAGTCTTTACGCCATTCTGGACTTTCCGGAGCAATTGATTCTGCCACTGAAATTGTTTTTCTTGCTGACGATTTTTTATGTGGCGGTGTACATCATCGAGATTGATGGAAACCTGAAATCAAAGCTGTATGACAAATCAAATAATATGAAGAGAGATGTGAAAAGTTCAGATTTGTATCGAAGCAAAAGATTTGTAAGAAAGCATGTTAACTCCTGGCGAAATCTAAGAGTTTTCTTTGGCTCAGTGAATTATTATGAGTTACTGACTCCGTTGGTATTAATGGAGTTTAATGTCTCAATGACTATTAATTTGTTGTTAATGTAACGGTATTGGTCTGCATTGGTCTATAGGTTCAATTGAAGGCAATTAGGACTTCTTGATATTGTATAATACTTTTGCGGCTGTTTTAAAACAATGTTGCATAAAAGGTTTTAACATTTTTTGGGCATTTTAAAATTATAATATAAATCATTTTTAATTCATCCATAAGCAGTTTATCAGTTTCAAATAAAGATTTTTAAAATGCTCAAATGAAAAATTACGCATTTTAGAAGTAAAAATAATATATGAGTATTATAATTGATCTAATTAGTTTTGAGGACATCAAATGTTATATCAGATTACAAAGTTTCCAAAATATTATTGGACTACCTCAATTTGCCGTATGAAAATACTATCCTTTCTCTAATCGCGCTCTTCTGCGAAAAGCTTATATAATTTAATTGCGTACGAGAACTCAGTAAGCTGTCTTCAAGAAGGCCGGAGGTCTTTTCTAGAATTATAACTTATTCAGTTGTAAAATTGGGCAAATTTAAATTGTTCAGATTTGTGTCGCAATTTGGCAAAAGTGAGCTTCGGCTTTTCTAAAGTAATTTCACTAATGGATTTGGAATGACGGTTATATAAGTGGAGCAGGTGTTTTTCCAATCGAGTAGATACGACTAGCTAGAGCTCCAAGAACTTACATAATTATAATATTCAGGTAGCATAATTAAGACTTAATTAGAACACTTACGCATCTTGGCCAAATAGGTTTTACATAAGTTTTACGCAGGTGTTTCCTTGTGGTACGGTTATTTATGCTTTTATCATAGCAATTTAAGCAAGGAACAAAGCAATTACTTTTTGTTCTGGAATAACATAAAAAGCTAAATTAAACATCAACTGGCTTTTAGAATGTATGGCGTACATAAGTCAACGCCAGTTTGTTCTTATGGTAGAATAGTCGTTTTTACACTCTATTTGTGCGCTCACACTATCAAAAAAAACTTGCTAAAACTGAGTAGTGTAATTTGTAGTTCCCACTGCGGTCGAAACGAAGGGCCGATAAAGTTTTCGTTTTCAGTTAAACAACTTATTTTCGAACTCCGTTATCATTCAATTCATTTTCAAGCCTGTAAACGTGCCAAAAACATAATCGTAAATTTTTAAAAGCTTGTAAAAAAGTCTGTATACTCAACAACTGTGAAACATGCTGCTCGCGCAAAATTATCTCTCCCCAGCTTTCCGCATCATCACCGATTTCAACAAGCTCACCCAACTCGCATTTGAACGATTTGACACCGATCGAATCAAAACCCGAAGTCTGTCCTACTACATGATACAATGGAAACTTGCAATGGTACAAATTGCCATAATGTGGATTCAAACAATTTTGTACGTTCTCAGTGGAAACATTGCCTTACCAAATCTGAGCATTTCACTGATGCACCTGTGCGTACTTTCTGGTTGTAGCGTTGTACCAAAACAACACAACAAGCAACGAAATGATATTGTGGCACTATTTAACGGCCTTGTGGATTTTGAAAAACGATACAATGGTAAATATTTCAAACTTTTGAAATTTTTATAAGTTTTTTAAAAAATTCTGTTTGTGTTTCAGCCTTTAAATGGATACCAGAGAAAAGCCGAAGTGGAATCGGAAAACGTTTACGATTCTACATCTACACCACAATCTCCTCTTTACCTGGAGCAACCATGGCCGTATTCCTCCATTTTCTTATAATGCCCTGTTTTCCAGCTCACATCGGTTTCCACATTTTACCACAATGCACCAAAAGTCAAGCCTTAGGGCCCTTTACCTCATTTCTGCTCAACGTTGTCCTTTCCATGTACGCCGCTTACCAAATGATGTACATTTACGCCAACGCATTTGTTGATATGGTTGTTTTTACTGGACTACATATTCTCTGCATTCTCAACTACTTGTATTTATTTGGCCAAAGAATGCATAGGAATTTCTACAATGTGCAGAATTTGCTACGAATGTACAGAGAAATTGAAATACTGGCTAGAGTATTTAATAATATTCATGCCAGCGTTCTAAGCCCATCTTTATGCATTGCGTATAGTGCGGCCTTTGTAATTTCTTTGTATTCAATGATTGACTTTGCGGATCAGCTAATAATTCCATTAAGGTTGTTTTTCATGCTGACCATTTCCTACGTGGCTATGTATATTATTGAGGTTGATGGAAATTTGAAGTCCAAGTTGTATGACAAGTCGTGTAAATTGAAGAGAGATGCGCAGTCGTCACATTTGTACAGAACTCAAAAAGTGGTAAGAAAGCATGTTAATTCTTGGAGATATTTGAGAGTGTACTTCGGTGCGGTAAATTATTATGAGTTGCTAACTCCGTTGGTATTGATGGAGTTTAATTTGTCGGTAACAGTTAATCTTCTGTTGATGTAATAGTATATGTTATATTTATGATTATTAGAATTATATAAAACAATATAATTTGTAAGTGAACATGTAAATTTTCAAACATGATTTATGTGGAAAAACTTGCGTAAATCTACTATCTACTAGTCTAATAATTACCAGTGAAAACAAATTAGATGCAAAACAATTTAGCCTAACTTAAAACTTGATATAACTTAAATAAAATATTTAGGTGGTTAAAATTTAATTCTGTAATAATACTATTTAGCCCTTTACGCGTATGCACATGTGACTTTTTTGTCATATTTTGCATCATTAGAATCATTGCGGAATAAATGTCGTGTGTTAATCTTCCAATTTTTCAAACAACCATAACTTGAAATTCAGAGTAAGAAGAAAAATCACGATTAAGCAAGATAATAGTATATTGTTTATTGTTGTATACGTAATTGTTTTTATTACTTTAAAGATAGACTATTGTTAAAAAAAGAGTCCAGTTGGCTTTTTCTCAAATTTTGCGTGACCTAAATTCGCTGGTATATAAAAAGCGACTGTTTTGCTTCTTCTTGCTACTGCTGGTTTGTCGAAGTTGGCACTTTGTTTTATATTTTACGCATACACAAAAAACTGCAAACAAGCAACGTTGTCAATGTAATAAAATGAATATTTACTTAAGAACTATCTTAAAAGAATTAAAAGGTTTTCCCAGAAACTGGATTCAGATTGTTGATCAAATTGATTTCAAAATTCATTTTAAAATCCTGCTTGTATATTTATTTCAAATTTTAAATTGGTATAAATTGCATGCAACCGTTTCCAAAATTTCAGTTGAGATTTAAATTTTTAGTGTAAAAACGCATTAAAACATTTTGACCAATGAATAGTTTTCAGTTTAGAATTTTATGTTTTTTCTGAGAAATATCGGTTGTTGCCAGATTAAGGCTCTGTTGTTAAATTAAACAAAAACGCATTTGAAGAGTATTTTAACGCCGATATACAGCCAACTCGTTCAAACGTAGCTAATGTCTTACTTCAAAAACAATTTAAAGCAATAAACCTCTTTTCATTTCCATTTTGTCTCATGTATACAATGAATTCAGAAGTGGAAGACACGAGATTAGATGTTTTTTGTCCTCTGTGTTGAAAACTCAATAGCATTTTGTTTGCAAGTTATCATAAGCTACAGACTAGAAAAAGTTTGAACTGAATATTTAGGACTTTACAATTGCGCATTACTTTACACTATCTTACAACATCACAACCTAGTATTTACACCTTCTAACTTGTTTCCTCTTTTGTAATTTGTTTGTTGTAAACTGGTGTCATATACTTTCTGGTTGAATATTTTCTAAGCTTTCTAACAAAATAAAAGTTGCATAATATTCATACACACCATTTAAGCATTGTGCGGAGTAAGAGCCATGCTCATTCCTATATTAACTTAACTGCGCAGGTAATTGGTTCATTAAATGTGAGAACTGAAACTGCATTGTGCATTGCAGTGGCTTGTTACTTTTTAGTTTGAGTTTCTTCCCAGTTCTCAGGGATATAAAATGAGAAATAGAATAAAAGCGATGTCGTCTCAGTCTCAAGCATACTAACCCAGAGAAAATATTGAAACCTCTGAGAGCTTTATTGGAATCTTGCTTTTGTAAAATGATGCACAATGCACTAGTGGGGATATATGTCAGTAGTTCGTGTCAAATTTAACTGTGTTACCTTGAAGAAAATGTAGTGATATTTGTCTTGATTTCTCTTGTTCTAATTTTTTGTACTGACATTCATTTTACCATAAAAGCCATAATTTATAACCTTTTAAAAGTAAAATTTATCTTTGCTGGGTTTTTAACTCACTGTATGATATTTATGGTGCAATTAGCAAGTTAAAAATGAAGCTGCTTCCAGAAGGTTGAAAACTCAAAACGCTGAGACGCATTAGGTGTGCCTAATTGGCAATAAATATAAGCCAGGATATGTTGCAATTACGCACCATTTCACAACTTTTACTGCTGCAAGGCAGAAATCTCAGAATACTATTTTCTAAGCAATCATTATATTTTTCTCTTTGCTTGGACCAGCATCTATTCCAGCAAATTGCAATTTTCAAAACAATTTCTATCAAAAGAACATTTTTTCAGTGCAGTAATCCATTTTTCATCTTTTATGTGCAAAACTGCTTCTTCAAGTCTTGTTTTAAAGGATCAAGCAGCAAATAGTAAAATATATATTTATTCCGTCTCTAGACTTTTTTGGCGAATTATTCTTGCTATCAGTCAAATAAATTCACAATGGCCGCCGACGTGCTGTAACTTAAACTTGAAATTTTCTGAATGGTAAAAAACATAAATTTTATTGCAATTTTTTAATTCCATTACCCTGAACTTACAGCTTAAGTGTTAAACTCAACTATTATGAGTTAATGTAAAATGATTTCTAGGCAATCACGAGTGATTTGAAAAAACCTAAAGTTTAATTTAACTCAACTATGTTGTTCTTCTGCAGTATAGCTTCCTGAAATCTTGATATCAATCAAAACAACAGAAAAATCTGGAAACCCAGATAACCCTTAATGAATACATATATCAGAAGACTTGCTGCCCTTTCAGCCTTTCTAAACGTGTGGTTTCAAATTGCTGAGTTGGACAAAGAAAAACGGGTTATCAATCTTTGTAGCGGCTATTCCCGTAATTTCAACAAATTCCATCTTGGTCCAACAATAGACCTGTTTATTATAATAGTGTTTTGGCTAAATTGCAATAAGGTGAATTCACTAAAAGGATGTCTCCTATTTGTAATTTGTATAGCCGACTGAGGCATGTATATAAAGTATGCACATTTTTTAGTGCTTTGGTTTCCAATTTGAATATTATGATATTCCTAAAAAACCACGCGTCAAACTATCTGCCCGTTAGTCACACGCTGGCACTAAATTACATTTTCTATGCTTGTGAATAATTGCAGTGTAAAAACAGTAATTGCTAATGACTAGCATTTGAAATAGTATGATTTTTAAGCAAAATGTGTATGCTGAAAATTATTACAAGTGTTTTTTTTGTAAATTGAAAAGGTTGAACGTACCTAACTACTGTTTTGTCACAGTAGAACTGTTGGCTATTATATTTCAAAGCTTTTTTGCCCGTATTGAATTGATGTTTATTGACCACTTTAAGTTTTAAGATATTTACATTGCCCTTGGGTAGCCTGTTTCAATAGTTACACATCATTTTATGCAAAATGTATATGCTGATAGATGATGTAAACGAGTTTAAGTTTTAAACGCAAAACAGTTAAACATATTTGCCCAATACTAATTAACACAATGTTTTTAGAATTGTAAGGCTGGTATTGAGTGTGGCGTGAGTGTAATACCTGACAGGTTAAAAATGTGTACTTATAAAAAGGCTTTATTTCAACTTTTGGTAGATTTCTATCCTCAACTACTAAAACACTTTAAATACCTTAAAGAACCTCATTCAAAGCAAAGATAAGAATCACAAAATCGGAAACGTGAGTGATTTGAATTTTTAAACGAATTTATGGTTGACTTAAAGCTATTTTGAACTTATGTTGTATTGAATTAATTGAGGTTACAGTAAGCCATGTATTAATGTAAAATGCTGGCTAGAATAGTATGTAATGTCGAACATCTTATAATCAGTAGTACTATGTAAAACCAGTTCCATAAAATTAAGTATTTTTTCTAATATTTACATTCGTTTTCCCTGAAGATATTATGTACCTATCAAAATAACAACAATAGTTAAATAATTTAGGTGCAAAATGTACTTGTATAATCAATTTCAATACTCAATTTGAAACGAAAGTATACCAAAAAGTTTTTATTCCTCGATTTTGTTTATTTCGTACCACTGCATCACCAAACCCGGGCATCATTGTTCATTGTGACGCATTCAAGCCCGATTGAGCCGTTTATTATAAACCCCGATTAACGGCTTTGTAGAACTCAAATATATTGTGTATCACGGTGACACCGACATTAAACTACCGCATCGTCGAACAGAGCTGAAGGAATTTAAAAAAACAGAATTGGACACCGTAGTAACACATCACATAAAAAATGGTGTAGGTCTAAACAATATGCAATGCATATCAGTCCTGCTACCTACCTGACAAAATGACTGAAAATAAAGGTTAGAAATTGATTTGTTGTATGTAACCAACTCATATAAGACTTGTTAAAAAGTTCCTTGTGATTCCAAAATCAATTTCCAATGGTGAAAAACAGAATTTCCGTATTCATTGGATATGTGTTTTGCGAATCTACTTTTTCTAGGCATTTATGCAATTTCATAAGCAAAGCTGCTTGTGTACATGTTTTCCCGTCTTATTTCACTTTTCTAAGTTGTCTCACGCAATTGTATTGTTCATAGAAAATTCTACAGAACAGGCATAATACATACGAGGATTTCATGCACTATAAAATATGTTTGTAAAGCAACCACAAACAGCAAACAACAAAAAGTTTTCTTTTATGTTTTGAAATATTAGAGAGAGCTTTATAACCTATTTGAATCCAAAAAATTATTGTCGGTCTTTTGTTGGATTTGTACTAATTATTTTGTTTGTGTCTTCCCCATTGTGGATTGACAATTGAGTTTAACAGACAATGATATTGATTTAAAATTACACACGCCCGCAAATATTTGTTACCTAGTACGGAAATGTACAACCACTTTTTATTTAAAAAATGGACGATGAGGTTGACGAGTTAAAACGAAACATCTGAAGCATAGAATTCATCGTTATACTTCGTTTTACATCAACTAGCTACTGACGCGGTAATGGTGGCTTACGCATTGGCAGTGCTTTTTATGCACATGCTTGAATCAACAAAATTAGTGAATAGTAGCATAGCCAATTTTATTCAACCTTTATGTCAGGTAAATATTGTTTCGGAAAGTGAATACATTTCCACGGAGTCTGTGTTGCATGAATTTTTTCATTTGGAACAAAGTAACTTAAAATTAACCACAGTGACAATTACAACTTTTGAATACCTAAATTTCCTAACAGTTAACAGATCTATGTTCCCTGAAGACGACGACAAAAGTCTGAAATTTACAAATTATTTTCCATTTTTATCCCAATATGTTAATCCCAAGTGCGTCATGAATTTTCTCACCACATCAACATCCAACTCAACTCTAAGTGCAATGCGTGCCACCGGATATTTTTACTCCGATTACGCAATTTTTGCTCACATTTCAAACGATACGCAAGAAATTAACTTTACTACTTTGGTTGATGCAATATTTTCGTACAATCCAACTACAACTAGTTTGCAGTTTTATTGCTACTATTGCAACGTCTCTGAATTATTAATTACCGACCATAAAAATTCACTTCTCGAAATTCAAAGTGAAAGTCGAAAAAATAGAAATGGTCGTGGCCTCCAAGCCCTATGGTATCCCACACTTGGAGATCGCCCGCGCATAGAAGAAGGTGCATTTATAGAGCCGTCTTGCGTTTCTTCTAAAATGCAAATATTTTATCCCAATCTAGATGAATGCAATTCGGGGTATCTGATAGCAGCTAGAATAGCCGCAGATATTTTAAACATTTCATTTACAATTGACGATTCCATTTTTGATGAGTATGATAGCCCACAAGACCATTTAAATATATATTGGATGCGTTTATTGCATTCCAGCTTACCAGTTTACAAAAACGTGAAAGTAAGACTAGTAGCACAATCCCTAGTTTACATTATGCATTGCAGTCACGTTGACGAAATAACCGTTGCTAGTAACACATTTAGTCAATATTTTCGTGTATTCCATTTTAAAACTTGGATTGTGTTTATAGGTGTATATTTTGTTTATGGACTAATTTATGAAAAACTTTGGGAAGCTATTGATTTATTCTGGCTATTTATCGGAAAACCGATGACAATGAAGCACAAAAGAAAATTGATATTTTTCTACTTGTCAAGTGTAGTTTTGCTATCTAGCATTTACACTGCAGCGTTTTCCACAAATTTTTTATTTGTTGATTTACCCACAACGCTTCAGGATTTCTTTCACAGAGGTTTTAAATTTCAGTTGGTGACTCAAAGGGTACTAAAGGATTTGATTAGAACAACGCCCGACTTTATGGTCAACTCTCTAAATGCCGGATTTGGAGTTAGCTCATTTCTATATGATATGATATCAAATAGTTTCGGCTTTTCAGACAGATGGAAACTAAACAAAACGTTGAAGTACATGTCAGAAAATAAATTACTAGGCGTAGGAAATCGTGGCGCAATGGTGTACACTTCAAGCATTTCCCTAACAAACATTCTCTCAATTGTGGATACAGCTATTATTGAAGATAAGCATTTATGTGGTTCAGTACCCGTTCCTGAAGAAACGTATCCCGCAATGAGAACTGGTTATGTTTTATGGGGACCGCTATCTACTTCGTTACATAAGCTATTTGTGCAAATGGACGAAATGGGAATTGTACAAAGAAATCAGAAAATGATTACTTTTGTGGAAGGAATAAAAGATGCGGTAAAGTGGTCGCAGGGATCGGCGAGTGTTCAAGTGCCAAAAGCGATTAATATTAAGAGTCCGTTAGGACGTGCTTGTCTATTGGTAGTGTTTGTTTATGGAGTGGTTTTAGGACTAAATTATCTTTACATAGTGGTTTGTTTAGGGATTTTGTATAGTAGACGTAATATAGTATGCATAACTTAACATAGGTATACGTATTCGTTTTTAATGAAAATTTTACAAATTAATTTACATGAAATTTTTACAAACAAAGTTACACGAAATTTTACAAATTGTTTGGTATTTACGCCAAAATAGCCTATCATTGCATATTTTTGTAAAAGTTGACCACTCCATTTATCCAGTCGACATATTCTGAAACTTTAGTGAAGACGCCGGGATATTGTGGATGTCCGCAACCTTGAACAAATATGCATGCATTATTTATTTTACAAGTTCATTACGAAAATTATTTACTTTAGATTTTTAAAAGTCTCAACTTACCCCATCCCCAACTCACAATTCCTGCTAAATACCCATCATCACTCACTGCCGGTCCTCCTGTGTCCCCATTACACGGACTAATTTCTCCTGTATGTTCCCCAGCACACAACTGCCCATCAATAATTTCATTGCCATATTCTCCCCAAGCTGTTTTGCAAACTGAGGAGTTTACTACAGGAATGGTGACGTAGTGTAGTAAATTGGGAAATGGGCCATTATCCCATAATCTGCCCCATCCTGATACTGTTACATTTCCTTCAGTCATTTTTCCTGTTTCGGGGATGGAAATGGTTTGTACGGTTTCAGTTAATGTGAAAGGCTGTCTGATAAATAGTATGGCTATGTCATTGTGCTGGGATGCGGTATTGCTATATCCCGGATGATTGACAATGCGCATTACATCCTGAGTTTGTTCAGCGCCGTTATTATTTTCAAGGTCGTACTCTCCTGCTACCAAAGTGTACTGAATGATTGAGCCAGAAGTGCACTGGGCGGATGTTAGACCAATCTGAACTCCATTTACCGAAATAAGAGTAGCCCCACAACTAAGTTTGCCTCCAAAGTTGAGTGCAAGCTGATACGGAAATTGGCCTTGACTTGCTGCACGTCCACCGACAATTAATGGAGATACTCCATTTGACTTTGGTTGGAAGATGGAACTTGCCAAACCTGAAAAACAAATATAGCTATTCATTAGCTCATTGCAGAATTGGCAATAATGATAAAATAACGTGAAAGAAATTTAAAGAATCTTACCATTGCTGGCAAATCCAATAAGAAAAAATATGTAATACACAGGCTTAAAACACATCTTTTTTTCTTATTTGACTTTTAGTCTGCTGAAAAATTATGTAATATTCATGAAAAAGCTCTGCTCTTCATAGGTGATGAATTTGTAATGTTAAATATTTTAGATTTGTTACTTACGTTTGGTTACCATCGCATTGCCATTGACCTTTCGTATTTATCAGTTCATACAACTCTGTATGTTTAACGAATCAATGAACGTATTTTAAAATAAATGTAAGCTACGTGGCACGCATACGTTTCTTTGTGAATGCTTCCTTGTTTGTTTTCAAAAGTAAAGTTCAAACCATATAAAATTGCAAAATCAATAAACAAATAACTTATTTATTATAAATAACGGTATTTTTACACAACAGCACCACATGCTTTATTCATTGTCTTGAATGTTAAAACATATATATATATATATATATGTATATGTGTGTGGATTGTTTACTCTGATAACGTATGATTATTTTTATAGCTTGCAATAGTTTCCTCATCCAATCCAGGTAGTGTGATACATTTGTAATTTTGTAAATACTCCAGGTAGATATGCATGCGAACAATCTAACACAAAGGAAATTCAATTTACAAAAAAATATATAAGGTAAAATGTTTGAACATAATAACTTTATAATATGTTCTTACGTTGCCCTCAGGATACAACTCAACCAAATCTCCATCACTACTCTTTTAGTAGTCCACCACTGTCTGTATTAAAAAGTTTTCCAGTAGGCCCTTGTTGGTAAAGCTGATTCCCACCAATCACTAAGGCTAGTCTGCTGAAGACACCTATTCAAACTGAACCTTATCCGTTTGTGACCCTATTCGTGGTGTCAAAGCCTAAGACGGTGAAATTTTTACTACTCATTTATGAACGTCTCTGAGAATTTATAATTTGATTATTTTTACCAATCTGAAATAGCCTTTGCAGAAATAAATTTGGGGCAACGTGCACCCCGATTCCAGTTATCATGATTAATTGCATTAACCCCTTGACGCTCATGTTCCAAATCACTTCTAACTTCCAACTGAAGCTCACTGGAGTGGTGCGGATCAAACTCTTGAGAAGATATCTATTTGTTATTAAAATGTTTTGTTCGGTTTAAAATGCAACTACAGAAAACTAAATCTCAGACTGTCTTGCAGATCAAAACAGCAAATTACAAACTTTGCCAATGCCTTAATACCTAATACACATTGTCAAGAAAAATGTTTATCGAAAATAAGTCAAAAGAAACTTATAACCACATTCCAACTAATATATGTTTGCTGAGCATTTGCGAATTCATCATCGGCGTATGCTTTTGATACGTGTCAATTAAAATTGATTGATGCTTGTCAAACGACGTATTGATAAAGGATTGGGGGCTTACGCAAACCAGAAATACGGAATAAAAAGTAATATCCTTTGACGACAACGCGAATGCGAAAGATTTGTGTGAGTTTTTAATTAATCTTGCATAAGTTTTGGATAGCTTATAATTTATTACAAAAATATGAAGTATATTCTTTTGTACAAAATGGCATTTATGTATTGTGGAAAGTTACTTAATACATCTATTATACCTGCGTATATAACTTTGTCAAAAGTATTCTGCCACTAATAACTGCATATAATACTCCAGCAAGGAACGTAAAACCCTGTAAACAACAGATAAGATAACCAACGTTCAATATCATGGGCAACATATCAAGGTAAGTTAATTGATTTTGAACTTGGCACAGACAAACACATTTTGTTTGCTTTTGATATAAACTTTACATACCGCAGCATTCATTTTCTGCACGTACTTCTGGCAATCCTCCCTCTTTTCTATACCGCTGGGTTGACAAATCTGTCGATCGATCTCAATTGCTGCGTAGGACATACAGATAGCAGCAACGATAAGGTGCACAGCGAAGACAAAATGAAATACAAAATTCTGAAAAAACGAATAAAAATAAATTATGTAGCTTTTTTGCAATAAATTGATTGAAATTTATATGAAAATTTTTATGCTTACCACAGCTTTGAAATATTTTGAAAAATCCAAATCCTCCTTGACAATATACAAAACCAGCAAAATAATGGAAATCATTGTAGCCATCCATGTACATGAGATCTGAAATCGTTCCATCCATAGCACGGGGGCCATGTCCTTGTCCTCAGGAACTAGTGTTGTGGTTTCGGATTCATCCTGTAGTGCGGAAATGGTTGAACTTATTGTAGAAACTGTAGATTCCACTGTTGAAGGACTTGATATTGTGCTAGATGCCTGTGTAGCATCCGTTTGCGATGATTGGTTTGTAACCGGGTTAAATAATCCAGCTTCATCTCCATCACGACAGCTTTTGTTATAAGGCGATAAGGAAAATGCTGCGGTTCCTAGGCATGCTGCTACTAGAGAAATAATCTGAAATGCAGAATTCATATTAGAATTTCCACAGACATTACATAACAGACATATTATAGCAGCCTATAATATAATATATATGCTTGCTCTATACCTACCAGAGCAACTATTTTCACAATTCCCACAAACGATTTTAAGTGTTCAATATTCATATTCTAGATTTTTAAATACGTTTCTATTACTTGAAATGTACAATCACGTTTTAAATGGTTGAATTTACAAAGTAATAACTAATTTGTTGCAAGTTTTTAAAATTTATTATTGAGTTTTTAATTTACACCTGGCTTTGATGTGATACAATGCACGGCTAAATACCCGAATGATGCAAACTCTTTTCTCTTATCTGCTTCATTATCTCAGATTTTTATTACGCCATGACTTTTGACACTGAAAAAGAGTGACAATGCCATGACCAAAAAGATAATATATCAGAGCAGTGTATAACAATGTAGTGATATATTGGCATGTATGATTCATCGTTGCGATTTTGGAGTAAGGATATATATTGAATATTGACGAAAGCAGGCAACAAGATGACTTTTCATCGTGATTGTTCCAGGCTATGAATGTTCCAGGCGTGATTGTTCGTCTTCTGGAGACGTATGAGACAATTTATTTGGACTATGAACTTGTAGTAAACTCATAGTAGTGAACTTGTGCTTGTTTGCGCATTATTTATTGTTGCCAACTGGGCGTATATTACTGAACTTCCGTCAGCAAATTGACCAACAATAAAAATTAATTTTTATATGCAGGGTTGGCACCATGTCAATGTCCATGGACAAATGACATGTCTATGACATGACATGTCATAGACATTTAGAACCCCCATGACAAATGACATTATGACATGTCATGTCATCTTTCGTGTCATGTCCAAATGTCAAAATGTCATGAAAAAATAAAAATGACAAATGGACATTTTTACTAGTTCATGCTGCCTAATTAACACGCTGTACCTTGCAAGAAGACTCCACGCTTCAAAGCATGGATTCATTGGACTCCTCAGTTTATTTTTCGTGCACATTTTCAAATATTCAAGTTCAGCTGCAGACTTAAAAGACAAAATCATAAAGTCATGTGCTGAAATGTCCAGTTGTTTTGTCGAAAGTCAAAATCCTCGCAATTCAGAACCAATGAATCATGCTTGGCTGGCTTGGATGAAGGTGAAAATTATTAGAAACAAGATGGGATGGGTTCGGATAATGATTAATGACCAAATTCAAACGCCTGCTTGTGAGCTGGAGATTCTTTCTTTTGCTCCACCAATTCAGCTAAACGTTTTGGGGCATTGTGAGTTTAGAAAATGGGTCAGAAATTTTCGACATGTCAATTTGTCCGGACATTATGTCCAAGACATGTCAATTTGTCATAAAAATTTTCAATTTGACAAAAATTGACATTGATGTCCAATGTCCATGTCAATTTGACAAATTGACATGTCATGTCCAAAAAAATTTGAAAATTGACATATTGCCAACCCTGTTTATATGTACAGAATTGAAATTGAGTAAAAAAGTAAAAGTAAAACTGTTAGATTTTCTTGCTGGTTTTAAGCCACTAAATTATAACAAATAATACTTCCGTGCTCGTTGCGCTTTTTAAAAACAGCTTTAATAATTTTGGTATATGAACGTTTTAAGTTTCTTACTATATTACACTCTACGGTGCTGCTTCCTGTCTAAACGTAAAAGAAGAGTTTCAAAATGAAACAATTACCATAAGATAGAAGACATTCTGGTGTAATCATTTCCAAAAGCCGCATGTTGGAACTTTACTTCGTTCACGAGAGAGGAGATAGAGATATTCGGGATGAAATTTGGGTAACGCTGCACTAGGTTAAAAAAGGAAAGGGATATTTTTAAAATCATGGCATAAGTTTTGAATGTACTATAATTTGACTTGAATAGAAAAATATTTCATGAAATATTTTCAAGCCTTCGACCATTTGCTTAATAATAACCTTCAAATGTAACTAATATTGACAAATTATAATTGATAATGATAACATAGCAATATAATAAAGACCTAGAAATTTTCGACATATCTTCGTATTGAAACTTAAGAACTTAAAAAGCGTTTTTAAATGAGTAAAACGGCTTTCTAAATGGTATTTATATACTGTGCCGCCAATGAAAAACCCTATTTATTTTTGAATTGGTTCCAAGAACACAAGCATTTGGTATTTCTTTCCTAAAATTCTATTAAAAATGACAACAAAAAGCCGTACATTACAATAGATTACAAACACAAGACAACAATTTAACCGAACATAATGGTCCATTGTTTTACTGAAAGCAAATATTTTTTTGCCAGAGGTATATAAAAAAGCTGGAATAGAACGTTAAAAAGTTTTCGTTATTTTTTAAAGCTACAAACAATCATACTTGGGTTTCACAATGAACATGACGCACTTTTGTTTATAGTTGAGCTATATTGAATATTCAGGTATCTGAATTTCTAACTTGTCCTAAGCCATTGCATTTTAACAGAAAGTACTTTATTACTGAATTGGCTACCATTTTACCGTTGTATGTCATGTCATATCAAATGTCATCATTTTAAAACAATCTAAGACCTTTTGAAGATGACGTAATAAGATACTATGAAGTATGGCATTGTGATAGGTTCACAAATACCACTCATCCGTCATGAGATAAGGCCTAAGTAAGTAAGGTATTGCCTATGTAATCCACGCAATTAGACACCTGGCAGCTTCAAGAATTTTGTCGTTTACATTAAGCTTATGTAAAATAAATTTTCTCTAGTATTTTGTAAAATAAATTTGCTTAAGTACATAATTATATTTTCTTAATATTATTTCAGAATGTACGCTTTTTGTGTGAACATGTTTTGGCTGAAACGGACATTTCTGTGGCACATTGTACGAGCCAATGGGTGTTTGACGTAGATAAATTTTCCATTTTTGTGTTTTGCATTTAATTTGCTCCAACTATACGGCGCAATACGTCATATCAAGTACAGACACAGAAGTAATATGATATACCTACTTGCTCTCTCAATTCGAGAACTATGATAACACTTCAAGTGCATAATAACAGAGCAAGGGCACTATATCAATTCACATATTTATATGCATTTTATACCTAGAGTATGACCGATATTCAGTTTAATAATACGAGTGCTGTTTACGTAACTTTAGTGAAACCGTGCATAAACCAACTATGCGAACAAGTTTTTCTTGACAAAGTTCACATTTCTAAGTACTTTTATATTATGTAATTTTCCTATCATTTATGAATTTTCTCACCACAAAGAGTTTTTCAATGTCAAAATGCAAAATGAAGCTCTAGAAATGACAATTGCGGTTATCTTATACATCACAAAACCACAAAGCATATTTTGAATGTAGACATGACGCTTAATTTCATGAAGTTTTATACGTTTTGCGGAGTTATACTTGAATGGTGACACGTGTAAGGAAGTTAGGATTTGTTTGCTTGATTTATGATTCCGATAAATTATTTAACTAGTGTTTTGTAAAGACTGGTAACGTCTAAGCAAAATCACGTCCCTCATAATATTGTGTTAAAAGAAGTTTTTGTTACGTTTACTCTCAACCGACAAAATGAAATTACAATTGTCACCTCCAAAAAGCCGGTCGCTGACCTGCTTTGGAATGCGTCGTGTGCCATTTTTCAAACTGGTGATTCTCATTAACACGGTAAAGAGTCATATTGAATTAAAAATACTTTATAATTCGTTACAAGAATGAACACTTCTAGAGTTATTGTTACTCCACCTTAGATTTCCTATATAACCTGTGTGGTAATGTTGGCCTTGGACATTTCGGTGACTGTTCCTGTACACATTAGAAATCCAGTTTTACCGGTGGACGAACAAATTAAGCTATATCGTATGCTCTTTGCTTTTCTAAAGATTTGTAGCAAAAGTAATAACTATCTGTTTATATTGTTGTTATATTTTATTTTACTGTGCACGAACAGTTAGATATTTTTCGTGGTCATTATTTACTGGTCTTATAATTGTACTAACATTTTTGGATGTTAACCTATATCGTACTAAGCTGGACGTAAGTACTCAAGAGTTATAACATTTTCACCATCACTTGATACTTTAAATTTCAAAATGTTACTTTTCTTCACTTCTTGATTTTAGCCAACACATGAATTTCTATACGTTTACTGCAAAGCAAATCTAATTATGCTTCCGTTGTATACAACGTGGTACTACTCTTTGCTAATATATAAACGATATTCGGGAAATGATTCAAGTTTATTTCCGTATCCGGATACGCTAGGGACATTTCTTCTTTTCAGTTTTACTGTGTACAAAATATATTTCTCTTACGTGGTTTATCAATACGGTAAAGATGTGGAGTTTGAAAAGCATATGAAATCTGGCTATCGAGATTTGACTGACGAAGAAGTTTACACATTCGAACACGGCAACGGCCATTCTAGTACAAAAGAACTGGACATTTTGTACAATACATTTTATAAACAAACACTTTTCTTGCCTTATGATCGAGTACGTTTTGAAATAAGCAGACAAGCGTTAGATATGTCAAATACTGTTGTTCTTGGACAAGGAGAATATGGTTGTGTGTATAAAGCATATTTAAATTCTACAAATAGCCCTTACACTAAGTGTATTGCAGTGAAAACCGTTAACCCAGAATTAAATGACGTGCACCAGTTTAAAGCATTGCTTACTGAAGCAAAGGTCTATATGTACATGGGCAAGAATGAAAATTTGGTGGAATTGATTGGAGTTTGCACTAGTAACATAAGAGAAAGTAAGTAGCTTAATACAACAGTTTCATAGTGTGAAAACTTAAAACCGCGTGCTAACTTTTATCCTAGGACAGCTGTTAATTATTTGTGAATTGTGTGAGCTTGGCAATCTGGAATCGTATTTGAGGAGCGAGCGAGCAGGATTCACAAATATTTTGCAAGCGGAAGCGAACAGAGATTCACAGATAGTTCTATTGTCAAACGTGTCTACTGTTGATTTACTAAGATGGGCATATGAAATTGCAAGCGGCATGGAATTTTTAGCGGAACGAAGGGTTAAATTTGCTATTCAGTTTAAAAAAAAATATTTTTAACATGTCTGCAAAGGAGAACTAAATTACATTTAGATTATTCATGGTGACCTGGCTGCTCGTAACGTATTGGTGAATTCTAGCAAAACTGCAAAAATTACTGACTTTGGTTTGTCAAGAAGGCTGTACAACTACAGCATTTATCAAAAGAGACAAAATGTTCCGCTTCCATGGAGGTCTTTAGCTTTGGAAAGTATTGTGGATTTACAATTCTCAAGTATGTCAGATGTCTGGACGTATGGAGTATGTTGCTGGGAAATATTTGAACTAGGAAAAATGCCATGGGAAGATATCCCAAATTTTTCAATGGATTTTGTCAACAACTTGAAAGATGGAATCAGACTACCAAAAGGACCGTTTTGTTCGAATGAAATGTTAGTGTAAATTTTTATCACAAGGAATCTGATTTGGAAAATGATTCTTTTAGTAAACAGTTTTGCTATTACTTGGTTTCAGGTATCAGATTATGTACTCCTGTTGGCATAACTTTCCAGAACAGCGACCCAGTTTTAGCACACTTAAGAAATTATGGCTTCAAATCTATCAAACTTTTCAAAAACAGGATAAGGTATATTCTGAATAAAAAGCACATACGGAAAACCAGTTTTAATTTACAATTTTTATTAGAATCTGTGTGGTATTATAACACGTGCATGCACATATACGTACCTATGTAAACATCATACATCAACCAGTTTTTAGGAAAGAGCAGACAATATTTTCCTGTTTTTCTGAGGTTATTCAAACCACAAAAAGTGGGTTAGTAATATTAATGTGCTATTTCTTGGTGCTCAAAATTTAATATAAACGTCGAATAACGCCTAATAACAGAAAGAAAAAACGGGGAAACGTGAAATTAAATTAAGATGAAAACCAATGACACAATAACGAATAACTTTGTTTTTGGCTTTTAAATTGAAGGAAACTAGTACATTTTAATTAGTTTGGAAATTTCGTGTATACGGAAAAGCTGTCATGCTTGTACATTCAAATTTCTGAAATATTCTCGAGGTTTTCATTACCAAATAAGCAGTTAACCTAAAAACCCACACATCTAGCGTTGTCTAGCACACTCGCACACATCTAGCGCACACACTTAAAAAACGCCAATACATCATTGTGGCCGTTGGATAGTCCAATGTTTAGTTCTGCATCCACAATTTTCTATTTCTGTAATCCCGCAAAAGCATCTCTACACAAAACGCTAAACCACAGATCATATACCCAATTATATTAGTTATACAAACGATTTTTAAATCTTCAAAACTTAGAGCACACCAGGACTCGCTTTCTGGATCACACAGTTTTGCCTTCTTTATTTTCGTCTTCACAGGTTTGACAGTTTGTGTACGAAGAACTGCAGCATGTCGTACTTTGTTCATATACATTGTGTACCACACGTCCATCAAGTGAGCTGATCTCATTCTTCCAATATACAAATTGATAACGTCTTCAAAGTAGGATGCTTTTCTCATTCCAACGCTAATGAAAAACGTAGCATCATTTGAAACAGAACCAGTGTGTACTCTGTTCATCTTCCGATCTAAAATTCCCTCTGTATTTTGAGTGTATTCGATTGTTGACCTGAAAGCTAAACAAGCTTTTCTATTTTCAAGAGCACCAGCCATGCACACTGAAATATTTTTCTGCATTTTCCATCTTTCTGCAAGTTTTCTAAACACTTGCAACGAGGACTGATTCAATTCTTTTTCTAAATTTTTGTGGTTTATTGGCCGATGTAAATGAATCCGATAATGCGGTAAAGCACTTTCTAATTCTTCAAAGCTATTTGGAACGGTAGAAGCAATCTTTTTGGACAGACTAGCCATCAAATTACTTTTGTATTCATTTCCAACCCTGTAGCTTGTAAAAATCCATAAGGCAATTAAAAGTCGTGAAAATGTGCTTGATGGCATATTTAAATGTTGCTCCATTCCAATAATGTACAAACCCCTAAGTAGCTGCCAGATCGAAAAACTTTCAAGTCTAGCTTTAGTAGCAATTCCAAATAAAATGACTAAACTTCCGGATACTAAAACAGTGCTAAACCACACTTGTGCAGATAATGGCATTAATAGACTATTCCACGATAAACTCTTAGATGGCGTTTTAATGCAAAATGTTAGTGAATTGGTATTTGTAAATGTAGAAAGGGTTATGGCGTTAAAGACTTCATCCAGAGGAGCCACTGTGGCAATCAAATCCGACGCCTTCTTTTTATCTCGAAGTAGTTCAAACACTAAACCTTTCCAAGTACCATTTACTTTATATCCAAAACCGTTAGAAGTAGCTTGCTGAAATATAAATGTTGAGTTAATTCGGAATGCAAGTTCTTGAAAAAATAGAGCTTTGTATCCTTCAATACCTAACCGGCAATTTGGGGAACTTGTGGTTTTTTCTGAACAATTTTTGATATAAGGTGGCATTATAGTATAAGCCACTTTTAGTTTTCTTCCATTTAAATTATGTTTGGTGAATTGCATATGCGAATTTAAAATCGAACTTGTGTGGTATTCTGAAATAGCTAAATATTCTCTCGGGTTTTGCTCGTGTACATAAACTAGTCCCCATTTGTTGTAAGTTTGATCTGAAATACCCAGCTTTTGAAAAAGCTGTTGCAATATTTTAGTAGTGCGGCACAAAAATACATAGTAATATTTTAAATCTGCTAGCAACTCAAAGTGCTTTGGAATCTGATCGGGTACCCAAACAACATAAAAAGGACAATGGTGAAAGAAGTACTTATAAGAAGTGTGATTTGGAAAGACGTTGCAGTTGGTAGTTTCCAAATCGTTGTACATTAAATACACTTGAAAACTGAAAAATGGAAATAGATTTATACTTTTGTCGTAAAATTCTGGAAGTAAAAATGTTGTAATGCAATTTGGATTTGTGGAAGCTTTCAAAGTTAAAATTCTGTTCACTAAGGTGTCTGTTGTTTCTGCGCATAATATATTTACAGAAATAAAACAAATATGAAGCCACGCCTCCATAATTTATGTAGCAGCTTTATTAAATGGTTTGAGAATTTTTTAAAACATTTCAGCTTTATTGATTTTTTCACACTTGGTGAATATCATTCATGAACAATAGAATTATTCTGAAGATTGAAAAGTGTTCAGCAATGAATAAGTAAGACAATGAACAAGAGTTTGATATAAGTGCTTAGTGTAACAATCTCCACGTATTGAAAGATTACTAAAAACTACGCCCTTGAAATTTTCTTCTAAATATTGAATTTTACGTTTTCTTTTTACGTTTTGCCTGTATTTTAACTCCTGAGGAAGAAATTAGTAAAATTTCGAAAGCTTGAGTTGATTAAACTGCCAGCATCCGTTAAGCCCTTATTTTACTTTGTAAATATTGAATCTCCTTTCGGGTTAGAATAATTTCTGTTATACATGTTGTCGAATTAAATATTGTGTTTGTGAGCTTAAAAACGTGAGGATGTTTATGTGGTTGCTTCAGTGAATTACAAAAGTACTTGAGTGCCTTGTTTTTACTTTACACTTTAAATAGAAATGCTTACGTATTGAGTGCATGACCAAACTTAAATGCATTGGACGTTATAACTTTTTTATCACACTGTGCAATAACAAAAGATTTTGATACAAATCTTTTGTCATTATCAATGCCATGCGTCATAATTTTTGTATTTAACTTTTGTGCAAACGCAAGCATAGTGTCAGTATAAAACAACAGCGAAAAATGTTTATGCTTTAAAAATTTTGATTAAGCTTACTACTTGAAAACACTTCTGTGTGATTTTTCAATACGGTTACATTATTACAAAGTACTTGTAGCAACCACTTTGTAGACACATTTCAAACTATTTTTCATAATCCTATCTTAGCTCAGTTAATTTGAGGCTTGTAAATGCTGTGGAAAACGCATATCAAAGTCTAAGTCACAAAGCGGTACAACAAAAGATTTCTCAGTGGATTAGATTACGTACAAAATAATAACAAAACAGATTTTGTAGTTTGAATAATGATGACGTTGGGCTTGGTTTTGATATAGCCCATCAACTGAAACATATAGCAGGTTGTTTTGATTTGTGCATTAACAAGTCCTGTGTACATTGTGTTTAAAGTATTTCTTGTTTTATAGCGTATTTATAACGGTGTTCTTAAAGCCGAGAGCAGAACTTCAGCTGCTGAAGCTTGAAGATTTCTCCCAGGAATAAAATTACAGGTTAACGTTTAGTAAATATTTTTGTGTTGCTGATTTTAACAATTCTTGTGCCTCTTCTAGCACACCTTTTAAAAAGTCTGGTCCCATACGACAAAGGTTTTTGTAGTCGTCGTTTAATATCAAATTTGTCCTTATTTTCAAAAAGAAAACAACAACCACCTAAAATCCAAAACAAACCTAGCAACAGATTAGTCACCCACATGTGCTCCAGCATTTAGTAATCCCCTGTTGCTATAACTTCGTCAGAAGTTAATTCCCTGTCTTGTATCTTCCTTTCAAACTTTTCAGCAAATAACGCCCACTCATCCCATTTTGCTTCAAGTCCACTCTGTCGTATAAAACCAAGTGTTTGCATTATCCAATGACGATTAATTGTGTATGCCAGAAAAAACTGATGTTGTTTTGCCAATTGTTCTGACAACAGAAAGCATTTTGTGGAAGTATCATTATTGGTTTGCTCTATAATTTGTTCTATTCGTAAAATATTTGTGACAACTGAGAGCCCATTCCACATCATTAAGTACTTCTGAACTAGTAAATTTGCTGCTTGTTGAAATGAAGAATACGAACGACAAATAACGCTGCTGTTGAACAAATGAAGTAAACCTAGCTTTTTGAAAACTTTGTACTTAGATTCCCAGTATTGCGCACTATGCGTCTGCTGCTTTGGTAACAGTAGCTTATAACCATCTAGTATAGCTTGCTTAAACAATGTGTAAGGTTTTCTATCTACACGCACTGTTACCTCACTGGTAACAGTATTGGAATAAAACTGTGTCACAACAAATCCAAGCAGGCATACAAAATATATAATTTTCGTACGCTTGTAATACAGCTTTACTGAAAAGCAAACTATCATCGCAGCCAAATTGAAAAGTGTCTCATCATGATACTTATTTCTTTCTAGACGGTTTGCTAGATAAACTATAGCAGCAAGTGTAACAGCGATACCTAAAGCACAATCCGGCGTTATTATAGTGAACCATGAATGTACACTTGTGGCTTGCTGATTATTCACATGAAATAGCTTTGAACAATAAATACCGAATCACCAGAAGAAAACAAAAATGTTAAACCGGTCTTAATATGCGCAAATGTTTTTATGCTTTTACCATACTTTTCAAACGAAACTGAATACGTAGCATACTGAAACGTTTTTGTAAATTTAGTGGTTGGTCCTATCTCTATATGTTTAAAAGTTATGTTGTGAAATTTTTCAATTACAAGTGTTTTTATTACTTTTGAATAACATGAGGATGACAACTTAATTGTGTCTTTACATTGTATGTAATTCGCAGCTTCACCAACAAAGTTTACAATTTCTCTTTTGTTTGCACTTCTATAAAATTGTTTATGTAGCAAAAGCGGCTGTTGTATAATTTCTTCAGTTTTATTTGACATAACTGTCCAAACTTTTGCTTTTGCACAGTAGCCGTTACAATAGTAACGAAATATTGGATTACTACGGGATGAAATCTGTACCAGTAATTTGCCTGCAGGCACATACAAATCCTCTGTGTAAAATAAAGTGTCTCGTTTATATTTTGGCAAGTTATGCCGATGAATAAAAATAAGTAGTGTAGATGGACGAAGCGATAATTGATTAATTGTGTTGAACAAGCTTTCGGCAGAACGCTTAGTATTTCGAACATTTAATGGAGTTATTGCTATGGCGTTATGTTGGCTATACTTATGTAGATACTCAATTCCAATGTCGGTGTTGTAAGATCGGTTGAAAAACATGTAGCGCACATTGTCAATTTTAAAGTCACAGGTTGATGGAAATGAATGAAATATTATAAAATGCTGGGACGTGTAGGATTCGGAAAACAAAACAAGCTGAGTTACAAATCTATTGAAATGTTTTGAGAAGCAAAGCTGGTGTAATTTCGTTGGCGTGCTACAAACTGGTAGGACTAATTGATAAATGATTACGATATATTTTACAATTCTACAACTTAAAATGCCTTGAAGGTTTTTCATTGTTAATTTCTAAATCCTACAAAGGTTTTTGTACATACTGCCCAAAATGAGATTTTAAATGAAAACTTAGGAAACAGAATGTTTTATTGTATGGGTTCTACATCTATATGCCAAAATAAATTAAGCCATAACCAACAACAAGCCTACCACGACAAAGACTTGTTTGTTATGTTTTATTCAAATTTACTGATTTGGACGTGTTTATCATATATTAAACAGAAAAGTAATTGAATGTGCCTACATAAATAAATACACCTATTCATTACAAACATTTTAATTAATTTATATTTTTATATCTATTTGTTTTTCAAAAGTAATTCAAAAACACATTTAAGATATTAATTTCAAACACACGTATAATAAAAAGCAAAATGCTTGTAAAGTAAAAACTCAAAATTAGCGTATTGTACTAGAGTAGCGTAAGCTTAGACCGTGAAACAGATCATAGTGCAGAAAAGGGTTTATGTGTATAGAACCTATGTGTACTAACAGCTTAAACTCTTATTGAGAAGAAATTTTTACAGACAAACGGACGGACGGCCAAATAAAGAAAAAATAATTGCATGAATTTATTATGCATGATATTTTTATGGTATTTTGTTTTGAATTGAGGCAAGTAAAGTTCATGCTGCTACTTTTAAAAACATTTTTTGCCAACGTTAAATGAAAATTTGTAGATTCGTAGTAAAAGTTAATTAATATATTCAATTTTCTCATATTCCATTATATCAAATATTAGTTTAAGAAAATAGTTATAATTTTACTATTTGATTAATTTGCGTAGGTATAAAAACTCTATAATATTTAATTAGGAAAAGAAATTTGTCAGATGTCTAAACAAAATTATGTGTATCTACGTATCCGTCAGAGGCGCAGCGAGGGGTGGGCACCTAGGGCACGTGCCCTACCTAAGAATTTGAGAGCCTCAACTTTTGGTTCAATATCACATTGTAAATAGTAAATAGTCAAAAACGCTAGCACACAGTCAACTCAATCGACAATTTGAAACTTTTTGCTCATGTTCAAAATACACGACGAAAATGATAAAACTATATTCAAATATGTGTGTATTTAGTTCTGGTTGCTGCATGTTTTATTATTTTCTGGAACTCAGCATAATCCCGTTGGGTTGTAACTGAGATTCTGGAATTTAGATTAAAATTTTTACAAGTAATCTGGCTGTTCGTTTTCGACGAAACAAACGTTGAGGTTTTATTAAGTTCTTTAACTCTATGCAATTGTGGTAAACGGTCAAGTTAGATTTGATTTTTAATTAAGTCATGTCGTGTTTTCTTAATAGCCTAATAATAAAATTTTGTTATGACAAGGCAGTGATAGAGGTAGAAGTGTGAACGCAAATACAAGATTATTCTTTGGCTGTGTATACTTATTGCTCGAGTCATTGTCTGAATCTTGTTGTTCAAACGGCATTTGAATCAACAGATTGTGCTTTCGGGTTTAAAATCCCAGTACAGATTTACAACTTTTTTAAGAACAGATTCGACTGTTCAAGAATATTCTAAACACATTTGAGCATCCTAGCATGATTGTCATGAAATATTTGAAAAGGTTTTGAAAATGTGTTCATAAAATAACATTTGAATCAAATATTCAAAAATACGGAAGCCATCAAGAAATGCTAAAATCCAACAATAGCAGCAACAGTAATCGCCAGTGACAAAAGCGCTGACGTTGGGATGTTTTACATTGTTTTCCAAATATTCTAAAGTTTTATATGTATTTATTTCAGTTTTAACAAATATTGTTTTTTCTATTTCCTAAAAAAAGTTTACTGATCACTTGTGTTCAAACTTTAAGAGTTACCAATAAAATATTTGTTCTAAAGCTGTCTCTAAAAAACGTGAATTCCAAGCATTTTTTGAGTTGTTTGAATTTAACGATACTTATTTGAAAATTTCTTATAATCAATTATCAATTCTCCTGTGAGTTTAACTCTGGAAATATAATTAGGAAAAGTAGAAAAGCTCGGAGCAAAAATCATTTACATGAATTGAAAACAAAATGCTAAATTGTATCTTGATAAAAAGCAAATCTAGAATCCCGAGAGAGTTTTAATTCTGTTTCCAAAAGTTACTTATTGTTAGTCGACTATTTACGAAACACTTTGTGTAAATCTGTAATACAATTACAATGCAAAATTATCTTAAAATAACTTGGCTTGAAAAAAGCAGTTAACAAACTAAAAGTGCTACTAAGAGTTTACCGCTCAGAGAAGCCGAAAAATTGCTCAATTTGCTATTGTAAATTCGGTGCCCTACCTAATATTTTTGGCTGGCTGCGCGCCTGGTATCCGTAGAACAGAATCTGTGCTAAATTATTTTAACCAGCAATATACTTTATTTCAAATTTAAAACTTTTTAAATATAAACAAGTCAGAATACATATTTCAATGTGTTAAAACGTTGGGCAGATATTGCTCAAAAGAACGTTCTTGACTTGTGTTGATATGTGCGGTAGTAGGTGAAAGATTACACGCCATTCTCAAAAGCATTTGTTTTAAACAATGACTGCATAGCTTTGTGCTTATAGGAACCTTTTTTATTTATCTGTGTGTTGGAAACTTAATCCTTCCTACAAATGTATTTTCAGTTAAAAAACATTATTAAAGCAAACCATAATATATAAGTACCTTGTTACATGGCTATTTGTGTGCTACTTAGCCTGAAATATACGAAAACCTTGAATATCCAGTCCTAACCATGTAGCAAAAGCCTAAAATTCGTACATCTATGGTAAGCTTTCTGAGAAGGATGCGTTTACCATTCTGAGAACAAAGGCCCTTAACATACCCAAATCAACTGTTGTCTGGAATGGCTGTGCATATCAACTCCACTCAAGATATTACCCTATACCTTAAAATAGATAGTGCTTGCTTATTCAACACACTTGTACCTTTTGTGCACGTACACATACCATTTTGCACGGAAATGTACAAGAATTTATTGTCTAAGTTTGCTCGCAATTGTTGTTTTATACTACTTCTGAAAAACATCATTCCATAACTGTATCAATCCTTAAGACATGTTTATTGTGAACAATTCGAGTACCAACTAAAATTTCAAACGAACAATTTTTAAAAACTTTATTTCAAAATATAAATTGCCAGTACTTAATACTTAGTGCTCTAACTTGGCAATTCTAAACGTTTTAGTTTTAGATTTGGCTTCGTACAGGAAGTTTAAGTATTTACTTCATATAAACTGAACATCAATAAAATCTTTTGAAAAACATGGATTTGAATAATAGTGCACCCAATCTAATCAATGACAAAGTTAACAAAGCCGAAATGGAGGGAACACGCTTACTGCAAATATTTCCCAAAGAGGTAAATATTTTACTATTGTTCTATTTTTAATTGCTAGTAAAGTAAAAATTTAGGAAACTTGATTTTCTATTTTACAGATTTGGGTTTATATTTTTGAGCGTTATGCTGCTTCTGAAAATTTGCACACCCTCTACAACACGTCCACTTTCTTCAAAGACATCTTGCACAACAAACGAGTAGAATTTTTGTTTCCACAAGTTTGGACTATTTTGGGAGTTTGTTATCATGAAGAGTTTAACTCTCAATATAACAATAGCGAAAAACATTTTCTAAAGTTTTGGGAAGACAAATTTTTTAAACGTTGTTCTACATGTAAGCGGTCAGCTTGTAAACGGTGGTACTCCGAAATCTTAAACTTGCGATTAGTATGCAAGTATTGGCGCCAAGGCATCGATACGTTTTACCAGTCAATGGATACATTCACATGGCCAGAATGGGAGTTTATGAAGAAAGGCATCAGCTCAGAATGGGCAATTACAGGGTTAGGAGGCCGCTCCCTGAACAATTTTCTTGATCATTTTTTGCCTACACACGGCAGTGATAAAAATGTTTTAAATCCGTTTATAAGCCGCAAAGTAAAATTTGATATTAAAGCGCTTGAGCAACCAGACGGTAATCAAAGGTGGAGTAAACGGGTCTAGGCCCATTCCCCTCGGTGCACTTTCCCCCCTGGAGTTCCGTTCCCCTCAGACCCTTTTCCCCTTTGCGTTAGTTCCCCTCTTTACATTTTCCCCTCTGAGCTTCTTCCCCCCTCACCAGTTTCCCCTTTGCGTTCCTTCCCCTCTTAACATTTTCCCCTCTGAGCTGCTTCCCCTCAAACTTGTTCCCCTACACACCCGTTTCCCCTCCGTACAAGTTCCCCTCTAAACAACCCCTTGAACTCAACGATTGTTTCAAATGTGACCTATTACACACATGTACCTATTATAGGTAATGCGTATATTACAAGTATAATTGTTGAATGTAATATGGCGTAGTTCTTGGGTGGCAATATAATTCAAATTGATCGAAGAATTGGTTACATGCGAACAACTTTTAAAATATATTAGGTATTTAAATTTACCTTTTTACTCTTTAAATCCTTATTATACAAACTGCTTACATACATTTTCTATATGATCAGTAACGCAGAACTCAATACAAAGATACAATACTGTACAGCTGTTGTACTTTTATAACAATTTTTAAACTACCGATATTTTTGGAACGTTTCTTTTTAAAAATTTCTGCAAACTCTTAGGTGCATCTATCGAATATCTAATGTAAATTATAATTCTTTGGTAAAACACAAAGGCAGTAGTTACACAATTAAACTAGTCTTGTGTGCTATCTCGGTCAAATACTCAATTATTTGTCTGGTATCGTAATCTTGAACTATTTTTTGAGGCGACTATTAACAACCAGTGACATTTTTGGTACTGATTATTTAAAAAATTATATTAATAATTCTAGTTTTTGGGAACTGGCAAATAAAACTCAATAAGCAGTCAACACAGCTTTCAGTCAATGTACTAAATGTTAACCAGAACAGAAAATGCAAAAGTTCAGTGGCAACTGGAGCATTTTTGGGGTTTGAGAAAATGATACTATATTCACGGGTTGTGTGTTTATCAATTCGTATCTTAATTGGGTTATCCTAATTCTTTTACCAGACACCAAAACTTGAATCCAGATATATATGGCATATAAGAAAATGTTTTAGTAAAGCATTAAATTACCTTAATTCAAATTAGCAAAAACTCTTTTGTAAACCAGTCAAAGTTACAAAGTCAGGTACATATTAGTGTTATGTGAAAAATTAATCTGCATATAACTGCAAATTGCCGCTCAAGAATTACGAAATATTCAACGCTCATATTTCAAGTATACATATTACCTATCATTGGTATTTGGTAATATATTTTTTCACATTTAAAACAATTATTGAGTTTAACGGGTTGTTTAGAGGGGAACTTGTACGGAGGGGAAACGGGTGTGTAGGGGAACAAGTTTGAGGGGAAGCAGCTCAGAGGGGAGAATGTTAAGAGGGGAAGGAACGCAAAGGGGAAACTGGTGAGGGGGAAGACGCTCAGAGGGGAAAATGTAAAGAGGGGAACTAGCGCAAAGGGGAAACGGGTCTGAGTGGAACGGAACCCCAGGGGGGAAAGTGCACCGAGGGGAATGGGCCGGATACCGGAGTAAACTCATGAGTGTATTGGAAGTTTATGGAAAGTTTATATGGGACTGTAAAATTCTAATTGACGACAAACTGCAATCTGAGGCTCCTTATTACAAAATGCTAAGCAGTGTTCTATGGCTGTTACCTTCAGTAAAAATACTAACGATTGTGTACACGCACAAAAACAAAGCAAAATGGTTTCAAGAAAACCGTTGTAACTCAACCATTGACACAAAATTAAAAGGTTTGCCAAAGCTAAGCAATTTGCACTCATTAACGGTTGATGGGTTACCCACATTTGTAGTAGATAAGCTGCTTAGAGAGAATTTCCACATAATAAGTTTTCAATATAAGCACGGATATGACGTAAATATTACACAATATGACGTTACAAAAGCGACTCTAACCAAGCTGGAAGATTTTGGAATAACAATAAATTCTGTAGCTGACTTTGAGAAGCTAAATGCATTTGATAATCCGGAATTGCAAAAAATTGACTTAATATTTAAAGGCTCTGAGCTAATCGAATGGGAGAACATATTTGCTTTACTCAAACGTAAATGGAACAGTTCACTTTCAAGCTTGTCAATTTTGCTTCCAAACTCTCGTCGTGAATTAGATCAGGAAAAAGTTCTGGGATGGTCTAAACAGCCAATTTTAAACCTGGATCATGTTACACATTTAAACTTGACCATTAGAAACGTTTGTGCTTTCGATTTTATACTACCCTTGCAAAACACATTGGTGTACCTTGCAATAAATCTATATTGTTTGGATGTTTACCAAAAACCGGTCAAGTTGAATGAGTATGAAAATGAGAAACAAATTATTCAGTTTTTGGGATATTTTGACAAAAAGACAATTAAAGATTCAAATATATGGACGTTGTTTCCAAAATTGAAAACAATAGCTTATGCTTCCCGGAATCAGTACCAAAGGTGGGTTGCCACGAGACAAGAGAGTACTATTGAAATATCGTGGGTCAGTCTTTTGTAATCACAGCTAATCTCGATTATTGATAACTATTAACTTAATTTGTAAAAATGTTTATAGACATGGTAATATATATAGTTACATTGTTAGGATTACATAATTTTATGAATACAATTGATTATAATTAAATTAATTTATGTCAGCTGAAATAGTTTCTTAATATCAAGTCGATTCACAAGCAATATAGCGAGCGAGCGAAATATGTTGCGAGCTGAACAGAATAAAAGTTTGTACACATTTTAAATCTGAAATTCAAGGCATGAGAAATTTTTAGGACGGCGCCGATCTTAATTGCTCGGCGCCTAGCCAAATTATGAAATTGTGAATTTCTTGAATATTTTTGCGAATTTACCTGTTCTCATTATGTGAGCATTTTTAAGTAAAATTCTTTGTATGAAATGTTATACGATATACCAAACTATAAGTGATATATATAGCAATTACGAAACAATTTTCTGACTTGAAAATCACAACTTGAATCAATGCAGTTGTTCAGAAGTAAGTATGCATTTTATTGCATAATTTGGTATGAATTATTAAAACATCATGTAAATAAATATTATCTGAATGTTAAAAACTTCCTCAAAGCAGTTTGGTTACAATAAACTTATCTACTCTCCAGCGTTCCCACTTAATTACTTTTGTTGCATTTGAAAAACGAATCACGCAAAAACTACACTGCGATTGTTAGCATAACCAATGACTCAATAAAGCCGGCAACATGCCCACATGTAGCAAAGTAGCGAAAGTAGGTGTACTTTATTGCTGATGTGTAGACTAACTTTTGACCATTTTGACCTATTGACATCGAAAAGCAGTATTCTCTTGACAAATGAAGCAAAATTCAACTAAAGACTCATGTGCCAGACAAAATTTTAAATCCTGAAATATAGTATCTAATTAAATAATGAGGCAAAATTCAACCAAAATCTCATGTGCCAGACAAAATATCTCTAGAAGAGAAGCAGCATTCTATGGTAGTAGTCATTGTGATGCTTGACCTCTGATAACCTTTGACCTTTTTGACCAAATGGCATGAAATTTTGTGTGGATGTTTGCCTTATCGTGTCACATACATGTGCAAAGTTTAATCAGGAAATGTAATTATCACTTGACTCAAGAACCAAAAGTCAATCAAAATCTCACGTGCCAGACAAAAATTCTATGTATAAAAAGCACTATACTATTGCAGTAAGGTAGTCATTGAGACGTTTGACCTCTGATAACCTTTGACCATTTTGACCGTATGGCATGAAATTTTGCTGGGAGGTCCGCCTTATCGCGTCACATGCTTGTGCCAAGTTTAATTTGGAAATGTATATATGACTTGACTCATGAAGCAAAATTCAACCAAAATCTCACGTGTCACACAAGAATTCTGTAGAAGAAAAGCAACATTCTATTGTAGTAAGATAAGGCAGTCATTGTTACGTTTGACCTCTGATAACCTCCGACCCTTTTAACCGAATGACACGAAATTTTGCGCGGTGCTTTGCCTTATTGTGGCACATATTTTTGCCAAGTTTCAATGAAATCGGTAAAACCGTTACGGAGATATCGCACGGACAGACGGACAGACAGACGGACGGACGGACGGACGGACGGACGGACGGCTTGCGCCAAATTAATAAGTAGCTTTCGCTACTTAATAAACTTGTAACCACTTACCCATTATAATATATAAATGAGACCGTAAAATTACATAATATCGTTTTATGGTGGTATGATTATATCCATGCAAACATTAAGAGGCCAAAGAGATTTCTTACTTTCATGTTCGAGCTCACTTCTTCAGCGTGAGAACATCTATAGGGGAAAAAATCGAATTTGGTCTAATAGTCTAACTGCCAAAAAATTGAGCCGATACATTGCCCATTTTATAAATACCAAACCAGGAAAAAAAAGTAAAGTTTCTCGACACAAGGAAAAAATTAATTTTAATATGTCACTAATTCTAGTACTTAATGTCATTAGTTGGATTTATTATTCTTAAATGATCATTACTGTAGGATTACTAGCAGCTTCAAATCTAACTTACAACACTCTCAATCTGCCATTGTTAGTGTGTTAACGAAAAGTGCATGAATATCCTGAATTTTCATTGTACAAAGTTGGCTAGGTTTGAGAAAGCCCTAAATACTAGGATTGACATAGATTATTTTCAGGTTTTTTTCAGACTGCGAGTATTAGCGATTTAGCAAAGGAACTTTTTCAAATTTTCACAAGACAACCCAAAGTTTGAAAACACTGCCAAAAAGAAGACGACTGCAAAAGTAATCACACAGTATATCTTGTTGAGCACTGCATTGCTGAACTGCACCGAGAATTGCCAAGTGTCAAGTGTTTACATAAGAAAAATAAAAGCTGTCAGGCGATTTATTTAAAAAATTCAAAATGCTACTCACACCGTCTACAAACAACATTGAAACTTCCTATACTACCGATAGTAGTAAGGTTGGAAATTTGTACAAGTGCAAACGGATCCACAGTGAGAAATTTTCCAACGAAATGTCAGATGAGCACCTTAGAAACTGCAGAACCGCAAGCGAAAAATTATACAAAAAAATTCTAGACGAGGCTACTTTCGTTGTGGGCGACCAAAATCCAATAACTTCCGTTGACGACATTTCATGGTTGGACATAAATAAGTTACACGTGGCAATGGACTTCTTTTCGGAATACTTCAGTGTGTACTCTATCACAACTCTAAGGATTATGATAGCTTTGGCAATATGTATCAAACCCCTTTCCAGTCTAATATTTTTTCCCAAAAGCAGCAGCAGGACACAGAACCAGTACTTTCGACGCCTTATGGGAAAATTCCGCGGCATTGAAAAGTTTTTTACTGCATTTTTCAAACCTGAAGAAATTCGCAAAGTGTTTTACAAAACACGGAAAATGCACACCATAGCTGTTTCTCGACTTAACAAACTTGCTAACGGAAAACTTTTGCCTGAGATTATGGAATGGGAAGAAGAACAATGGATGCGGGATATAGTCGAAGCTGTTAAAAAAGATGCGGCCACAATTCCAAGAAATCCGGATTATCCACCTTTACCATCTAATATTCGGGAAAATCTGAGTTGGGACACGCAACTGCCATTTAATCAATATAGCATGGTTTATTTTACGGCAGCATTTTTGGCTTCTGTTTGGCTACGACCAGATATTTATGGAATAAAAGACAGAAACGATCCAAAACTGCTAGCATTTATTCACATGTGGGCTGTAATTGCCAAAATGTTGGGATTACAAGACGAGTATAACATTTACATCAATCCGGATCCCAAACTGATTGATAGAATTGTGAATGATGTTTATATTTACAGTTTGGACAACATTGATACATTCGTTGTATATTTGCAAGGAATAATTGAAAAAGACATTTCTGACCTTGTGCCACTTGGCACACAGAAGGAAGCTCTCTGCTTTGCTTTGAAAGGATTGGGGTGTCAGACCATTGACAATTTGTGGAAACTTATGGATTTCAAGGACAAAGCGTTGTTTAAAATGTACGAGGGGTTATTTTGGGGCGTTAGTAATATAGCGTGGTTTCGACATTTTATAAATTGGTGTCAGAAAAGACTTGTTTGTTATTTGTACAAAGTTTTACTTGAGAGGCCGATTAAGTAGTTTTCACTGAAATGAATGATGCTGTGAAGCACTTCTCTAAACTAATTGTACGTAGGTTGAAATGAAATATGATTCACAAAACAGGTCCATAATTTTGAGCAATTATATATTTATTCAATTAAATTAAGAAGTAACAAGGTGTTATTATATATTTTTATTTTTGTGGCTAGAAACTCACGAAGTTTTGCCTGGTATGTTTATATAAGAAAAATGTTGACAAACTTGATTAGAATGCCATAATGATATGCAATGTAAAACTCCATATAAACTACACGCAATGCATAACGTGAGTTTAACTGGCACGCAAAGATTCACCCACGCGGTATAGGTATAGAATTTGCAACGCAAGTATTATTGTGAATGTCACGCAATATTTATGTATCCTCTTGAGAATTACACGCATTTGTAAGCATGCACATGACTGTGAGGTATTCTAAAAACATTGTTTTGTCTTACAAACAAAGCAATGTTCGCAGTGAAATGGAGTGAAAAATGTGTAATGTGTTGTGTTAGTAGCAAATCAAAGGCATTAATTCGTTTTGCGAGAAGTCACTGTCAATACTTTTTAATGTAATTGTCTTTATACCACATTTGGATAATTCATTCTTGGAAAACACGTATTTTTTTGCCTCCAATAATAATAGTTTACAAAAAGTGCACCGACATTTATCAGGAAGGCTTGTGGAAAAATATATTCACCAGAAGATAATGAACATTGGTCTAGTCGAAAATTAAAAGCTTGGGAAGTTTTGTTTCAACACAGACTTTCATTCTTGGCTATCAAATTAATATATTGTGAACTTTCTGAACCTGTCTGTGAAATTTTACCTATTCCCATTATACGTAAACATGTAATTTGCTTATCAATTTTAGCTTTATATTTATAAAAATAATGATGCCATTCATTTATAATTTGAGAATGCATGAAGTATTTAAAATTCATGTGAGTATAATCGGATTTTCATGGGCTTATCCGCACTTTCAGTGCAGTTTGGGTACATCCGTGTGATCACCATCCCAACTTTCACACGCATTGTTTTTGCTGCATTTGATAAGATGCAATATAAAATTATGCCCAATGTCTAGTTTGCATTGAAAACACATAAAGCTAGGAAAGAACAGTGCTGATTCTTGGAGCACAAAAATGACCTAATAAACATAAAAGTGGTTCTTAAAATTATAAGATAATGAAATATTAAGTCCACTGGAGATATCTTATATTGTATATTGATTGTACTGAGTTTTTCAGCGTGTTATAATATTGTATAGTAATTTTTTGAACACTTTTTGTAATGGATAACGGTTAATTTATTGAATTTTTAAACTGTGTAATTTCCAGCCTGATAAAGCGTTGCAATTAAAGCAAAACATGTTGCAGAATAAAAGCATCATTTTTAATTAATTTTGATACCCGGGAGAGTTGACGTGCTTTTATTGTGGCATTATTTTTGGTCATCATTTTATAATTCACAATCACATCATTTTGCTTGAACTATGACAGAAAAGCTTATTAATATTTGGGTGTTTTGTGTACTACGGCAGGAATGTTAACTTAATAATAAGCGGTGGATTGATTATTATGGGGGAATTAGCGCTACAACGTCACATATTTTTATACTATAAAAACGCATGATTTCATCAGCTGATGCCTGGCTTCAGTAAACTCTTCCTTAAAATACACAGGACGGATAGAGACTCCAGCTCTATATGCCCAGGGTAGACGTTAACATTCCTGGGGTAATATATCACTTTAAATGTTGTACACCAGGCAAATATACTGAAAGTCAAAACCAAGAAAACAGATTTTAAAACATGCCAAAAGGTTTGAACCCAAGAACCTAAGCTCTATATGGTATTTTTGTAAGCAATTAAAAAACTTATTGTATTTAGCATCGAGCATTTTTAACGGTTTAGTACACACGTTTTCCATTGCAGAAATTCCAAAAAGAGCGGAAGATACAGTGTGTAATGCTACGGTTAAATCAAGTTAATATTGTTTCTAAGAACACCACTATTAAGTATCTGTGTAAGCTTCTCGTTGAAAGATAATGACTGAAGAATCCTCAAGGTGTGTCTTGTTTGGCCTAGGAAATTGCAAAATGTTGACCGACCAAAAATAGATTCTGTAGTCTTGAAATGTAGCCTAATTGGTCACAAAAAGATTCCAATGCTTAGATTTTTTAAAGCCATCAAAGTTTTATAACTATTAACTGCGACCTATTTACGTCAGTAAAATTTTCGAAGTGTTTGCAAAAAGTGCAAAATTGATAATTTAGAAGTCTTTTGAATTGAACAGCACTTAATTTGCACGATAACTGCAGCATGACTGACATCAGATAAGCTTTTTGAAATGCATTAATTGCAAAACGACACTACATCATGATTACAATTTCCCACTGACAATTCAGGATTACTTTTGTGGCTAGTAAGTAATGTAATACTTTGTATTCAAAAAAATTCAAGATAAGGTTTTCGCAAATGACTAATACACTGTTGTAACTACTAACCATTCCATTTATGCTTCATGTTTTATACGACCAAAACACTTCGACATTGATTGATGGACGTACCTTTAAAAACAACTCACAAAAGGTTATCAGAAACAAACGCTCAAACATAGACTTTGACCAATCTGATTTATAAAACAATGTCAATCAAACTAATGCAGAAACTGACCAAAACGTAGATTGATATATATCATGCCACCCAACTAAATCAAGCATACTTGTACTTTGACCACAAATAAAGACAGCGACAGGTGGAAACGTCCAAAGAATTCGGAAAGCCTGTTGTTGCAAGTTAAGTCATCATTGCGAAATGTTCACTGGCGAAAACAGATAAGCAACTTTCAGATAAATTATTGCGCATTTTTAATATGCTACTCATTCATTGTATTGGCATTAACGGCTAACTTCCTTCAACTTAAATTTCGTGGCATTTAAAAAGTTCAAACTTTAAAAATATTCAAATATACATTATCGTTTCCCAAGATGCCAACGGCAACAGCTGTACACGATATTGGGATTTCCCAAACTACCAACCTTGATGGCGTTGAAGGTTTGCACAAACGCAAACTGCTTGAAAATGAGCAAAGTTCCGACGAAGGCGGTGATCAAGTGCAACAGAAGCCTGAAAAGTCAAGCGCCGAAATCTACGAGAGAGTTTTAAAAGATGGGCCATTTGTTATCGGTGACGAAAATCCACTAACTCCCGTTGACAACGACAACGTATCATGGCTGGACACGAACAAAATCCACCTAGCAATGGAACTCTTTTACGAATACTTTGCCATGTATGCCATCACCACAATAATGATCATGATGGCTTTGGCAGTCTCCGTGAAGCCCATTTCCACCTTAATATTCTGCAACAACAAACCCATGAAGCCTGACGAATACTTTCGACGTTTTCTGGGAAAATTCCGCGGCACTGAAAAATTCTTCACTGTATTTAAGGAACCTGAAGAAATTCGCAAAGTGTTTTACAAAACCAGAAAGCTACATACCATGGCCGTTTCTCGACTAAATAAATTGGCTCAAGGAAAACCCATACCTGAGGTTATGGTTTGGAAAGAAGAGCAATGGATGCGAGATTTTGTCCTAGCGGTAAAAAAGGATGCGGCTACAATTCCCCGTAATCCGGATCATCCACCTATGCCACCGCATATAAGAGATAATCTAAGCTGGGACACTCAACTGCCATTTAACCAATTTGCTATGGTTTATTTCACAGCCGCATTCTTTGGCTCTGTTTGGAGACGACCGGATCTTTATAACATAAAGGACAAAAATGACCCCGAAATGTTAGCATTTATTCACATGTGGGCAGTAATTGCAAAAATGCTGGGATTACAAGACGAGTACAACATTTACATCAATCCGGATCACAATCTGATTGATAGGGTGGTCAATGACGTTTACGTCCACAGTTTAGATAATATTGACACCTGTGTGGTATATTTGCAAGGAATGGTGGGCCAAGGGATCTTCGACCGTGTACCTCTGGTTACCCATAAAGAAGCTTTGTGCTTTGCTATGATTGGATTGGGATGCAAGTCAACGGATAATTTGTGGAAACTGATGGACTTGAAGGACAAGGTTATGTTTTGGGCTTTTCAGGCACTATTCTGGGCCACATGTAATTACGCTTGGTTTCGGCACTTTACAAATTGGTTGTTGAGGAAAATCGTGTATAACTTGTACAAGGCTGTGTTGGACAAGCCTGTTGAAAAGTATCAATTGAAAAGTATGATGCAGTGAGGGGCACGAGTTGAAGAAACCGTCGCATACAAAATATAAGTCATAAAATGCTACCCTAGTTGTATCCATGTAACCCAAACATAATTTTACTGACCTTCACTAAATATTAAATTAAATAGTTAGCGAAAAAATTATTTATCACTTTGGCTTCTAGCATAAGGTAAAAATAAAAGTAGTGTACTTTGAACCGCTTTAGCAAACTTTCGTGCTGTCGTCCGATTTGTTCTGGTAATAATAAAAGCAATGCATTCATGAAATGTTATAACTGTTTGAGTGTTTATCTGACAGAGCGCAATAATGTATTTTTTATTATATCATACATATATCAATCAAATATAAGTCATCGTGCAGATACATGCATATTTATGTCTACATGGGTGACAATGTGTGACTCATGCATGATAAAGCCTGTCGTAATCTCTGTACGTTTGTATGTATTCAGCTTGAAGTGTTTCAAGTAGCTTTCTCAGAGTGGACATTATTAAGGACAATTTTTTTTCTTCTCGAATAGCGCATTGGCCATGCAAGATGTACTTTATCATTTAGTTGTCATCCTTTCTCTCTTTCCAATTTATTGCGCAATATTCTGGCAAGTACTCAAGTTAATCAAAACCGGATGCAAATAAGATTAACTTAATGAAGTGCATATACTGGATTTATCATGGCTGCATTATCCCTCTATAGAATTTCCTATTAGGTCAATTCATGCATAACTGTAATATGTAAAGTTAGAATATTTTACAAAATTTCAACCAATATTTCTTCAGCAGCATGGACAAAACGGTGCTGGAAACGGCGTAAATACTGGAATCAACTACCGAACATCGGCTGGTTTAAAACGTGTGAAAATGAAATTATCATTTCAACTTACATTAATAAATTATAAATATATGCTTACATTCAACAGGCAGCGCATTGCTTGCCGAGGTTCCCGGAAAGTGTTTTAAACCGAGTCCTCTGTCTATCACTTATGCATTTTTGAAGATTTTTAATTTAAAACATGCTTGCTTGACCAATTCAGGGAAAAAATGCGACTTTGGTGATGCAGGATACCCTGGAATTCCGGGCTTGCCCGAACCCAAGGATAAGAAAGGTGATCCCTGCTAAAGGCCAATTGAAATTGATATACCAGGAATAAGATTGTATGGTACTTATGGAATAAATTAAAAAATGCCACAATGAGTTTGATGTACTGTTACGATTGACTAATATAGCCAAATTAAATATTTAAGTTTGCAACGTTAATAACAACAACATTAAGTTTTTGTAAATCAGAATAAATTCAGAAAAACCAATAGCCGCCATGTCAGTTAGTGGTTTGGTATGGCATGCACAGAGTTTCAGGAATTTTGAGTCACAATTCAAACAAACGTTTTCTCTGAAGCTATGATTCAGAATATTTTGTTCAAACATTGAAACCCAAGCACTGCATTGAAGTAGCTTAATGTTCATATTTTAATCAAAATTTTGTTTATACCAATTTTTAAAGTCTGTGCTCTGTGCAAAATAATCGTTTGCACGTATTTTAAGGAAAACTATAATATCAAATAAGGTGAGTAGCAGAGACATTTTTATGATAAATTTGCAATGAAAGCAAATTAACAGATGCACGGACAAACTCACAACTCGTGTAAAATTGAAAAGTAGCAAACACTAGATAACACATTTATAATGGCCATGTATGCTTTGACGGGTTGGCTTAACGTTGATGTCAGAATAAAAATTCCTTGCCTAACTTGGTATTGATAAGATAACCTAATCTCAAAAACTTGATATACAGCGACTCGGTTAGCAATATTCACATTTTTTCCACTGACGAAATTCTTTAACGGTTAAAACTTGACCAGCGTAAAGCAAAGAAGGAAGTTGTAAAAACCAGCACCAGTTTTGCATTTTTTGGGTATCTTTTCGGCGTCTTGATATACATTATCCAACTACCATTTTTTTGGGGTTTGTCAAAAACTGCTTCATCCAGCAAGCCCTGCAGTTTACAAGACAGAGTTTTCTTTTACTTTTAAGCTTGCAATATGGAGAAATTAGTGGTTGGTGAAGGAAGTACGTAAGATATACCTTTCTGTTAAAACATTTTTTCAATATTTTGTAAAGCTCACTTAACTTTGTTTTTCAGAATGCACAATGAACAGTGTTATTCTGACCATTACCAAAAGCAAAGGCTTCCACATGCTTCATACAAGATGGCAAGCATTTGCTCGCAGTTTGGGTTTGGAAGATAATCAAATAGTTCTCATAGCTTTTGCATGGAATCCCAATACATCTGATCTAAGTGAGGTTATTTCTAAGGTTATCTACACCTGGAAACTACGTTGGTCTAAACAAGCCACGCTTGCTAAACTTGTGGCGGCCTTGGTGGCAAACGATCTGAATGCTATAGCGGATGACCTTAAAATATTTTTTAAGATTCCAATAAAAAAACAAGAAGAAACCGAAAGAGGAAAAACCGAATCTGAAAATACCGAACCAGAAAAACCGGAACTTGAAAGACCTACCAAACCTGAGCCAGAAAAGCCAGAAACGGTAAATTCTGTTCTTGTAAAACAGCCAAAAACGTCAACAGACCAAGTCGATGCATCACCAGTTGTACCTGAACAAGAACAAAGTGATGGGGGTTGTTTAGGAAAGTTTACCGAAAGGTCAACATACCCCAGCCTGTGGATACACAACCCGAACAACTTAATTCGTATATCGCATATCACTGCGCCCCTTATGCCATTTCCTGATGTAAGTCGATCACTAATGCTACTAAATTATTTCAGAATTTTATTTAAATCTACTTCTAATTAATGCTTTATTCTTAACTTAGGATCACTACAAACTGCCAAAAATTGACAAAGGAAGAGCTTGCATTATCAACATTTTGCAATTTTCTGATTCAAGTCAGAATCGATATGGAGCTATTTATGACACTTACAACTTGACGAACCTGCTTATTAAGCTAAGCTACAAAGTTGAAAACCATTTGGACAAGGACGAAGATTTTACCAGATCCAGGATCATGACAATCCTAGAAGACTTTAAGAAGAAATGTGTTGACGAGAAGGTTGCCTCTTTTGTTGTATTTGTGGGGAGTCATGGAGAATACGGCAAGGTTTTCCTATCTAAGAAAGGAGAAAAGGCTGACTTGTTCAATGAAATTGTTTATCCAATGACTGCTGTTCCTGACAAGTATCCAGAATGGAACATTCCTAAAATATTTCTCGTCAGTGCTTGCCGAGTTCCTTCAAGTGACACACCAAATCCAAAGAAAATTGAAAATGCGGTTGTATGCTACTCCTGCTTGCCAAATGAGAAATCTCGGAGAAGCGACACCCATGGCACTCATTATGTCACACATTTTGTGAAGGAAGTGATGGAAAGCGCTTATCGCTTGGATTTTCTAAAGATACTTGATGAAGTATGCAAAGAAATAATTTGATTAAAATGCGGTCATTATTATGCCTAATGATTTGTATTTTTATGAAATTTTAAGGTTGAAGACAAAATGTGGAAAAATATTGGACTACAGCAATCAAACTATGAAGCTTATGGGGGATTCAGAGATCGAAAACTCTATTTTAATGTGGAAAGCTGAATACAAATTTTAAGTAAGAAATTAAATTTGCTTGATAAAACTAGGTATATACGCAATAAAAAGTGTTCATGCTACCACCAAAATTTCAAAAAATTATGTGCTACTTTAAATTGCACAAAAGTATGAATTGCAAAATTTTGAATTTCTACCTCATTCCCATTCAGTAATAAATGTTAACTTAAATTGGTCCTAGGGCAAAATACTTGCGTGACATTAAAGGCAATCGAAAACGAAGTGGGAAGCCCAATGCCAATCTACCATAAATACTATGATAACCAATGGAAATATATATACTTCTTTGCAGTAAAACTTACAAATTCAATAAATCCACCTTAATCAATTTCATAATGTACATTTTACATATTTAGAGACTAAATACTATTCTGATAAAATTCTAAGCAAATAAAATTGTAGTCTTGTGATATTCTGAAATACTAAATTGATTTACGAATGAATTAAAGGATAGTGAGCATTTATTTTGGTGTAAAATTTACTTATTTTAAACCATTTACAAAATAAATACAGCTTATTATCACACAATCATAATTTATAAATCATTTTGTAAATTCATTTCTAACTTCCAATCAATTAATACTTACATTTCTTTCATTTCCCCGACTTTCCCTTATGAACCACTTTAACATGTTTACTTAACCTACACCTCACATAAAACTGTTCCCCACACTCTGCACACTTAAATCCGGGTTCCCCCGTTTTATGCACCCCCAACAAATGATCCTTATAATACCTTTTATCAAAAAACACCCTTCCACATCCCTCTACCGTACACTTAAGTTCCAACTCTTTCAAGTTTCCAATTCCATGCTTTTGTGCCAAATGCACTTTTAACATTTGCTCATTTCTATATCCCTTTCCACAATCTGAGCACTTGTTACTATAAATTTTATCGTGCTGACTTTTCACATGTCTTCTTAGTGACCTGGGATTAGAATATTGACCTCCGCAAATGTCACAAATAACCTTGGACTCCTCTTCAGATATTTTGCCTTGTAATTTCAAACAAGACAAAGTTTTCCGTTGATGAACGTGAAGTTGCTTCCTGGTTAAAAACTTGGTGCCACAAACTTCGCAAATTAATTCCTTTTTTAAAGATGTATCATGTTCCAAAACATGAATTCTGGCTGCTTCCGATTTGGCAACCATTTTACCGCAGGTTAAACATTCTAATATTTTAGGACTCCAACCCAACTTAGATCTTTCATCTTCACTGTGTTCTGATTTTAAATGAAGTCGATAAGCTGTGATTAGCTTTCCCGTAAAATTACATTGAGGAACTGGGCATTTTATTTGGAAGTGGTTTCCAGGTGGAAGGAAAGCTTGGTCGGAATGGGAACGGGTTAAGGAATAACCAGTGCAAGTGGGAAAATGTCGTTTAAGATGACTTGTGGTATTAAACATTTTACTGCATTTGGCACATTTATGCTTTAAAGTGCCGAGGTTGTGTTTGTTGTAAAGGTGAAGCTTCAGGAAAGCGGTTTTTAGGGTTACTCCACAAATAGGACAAGAAGTGGAAGGTTTAGGGACGGGTTCAGGTTTCACTTCCGGTTTGTAGGATTCCTCATCGTCATCGTTGCTACTTGTTTCTGATTTAGAATAATGGTCATTAAAGTTAATGTTTGATGGACTTGGACAAGGTGACATGCTAAATTCCTGACACTTTTGAGCGTTTTCATTTATTTTCGTGGAATTTGCAAGTTGGAGGGCTTTCAGATCTCCAGAATGAAAAGGATTCCTCCAATTCTCATAATTATCTAAAAACATTTCAAAATAATCAACAGTTCATTTCAAAATCAATTTATTAATCAATTCTTTAGAATTCTGCTTACTTTTCTTCACAACATCCCTACTTTCTTTGGCAACATCCACCTCCATCTCCTCCCCTCCAGTCTCCTCATCCTTCCCAGTCTCCTTAACAATCCCCACCACCTTCAACCTGCACTCTATCCACCTCCGATTCACCTCCAAAAGCTGCCCATAAACCACTTTGCACTCCTTTATCAACTCCCCACATTTTCCACAAACCTTCACCCAATCCTCTAAATTATCAGGACACGCCTTTAAGTATTTAGCCAGTTGTCCCCCCGGCACCTCTAAAACCTTCCTCAATAGCCAGATCACCTCCAGATTTTTATCCAGTACTGAAATTGTCTCCTCGTTTTTCACCTCTTGATGATGATGCTGAACCTCAACCACGGGTAACTGGCAACTGCAAATTATACACTGCTCAATACTTCCTCTTTCCTCCATCATTTAAATTATTACAAAACCGGAAGTCAATCTATAATTTATTTTAAAAAATATTCCACTTTACTAAACCGTTTTGAACATCATCCCAAAAAATATTTACTAAACAGATTCTGTTTTGCTGGCTGAACACTGAACAAGCGCGTAAATAGGATACATGGCTATTGGGATTCACTCTGAACTCAGCAAACAGAAAAACCAGCTGATGTTAAGTGTTGTGTGCTGAGCAAAGGCGCATTTAGTCAACATTGCCGTTTCGGTGAACTTACAAAATTATTGTTCAAGTTCAGTTCCCTTCAAATTTTTATATTACTGAAGTGGCTTACTGGGTTACTAAAATGGATAAAGTTAAAGTTGCAAAATCTGTGAACTTATTTGAAAGAGACGGTTATAAGATGGTGGATAGAGTTTTAAACAGTTTGTTTGGAGATAGATTTCTGAAAAGTTGTAATTTTGGGATTTTGGTGACGAATGGATAGAAATAAATTGATATTGAGGTAAAATTATCTAATTATTTGATATTAGGGCTTTAGAAAATATGCATAGATTTTGGATTTAATTACATTTGTGGTGTTAATTATTAAAGAGGTTTATGGGTATTTTGGTTTGGTTTGCAGAAATGTTACTATGGAAACGCTTTTGTTTTTGTGGTGAAACTGAAAAGAGAGCTGATGATGTGTTCTTTCTATTTTCTTGAGGAGATTGGGACTTTGCAGAACTAAACATTTAACAGTTTTTAAGGAAATCAATTAACAAGTTTGGAAATAGGATGGTTGCCTTAAAAGTTTCTAAAGAGAAATTGGTTAATTCAGAGTATCCTGTAGAAGGTAAGGAAAGAAAAGCTGGTTTGACGTAGGGTTTGCTGCTGTTTGTTACAGGGATTGCGGCTTTTTTTGTCACTAGTAAATTAATTACCTATATTAATATTATTCCTAATTTGACTTCTAGGTGTTTTATATAATTGTATATGCTATTCTTTTGTAAAATATTTAGGTTTGGAGTGCATTTGTTTCTGTTTGGGTTGCGGGTGTTTTGCTGTTTTCCATCAAGTTTGACTTTTTGGATGGGGTCAACTCGACAACTGTTTTTATTTCCGGTTTTATAAACTTGATCATGACCTATTTATCATATGGCTTCATTTGGACAACTTTGTATGTAAGTACCACTGCCTGAAAGCCCAAATAAGTAGATAAAGTTGTCGTTTTGAAAGATAATTTGTGTTAATAAATTTCAGTCTGGAAGTGATACAGATCCATTTACCTTACAAACAAATTGAAACTAAAGAAAAATTAATTGTTACTTGGACTATGCAATTTATCGCCCGTTTACTGAACGGCTCCTAATTTTTACGCAGCGGTTATGGCTGCATATTACATTTGTAAATACCGTTGCACTTGTTTTAGATTGTTTACTAAAATCATAATTTATAATACACGCTGAGATATATTTTGGTTTCTACAATGATTTAAAATTCAGATAGGTTTCAACATATTTCAATATACAATATAAAATGCTTCAAGCACAAAATGTAATAATGTAACAATTTATGCAACTAAAATTGAATTGTGCTGACACCATTCCACTGTACGGCCCCGGTTCCTATCTAAATGGACAGGCAGAGTTGACAAATAAAACAAGTACCATTCGATAGAGAATGTTTTGGTCTATTCGCTGGTGAAAACCGCATGTTGGCACTCTTCCCCGTTCAGGAGTTATTCAGCGTCAAAGTTGGAAGCGCTCCACCAGAGTTGCATATACCACCAAGCAACACAAACCATAACCACCACCGGGACACTCTTCCGGTTCTGCTTGACCCAGCTATATTTAGTAAACCCCAATAACAGGATATTTTCTTAATAAACAGTACATATATGAAAAAATATGCCTGCATTATTTTAAAAATATATGTACCTGGAACAATAAAAACCAAAAGAGTGTCCCGGTGGTGGTTGAGGTTTGTGTTGCTTGGTTTGTGCTTGGTGGTATATGCAACTCTGGTGGAGCGCTTCCAACTTTGACGCTGAATAACTCCTGAACGGGGAAGAGTGCCAACAATCGGTTTTCACCAGCGAATAGACCAAAACATTCTCTATCGAATGGTACTTGTTTTATTTGTCAACTCTGCCATAATGGTAAAGGGTGAAACTTATCTCTAGATTTGCTGCTGTGTGCATTCCCGTGTAGAAAAGCACAGCAGCAGTAAGTTTTGTCATGTAATGAATATAATATAATAGAAAAGAAAATGTAAAATGTGTATAATAGAAAATGTAATTTAAAATAGTTACAAGATTTATTTTTCAAAAAACTTATACCTGCGTTGTAACCTGGCAGCCCATTCACTACTACCAAAAACATGTTCATTATAACCAAACTTGTGTCGCAACACACAAAGATAAAATATTATCGTTAGTAAAATTAAGGACCAAACACAAAAAAACATATTTATCCCAAATATAAAAGGATTGAGAAATTTAGCTGGGTTCCTGGGATACATAAGACAATACACAAAGTAGATTAGATGATAGAAAGTGTAACCGACGCCATAGTAGATCCAGTACAGAATAAACTTGGAATTTGGCATGCTTGTCCAAACTGCGGGTGGCCCAGCAGTGGCTCTGGTCTACAAAATACATTTACAGAAATTAATTGCTTATATTTTAAAACTGACAAATTGTAAATATGTGCTAAACGTACCTTTATAATAATCCAACAAAGGGTAAATGATAAGTTGGCCTGCACAAGATTCAGCACTATGGCAATAAGTCCTCCAGTAAAAATTGTATATTCAGATGTCTCAACGAAAAATATATGCCATAAAATCCAGTAACCAGTCAAAAACGCGGAAATAATCTGTAATAAAATTTTAGGAGCAAAAATTAAAGTATTTAAAAATAGTGTAAAAATACTACTACATTAATTTACCATTGACAAAAATGCTCCAATTCCACTCAAAATTCCCAGCAGGGTAAACGGCACACTGTAAACTTGACCTTGAACTTGACACTCATTCTGTTTAATTTCTATTTGTACTGTATCTTCTACCGGATTTACTATTACATCCGGGGCCGCCATGATTGTGATTACAAATAAAAAAGTTTTAAGTTAATATTGTTTTATAAAAAATTATATACATAATTTTTTTCTTTTTATATTTCTGCAAAGTAGGTAATGAAGACAGGTTGAAAAAAATTCTAGGAATCTAATTAAACTTAAAAGGTGTAAAATACGACCAGCGAGACATTGTTGGCGCCAATTTTAGCTTAAAGATGAATTCCCCACCCTGGGAGATAAGCCATTCCCCCAAGGGGTAACTGGTTAATTTTGCTGAATTCCCTACTTATTTATTGGTCAATACACCAAAGATTAATTCACTGCAATGCTAGTATAGCAGATGGACTTGACGGACGGACGGGACAAGACGGAACGGCACAGGACGACTCAAGCAATATCATATACGCTGGGCGTAAATAATCAGATATGTATTTCCAAGTAAGCTTTGCACGCTTTTTCAGGGGCATGAAATACCAAGCGAAAAACTTCAAAAAATAACAAGGCTCTGGGGCTATTAATAGCAAACAAAAAATGTATGCTTGGTTTCTATTCATTGAATAGTATGCTTGGTGACAGTGACATGACGTACACCAACATTTTGGCAAGATGCAATAACAAAAAACAGCTTCAGCTGAGACCCAAAGACAAATGTATGAAAATGGTAAAATGATCAGATAATGATTAAAAGGATTATCAAACTCAGGTTGGTTCTTGGCATTTTATCAAAACAATACACAAATAATAATAAAAATGATAGACTGTGTACACTAAACCAAAGTATATCCAATACAGAACAAATTTGGAATTTGTTAAGCTTCTCCAAACTGGAGGTGGCTTAAGCTGTTGCCCTGGTCTAAAATTAGATTTACGGAATGTAACTCTTAAATTTTGACAAAGCTTGAATATAGGCTCAGTGGCTATGATTATATTGATTTACAATTGTAAATCCGTGTTGATTATAAACACAACACAAAATTTTGTTGTTGAATAAAAAAGTGAAGTTTTCCTACTTACTTTTCAAAAAGTTTATATCTGCGTTGTAAAAGAGCTACCAATTCACTACCTCCATAAACATATTCAGTATAACCAAACTTATGTCTTAACACGGACAGATAAAGTATTATTGTTAGTAAAATTACATACCAAATACAAAAGGTCACATATAGATATACATTAGTAAAAGGATTATCAAACTCGGGTTGGCTTTTGGCATGAATAAAACAATACACAAAGAAAATTGCATGGTAGATAATGTAGGCCACGCCATAGTATATCCAATAGAGAATAAACTTGGAGTTTGGCATGCTTCTCCAAACTGGGGGTGGCCCAGCAGTGGCTTTGGTCTACGAAATAGATTTTAAGAAAATGAATTGCTAGATTTTAAAACTGAGGAAATTTATATCTGTGATATACGTACCTTTATTATAATCCAACATAGGATAAATGATAAGTTGGTCAGTACAAGATTCAGCACTACGGCAATGACACCTCCAACCACAACTGTGTATTCAGATTTGACTAAGAAAAATAAGTTCAGAAAAATCCAGTAGCCACTTAGAAATCCGGACATGATCTGCAATGAAATTGTATTGAGATTTATAATCTCAGCAGAAAAATGCATTTGAAAATGTGAAAAATATATTACCATTGATGTGAATGCTCCGATCCCACTGAAAATTCCCAGCACGATAAACGGCACACTGCTAGCTTGACCTTGAACTTGACATTCATCCTGTGTAGCTTCAGTTTCCACTGCATTTTCTGATGGTACTTCAATTACATCTAGAGTAGCCATGATGATGACAATAATTTTATTAAAACTGATTTTCAGTTAACGAGACTAACTTTTAAGCAATTATTTTATTTTTTCCTTTCCATTCTCCACTTTTGCAATGTAAGTAATGAAGAGAGGCTGAAATGGCTGAATAAAAATTCTGAGAAGCCTGAAAGGTAGGTATTACCAAGTAAGCTCAGCAGTGATGCCTGGGGGCATTAAATCCAAGCAGAAAACATAGCAAGGTTTATACAAGCTGAATAATAATATGCTTGTTGATATACACATTCTTGTGTAAGGACTAATCTTATAACAATTTTGAATGACAAAAAACAGCAACCGAAACGCATACACAATTGAAAAGAAATGGTATAAAATGCAAAAAGTAAATACTGACGTAGTGGCTCAAATAAGTTCACCAGAGGTTTATGCAAAAAACAATGTAGGATTATATTTTGCTTCGGCTAGAGCAATTTCAAAATGCTTTTTCGGAATCAGAATGGGAAAATGTTTGTTTGGGAATTTTGTTTTTAAAATACCACGTTGTTTATTTAGCAGGCCAAATATGTCCTAACACTATTGCAAAACAGTGACAAAGATAACTAGTATGATTCAAAAGAGGAATAAAATTAAAAGTTGAAGAATGAAATCAGCTGAAGAATTTGGCTGGAATGAAGAAGTTGTATAATCCAACAGAATAAAACCAAGTAAAGCAAGCTTGCAAAAAAGGCATAAAAGCAAAAACTCCAAAAATGATAAAGCATTCTTCATGCAAAGTCATCTACGCTGTTTTTAAAACGTAGTAGCGTACGCTTCGAGTGTAATGCGGCTAATGAATGAATTCATTCAAGTAAATAGAAAATGCGAGAATTTATGTTTTTAATACAACATCCTTGCCATTAATTTTGCATCTTGTATCCAGCGATCCCATTCATTATTTTTTATGTTGCGCTGGCTTGCCATTGAAAAATGTTCATTCATTATGTCATCGCATCCAGTATTTTTTTCAGATAAAATTAATAAAGTAATTTTTGCTACAGGTTCCCTTATCGCGTTCCCAATGCTCTACTGATAAAAATCAGCTCAGTCTTGACAGGCGCGATGACTTTATAACTATGTATTTTAAAATATATTGCGCAATCATCACTTAAATACTGCTCACATTTTGACATTGACTGCCAACTTGTTTCAAAACACATTCTCCAAAATACGGACTTTGGAATATTTCATTGAAAGTATTACTCATTCCTATAGAGGGGATCCCCGTATTCAGAAAAAACACGTATATTTGTGTATATCAGTAGTATTATCTTTAAAACAGTTCACCTTTGAGCATCTGACCAAATTCCAGACTACGCACATAACTGATATGCGTAGTAATATATTACAAACACCATTTAATAAATCATTCACTTCTATTCCTCGATTTGAGTTTGGCAACAGCTTACTTACTTTTCAAAATCATAAAACAATTAAAATAGCTTAAAAATTTCTAAAAATGCCTACAGCAACAACCTCTTCCCAAGAATTCGGTGACTCCCACCGCATTACTCATAGCGACGACGAAAAGCAGAATTTGCTTGACAACCAAACAAGTTCAGATGAGGATCCAGACCAACACTTCAAATCCGAAAATGAAAGCGACCAAATTTACAAGAAAATTCTGGAGGACGGTCCCTTCATCATTGGCGATGAAAATCCCTTAACTCCTGTTCACGACGTTTCCTGGTTGGACCCCAGCAAAATCACCGTGGCAATAAACCTATTCAAAGAATACTTTGTTGTCTACGTTGTCACCACAGTAATCGTCATGCTTACTCTTGCCGTATCTGTCAAACCCATTTCCACCTTAATATTTTGCAACAACAAGCCCATGAAAAAGGAAGAATACTTTCGCCGATTTGTGGGAAAACTACGCGGCACTGAGAGATTTTTCACTTTGTTTCAAGATCCTAACGAAATTCGCAAAGTGTTTTACAAAACACGGAAATTGCACACCATGGCTATGGTTCGACTTAACAAGCTTGCTGAAGGAAAACCATTACCTGAGGTTATAGTTTGGCAAGAAGAGCAATGGATGCGGGATGTTGTCAAAGCTGCAAAGAAGGATGTCGCCTCAATTCCCAGAAATCCGGAACATCCTATGTTGCCCCAGCATATAGTAGATAACCTAAGCTGGAACACTGAACTGCCATTTAACCAATTCAGTATGGTTTATTTCACAGCCGCATTTTTCGGTTCAGTTTGGAAGCATCCTCAACTTTTTGGCATGGAGGATAATAAAGATCCGAAAATGTTGGCTTTTATTCACATGTGGGCTCTAATTGCTAAAATGCTGGGATTACAAGACGAGTTTAATATTTACATCAATCCTGATCCCAAATTGATTGATAGGATTATAGACGATGTTTACATTCACAGCCTGGTTAATATTGACACATGCGTGGTAAATTTGCAAGATATGGTTGCCAGGGGAATTGCAGCTCATATACCAATTGTAACACAAAGGCAAGCATTATGCTTTAGTATTCAGGGATTGGGATGCAAAAATGCGGAGAATTTGTGGAAGCTGTTAAGTTTCAAGGATAAAGCGTTGTTTAAAATTGTAGAGGGAATTTTATGGACAGCGGGAAATGTGGCTTGGTTTCGACACTTGGTAAACTGGCTGTTTCAAAGGTTTGTTCATAGGTTGTATAGGGTGGTGTTGGATAAGCCAGTAGAGAAAGAGAAGTATTTGAAATCATAGTGTTGTCATTTTACTTTTAGCGTTCTGCCATGCAAACATTTTAATTAAACGTACGATTGTATATTAAGAATTTGATTTATCATTAAAACTATGAAATTACTCTTTAGACGGTAGGGTAATATATGTATGTTGTTTTCAACATTGTATTAATTTATAAGCTATTTCAAAGATTATACACATCAGTTAAACAATTACATAAAAACTTTGATTTGTAAATACATTTTATTTCAAATAAATTGTCATGATAATTTGATTAACTGATAATCCAACTTTAACTTCATGGTAATAAAACTGACATTAAACCATTTCAAACACAGAAAAAATACTTTCAAGAAATGGATGTTCATCTTATCATATAATTGCACTGTCGTAAGCTGTACAGGAAAACAGGTTTACACAACAAATTAAACTGATAACTATTTCATTACAAGACCGGATAAACATGGATTGATATTTGGTACATCAAGATACATCTATTAGACAGGTGCCTTTAACACATTGCATCCAGCGGGCGACTATATAATCCGAATTGGTAAATCATAAAGCAAGTGAACTGGCACTGATAAAAGTTTCATGATAAGTACAGTTACCTTATACGACAAATGCAAAAACAAGCAAATTAACTGTTTACTGAACTGATAGGAAAATTTTTTATCACGGTAATCAGAAAAAGAATGGTTGCCACAAAAACAGTTTATAATTATGTATATATTTTAAAATATAAAATGATAATAAGCTGTTAACACAAACCTAATCATTCTTCTCTTCAGCCAAATCTTGACTTGACGCACACTTGATCGTTAATTTGCAGTTTTCTCCAAACTTTCTTCTAACCCAATTTGTAATATACTCCCTGCTTATTTTCTTCAAACTTCCTGCCTCCAAATAAAACGTCTCTAAAAGCCAATCAGCCTGAATTTCATCCTTCAGCTTCTCCCAATCCTCAACGTAGTAAACATAACAATCCTAACTTTTTCAAACTGCCTCCAATCAAATTCAGATTCTCAAAGCCGTACAGTCTATTTAGTGGAGTGTCCATGTATCCCAAAAGTTCAAGTTGCTTCAAGTTTGAATTCTGTTTGATAATATTTACAATAAAAATCTTGGACAAATTTCTGCCCGACAAATACTCCAAACTGTTTAGTTTGGGAAACTGATTCCCATTCATGCAATTTTCTATCCATTCATCTTTATAGTAGCAGTCCCAATTATCACTGTCGTCAAAGTCAACGTAGTCGCAAAGTAACCTCAAAACCTTCAGATTTGGCATAAACTTTAACATTTGAATTAACCAAGCACAACATTCCTGACTGGGAACTTTATTGTCAAAAATATCAATTGTGCAGTACCAAACGTGATCCCCATAAGTTTTCAATAAAACTTGGTTGTTGTACAGTTTAGCCTCTTCCAGATCAAATGTTGGATTTCCTTCAGGATCAAAGTCGTCGCTACTTTCACTGCTTACACTAAAGCTGTCATCCCATTCAATGTCACTTTCGGAATCGGATGAAGGTTCATCTTCAATCTTTTCTGCAGTCTCCATACCAAATTTGCAAACTGGGTTATCAAATTTCCAGGAAATGACGATACTCCTTCCAATAAACGGATTTTGCCCATTTCCATGCGAATCTCTAAAATGTTTCATAAATGCTCTTATTTTCTTCGACGTTAGAAGCTCTACTTCACTCAAGTTCTCAATTTGCTCGATTGAATCTTCCTTTTGTAATAATTTGATATCAGCATCCATCATTTCAAACTTGCTTTCTAAATTCTCACAAAAGCTATCAAATCCGGCACACCAAGGCTTGCAAACCAGACGAATGACCAAAATTCCTGAGTATTGAGTCGGATCTTTGCGTCTTCCGCAGCAAATGCACAGACCATATTCATAGTCCCTTTGCTCGCATACCCTTAAAAAATCTTCTTTAGGCAGTTTTTGGAAACTATCAAGGTCTTTTGTTAGCTCGATATGTAGAATTGGATATAGGATTGGCAGAGCTCTTTTAAAAAGATAAATAACTCGGTGCTGATCGAGTCGCGTTTTGAAAAAGGGCGATGATTCTGCCAAGTTTTCAATGTGATTGTAATCGGTTACATTTTGTAAAATCATTTGCCAAATCTGCAATTAAATAATATTTATAGTGTATTTTTTGTAAACGTGTAATGAAACTGCGTAAGATGTGTGTTTGATTCTTTAATAAAGTGTTATTATTATTAAATATTTACAAGGTTTTACATATTATGGTACAATTATTATAAATTTATTTGAAAAATATCTTACCTCTTCCGGAAATTCGTTAAGTAGCTTTTGCGCATCCATTATGATTAAGTTCGACAACAGAAATTATTAAAAATTTAAGCTGAATTGATGAAAAGATTTGAGCTGGTGACACCAGTGATGTGATATATTCTACGTTTTCAATTAGTGATAATACGTTGTGGGTGAATTCTGTGATGGCAAGTTGGTATTACCAAGTAAACTCAAGAGGCTAGCCCAAGGGCATAAAAGTTCAAGAAAAGAATCTGAAAAAGAAATACTTTACAAACAAGCAAGCTGTGTACCTGTGTTGCTAATATATAGCAAAAAAACTTTTGTATGCGCTTCATTTGCATACAATAATGATTTTAATATTATTTATATGAACAAATCGTTTTAGTATAAATCGAAACCTTATTACAAATTATTGATTCAACGAGTGACAAAAATTCCGTTGACTTTGACCTACTAAAAAGTAGAGCCACATACGTGCAAATGGTTATGACATTCAAACAACGTATGAAAACAACGTATGAAAACAACGTATGAAAACAACGTATGAAAACAACGTTTGCTGTGAGTTCATCTGATGCATTTTGTCGGTTTTTAATCGACATATAAAATTAGAAAACTACAATTATTAACAACCAATTCTACTAAACTTTTTATATTATCTATAAGTTGTCTATTATAGTTTGTTAATAAAGCAAACATTCACATTGTTATTGTCCGTAGATAATGTATTTCAAAATTCTCGACGACTTATATTCTTCTAGCTTAAATAAATTATAGCTTGTTGGTTTAAAGTTGTACTGTATTATTTGCGACTGCAACGACAATCAAATTTAGTCTAGTAAATTAGTTTAGTATGTTATAATCGTTTAGTAAACATGGTTTTACAAACTAAAAATGAAAACAGTATAAAAGTTCTTTGCTTATTTCACACTGGATGAATCTATGATTTTAAGTACTTGTGATTTTATCCTCGCAAATGTTGGTCGGTCATGATAAATACTTTGCTTTCCACCATTGCTGCAAACAATCAAACCTGAAATTTGTCTAAAATTAATAAGCAATTTATCCCAACATTTATTGTAAAGAATGGCCACATGCATGTTGCGTATCCCGTATTCTGGCTCATCCATTTAATTGCCATTTAATGGATGCTTTAGTAATCGTTCCAATAAATAAATTCCCTAGTAAGGAATATCACCTTAATATTCAAAAATACTATTGCTTTGTTTATAAGCCAAATAAGTAGAAAACTCATAAACTCAGAATTTTTCATTTTTGAAGCTCAAATGCGTCAGATTGTATATATTTGCAAAACTGTCACGCCGTAACTCCATAGATTTCGTAACGCCGTATTGCTTGTCATTGAAATCTCTTGGACTATTAAAAGTCCATAGTCCTTGGCTACATCTTCCAGAGCATAATACGTGCTTTGTACATGGAACATTTGGTGTAAAGGCATCGTTCGTGCTAAAGCCTTCAAACCTCCTTTTGTGCATCTCCCGAAGGGAATTCGGTTCAGCAATTTTAGCTTCTGTAAATATTTACGAGACAGGAATTAGCTCACCGGTACGAATTGCCAAAATTCTACGTAATAATGAGTTAACATACCAATGATTTTTTTGGGTTGGATATTCTTTATTGGAAATGGTAAAGGTATGGCATTTACAAACCCAATTTGAGCCGTTTCCTCCTTCAGACGTTCCTCACTATTTTCTTCCAAGAATATAGATTCTCCATTCATTGATTCGTAATCATTTTTATAAGAACTTGTGGTTTCGGTGGCATATAAACAGGCATAATCTGGTCGTATAACTTCCCTTTCCATTAAATTTTCATTTTCAGCTTGTTCCATGATTTTAGAAATCTCAGATATGATCTCTGAAAATGTTGGCCGACTACGGTGACCTTCTCTCAAACAGCTGTCCATTAAATTATATCTGAAATTTTTTCATTGTAATTAGCTAGCAATATCAAACACATATTTGCTTTAACTATTAAAACCATACATTGCATCCGTTGCATTTTCCGGTTTCGCCAATTTAAATCCGTCTTGCAAAGCCCTTAAAAGTTGTTTGGGGGTATGTATTCCTTTATATGGAGTACCACCTGAAGTAACAATAAAGTATCACAAAATAAATCTCACATTTATATTACTTTTTACACAATTTTTACCCATCGAAAAAATTTCCCAGATTGTTACTCCATAGCTCCATACGTCGCTTTTTGTGGTAAACTTGCCATTCTTCAATACCTCTAAAGCAGACCATTTAAAATTAAATCGTTCTGATCTGCCAGTATACGCATACTTTTCAGATTTCAAAATAGTACGGGACAACCCGAAATCCGCAACTTTTGCAACTTTGTTAGAGTCTAGTAACACGTTGCTGGCTGAAAGATCGCCATGAATAATTCTTCTTTTTTCTAAGTATTCCATTCCACAGGCTATTTCGTTAGCCCAACGAAGCAAATCCCTTAAATTGATGTTGTAATTTTGTTCTTGTTGATTTGGATCCAATGAAGCATCTAAACTGGTTCTGTAATTACATAAATAAATTTTAAAAACAATGAAAATTTCGCCCCGTTTGTATTATTAGTCAAGTACCAAGGGTTGAAATTTCACCCCCACAACGCGCACAAGACAAAATGGAAACATCAAATACTACCTGATTTTTGCATATTTTTGGAAATTTAAAGTTCAAAGAACCAAAACGCCGGACTTGTGATTCTACACAAAATTTGCTATTTTCTTGCCAATTTGCTAAAAAATCCAATTTGAGATTTTTGATATAAAAAACTTTGAAAATTTTAACATTAAATTTGGCATAGCTTTGTAATAATAACTTGCGCTACTTATTTGCAATTGCGAATGAAAAGTTTGCAATGCAATTGCAAAAAATGCAATTTTTTCTGCATCGAATGAGTGTTTTTGCAAATATATTGTTTATTGAAAAATTTTCAAAAAACTTAATTACATAAGGAGGATTGAAATTTCACATTTGGTGCTTAACTGTTTATCTGATTCTGATCATGCAGGCTTTGTTTTTTACATAATAGACAACTTACGGAATGTCACTCCAGTATATTGATTCTTGTGGATGTGGTACTGATTTGCTAATAATTTTTTTCAAGCTTCCTAACTCACACAAATCCACCGCAAGGAACAAAAACCCATATTTTGTTTCTTCTGTGTAGGCTCCAACGCCTGTTACTAGATTTGGATGTTTTCCCAAATTACTTAACATTTTAATTTCCTGCAACAAAACTTTACAATGTTCTGGAGAAGTGTCATCCTTTGGAACTTTGAGAGCCACGTCTACTTTTTCACTCGTATTGACACAAAATTGTGCCCTATACACACATCCAAAATCGCCTGAGCCCAGCATATTAGCACGGGACTTATCTGTATGGTTGTTTGAACATTTTTTTGATAACTGAATAGAAAATTTAACTTGCGAAATGCTTAAAAATAAGTATTTACCTATGTGAATTTGATCCTTTGAAATTTCAAACCCTTTATTATATTCTTTGTTGAACTTCCTACAATCTTTATCTGACACTATAATTTCTCGGGCGGGTGAATTCCTTCCCCAGTTTATAATATTTTTTATTATGTTCATTTTAACTAAACGTTGATAACAATTTTCAACCAAACCAAAAATTTATGAACGTTTAATTTCTTTAAAAAGGATGCTTTCTGGCCAGAGCCTGAAAGGTATTCGCGTTGAGAATAAAATCCTGATCGAATTCTGTGAAGCAAGCTGGTATGTATTACCAAGTAAGCTCAGCAAGCTTGCCTGAGGGCACAAAATGTTTTTAAAAAATATTTATTTAAAAGGAAAGGGTTCAGTAGCTGGCTGAGTACGTGTATAAAATAGCAAATCAAAAACATATTAGTGCGCTTGATTTGCATACAATAGTAATATGTTGTTGCTATTCATGTACCCTATCATTTCTGTGTAAACTTAAATCCTGTTGCAAATTATTGATGCCACGAGTGACAAAAGATACTTTGATTATGACTGAATAAAATGTTCAGACAACTGCATACAAAATGTTATAGCGTACAAACCAGCAACGTATCAAAACGTTTGCTATAAACTGAGCTGATCCATTTTGTAGGATTGTAATCGATAATCAGCAGATAATATACACCTTGATACGTACAATTACTTTTTTGGTTCGTATTTATTCCATATTTTTTCTACTGAACACATCAGTCATGTAACATGAATTATTTTGCAAATTAATGATTCTTAATTAACAATTTTTCACTTACAGCTTTGTTCATTCAAGCTCTATGGCGTTTTGTCAATACCCCTTAACTTTGTTAATAATGAACTTCTCGTAAGTAAACACGGAGAGGCTTATCTTTTACGCTTAGAGTACTTTTTTACACCTATACAATCTATTCAAGTGATATGAAAATAATTAAATTCTTTTAATACACAAGCAGTGTTATATTGAAGTCAATACATTTTAATTACAACGTAAGTTGAAACCCTGCAATTGTTTTTGTAATCTAGTCACAGTTTTTCTAGTTATTTTTCAAATGATTGCTTCATTTTTTGGTAAAATATAACTTTGTGCACACGAAAGTGGTAATTTGCAATTTTTAACACATTTCATATAGTATATGACATATACCCTATGCGATATTACACTCAGATAACTCAAACACTACTGATAAGACATAAGGTTACATTCGTCACTAACTCTTCTAATTTCCCACAGGTTCTTCAAGAATGATGCTTTTTCATCCTTTAAGGTTATCAGTGGCTTGTACAATACCTACTACAACTATTTTCTATTGCTATTTAATTTCACAGAAACTCTAAAATCGTGGTAGACTTCCAGGCTGAAAATTATTAATACAATTGTAAACTAAAACCGATTTCCTCATTTAAAATGCGACTTGAAGCAGTAGTACTTACACGGAAAATTATCCAAGTCAGACCATAAGTAGGTCAGCATCAAGTTCAGCCAACCGTAAATGAGTACTGCTGTCGTTGTCACTCTAATCAGTAAATCCAATCTGGTCGATTAGGCGGAAGAAACCCAGCCACGGTATCCAAAACGGAAACAGACGCAACCAAAACCTACAAAATTTTACAAACCAAAATCCATTCACAGAGAATTATTGAAAATTAAATAAATTGTATCCCCAAAAAATCAATGATCATCATACAATAGACAGTTATTCTCACCATTAAAAAAACTGCTACCATTCCCGAAAAAACTTGCAAGAATTTCAGCAGCAAACTTGTAACTGACGCTGGTTTCAGGTTGACTTTCTCCAGATTTCTTTGAACCAAATAATATTTCTTTAAAGCCTTCAGGGCAACCATCCATCTAAATTTTAACTGCTTAATTGGTTTACCAGAAACTTACATTTTTAATTGCAGAAAATCAAAATTTTGAAAATATTGAGAGTACATGTGACATGTCCAACGTCAGCTCCCTTTACCATCATTACTAAGAAAAACACAACAGTTGTCAGTGCAACATTTCTGTAAAATAAGCCAAAACATCCAAAAATGTTTTAGTTAGTTATTTTCACAAATCGGTTTATTCAAAGCTTACGAATATTTTAGTAACTTACCTTAACTTTCAACGGAAGATAATTTCTATCCATTTGGCACCAAAACTCTGAAATTACAACTTCTCAAAAATGTGTTTAAAACATTTTCCATCACCTTATCTTCACCTACTTCAATAAAGTTTAGCACTATATCCATCTTGGTAATCCAGTATACTAATTTTGGTAATTTTAAATATTCAAGAACAGAGCGTGAGTATTCACCAAAACGGCAATGTTGAGAAAATGCCTTTTCACCAGCACACAACACTCAACATCAGCTGGTTTTTCTGTTTGCTGATATAAGAGCGTACCCTACTCTCCCACTCGCTCGTTCAGCCAGCACAACAGATGTGTAATAATTTTTGGTTTGGCTTTTGAGAATGGAGAAGCAACATAGCAAACCTGTATATCCATTCACTCGCTAAGCCACACAACACATATTTTGTTATTGGGATTTTGTAAATGGCTGATATTTCAGTGCCAAATGTTTTGGTTCTTAGATTTCAATAGTAGAATATTCTTCTGACAATAATTGTTTATAATCATGACTACATTAAGAGCTTCCAAGAAAAAAGTGAGATTTGCCAATGAGCCAGAGATAATCGGGGAAACTGGTGAAAACCAAATCAGTAGCAAGCTGTTGTTCACTTTGGGAATTTTTGCAGGAATTGCAGCATTCTCGTCCATGGTAATACCTTCACAAATTATTTATTTTTACAATTTAATTGGAAATAGTGAAGTTTTGACTAATGTTTTTGCTTAACTGTATCATTAGGTATGGTGTTTTGTGATTGCTGGTTATTTGGCAAGTATTCTTGTTCTCATGTTTATGAACAATTTTGAGCAGACAATTGCCATTATAACAATTATTTCTGGCTGGCTGAACATGATAATGACGTATTTATCCTATGGCGTATTTTGGATTATTGTGCGGGTAAACCATTAAATTTTGTAAAATTCTAAACCGAATAAAAGAAATTTTTAACTAATTTTTAATTTTGTTTCAGACCCGAACAAATGCCATTTGGCCACATTTTATAAAAGGCTTGCCAAACCACAAATTTATTTTATACTGGGTTTACATTGGAATAGTGTACTGGCTTTATCATCTTGCCGTGTTTTACCAAGTGTGGGGAATCGCCAAGTACCAAGATGGTTTGGAGGATCCTTTTGTCATATTTTTGAAAAATTGTTTGGGTGTTTCGTTTGTGCTTTTGATAATTGTCAGCATTTATCTTGTTGTGCTGCGATGGAAGAGGATATGATATCTAATTTATTATAGAAAATGATTAAGTTGCAGTTTTCTGACAAATTTGAAAACTGAAAAATGTGGATATTATAGAAGGTCAAACGGAGTAGTCACCACCTGCATTCAGCTGCATTTGTGACTAAGGTAAAATATTTATCTTAGATTAATTCCAGTGTTTTTGAAAATTTGAATTGAAAAGGTGCTGCATTTTATACCTTTTTTAGAATGACTGGCATATGATGAACAAGAGCGGACTGGGAGGAACCTGGACCCGTTGGACTAGTCCGACATTGAAATATTGCAATTAACTTGCAGTTTGATACTGAAGCCTGATTCGAAAATCATTCCGAAACCATATCAAAATAAAAATGGAAGGTGTTTGCATTTTGCAATGAAGTTTGGCACAAGTGACTAGCCACAACAGAAAGAAGACTTTGTATTTTATTTCGTATTCGTTCAAATCAGTATTAACATTTTTGCTAACCTATGATTACGTAGTGTTAATAAGTATTCTATTAAGTCATTCCAGCGTAACTTAACGTAAGTCCAAATAAAATGTAAAAATATAATTCAGTATTGAAAAAGCAATTCATTTTGTAAATTGGTGTTCTACTCAAACGAATTTCTACATTTTGCGGAAGAAATATGTGGATTAGAAAGCAAAAATAGGCACAATTTGATAGAACTAATTATCCTAAGATTATTCGTTTAAATATATGGTATGGTTCTTATCAGTATTAGTTCCAGTCTAAAAACTATAAAAAGCATTTAGCGCTGTTTTAGTGGTGGTGCATGCAAAATAGTCAATTGCGTTGATCAGGTCACCAAAAAATGTTTTATTTCCGCTACATGCGTTTTTTCATCACCCTACTATTTTTGGGTCAGGTATTTTGAATGACTTTCCTTTATTTTGTATCACGGCATAAAATTTTAGCAGTTTGGTATCATTGAGGCAACCCTTGTGAAACTTATATTCCACATATATTGTAGAAGTAAAGCCATTGTGTATGAAAACACACCAATAATCACTATTGAATTACTCACATCCCATGTATCATACAACGAGCAAGAACATTGTTTACCTTTCCATATAACAGTTATGCAATCTCAGAAAAATTTTAGTTAAAGCAACATTTTGATTATTGGAATTACTAATCAGCGTACATGATACAAGCTATTACATTTACATTCTACAGCAACATAAGCAAATGAAGTGTAATCACATTACTTGAATACTCAAGCCAATTTTTAGATGTACTAATTTATGTTTCTGTGACATAAACGCGCCAATACAAAATACAGTAGTGGTAACAGCGATACCGTTTTCAGAAAATCCTTACTCAAACCAATAAATGAGCTGCGTCATGCTTGCAAATTTCTTCTGACACGTTTGATGCAGCAATTTAATTGCATATTGAAATTAATTTAATATATACCTTGATAAGCTGGATGTATTTTTTACTAGCGTGGTATTATTGGACTGATATTGAAACCGTTCAATAACAACAACAAACAGTTATAATATATTTTGTTAACCTTATTTAAACAAATGGATTTTTTTATTATAATATGTATTGCCTTTAATAAAGCAAACATAATAAATTCTTAATTCAACGGAATTCTTGTAATCAATCTTATTTCGCAGAAATTTCAGAAAATCGTAGCGTATATAAGCTGATTCAGCAAATGTGTGGCAGTATCAACGCCATAGTCAATCTGTTTTTAAGGAACAGCAAAATGTGGAAAATCACTTTAATTTTCTTGGTAGGATCAGGGGCTGCACGCCCTAATATACCAAGACCTCCAACACCACCAAAATCATGTAAATATTTAAAATTGTAATAATATTTTTTGGGGTCATTCACTAATGACGTCACATTTAACGGTCAATGGGTTCCATGACAAATCTGTTTTTAAGGTGAGGTTATTACTGGATGGCGTCTTGTGAGTCAATATTTTCATTGTTTTCAGACACACAATGGTTCGTCAATGGAACCGATCTTAAATGCAATGCTGTTTTCAACAGAAACGGCTTAATTGACCCATACTTCCGGTGGAAAAAAATTAATGTGTAGCCTGATCCAAATTTTGGTAAATATTTAGAGTTTACGGCCTCAACACATATTTTATTCATTAAAGTTTATTTGTTTTTGTGGCACAGATGACGACGAACATGAACTTATAAATGCTGCCATGTTTCAGCTTAGTGAGGCTCTTCCTTGCGTTAAATTTGGAATCTGGAAGCCAACTGATAAGCCGATAGGCGACTACGTTTACATAAATAAAGGTAAAAGGACCGGATGCAACGCCGCTCTTGGAAGACAACGAATTGGCAAACAAGGAATGAACCTGGAGAGTCCTCTTTGCATGAATCTTGGTACGGTTATGCACGAAATGATTCACTCTTTAGGAATACATCACGAACACAGCCGGTCTGATCGCGATAAATATATAAGAGTTTATTATGACAATATTGATCCAAACGAATGGCATAACTTTGATAAAGTCCCGGATAGCCACTTCTGGCATTATGGGGTTCCATACAATAAACGGTCGATTATGCATTATGACAACTTTGCCTATGCTATAGATCCCAAGAGACCAACTATAACGGCTAAGGTAAAGCTTCAATGAAATATCTTTTAAAGTTATGTCTAACTGTAGTGTATATTACATTTTTTGTAAATGCAATTTATAGAATGGAAAACAAGTTGGCATGGAATATCAGAATCCCCTGAAAAGCACGGACGTCCTAAAATTGAGAAGAATGTACGAGTGCTAATTTTAGCAAGCAGGGAATAGATCCACTGTATAACTGGTCTTACAAAAAGGAAAATATAAATTTTGATGAAGAATAAAAAAGCTACATTCGTATATTACATTGTTTGTTTAATTGTACTCTTGTTTAATATTTATAAAAACACCGGCGAGCATCTTGTATATTGTGCTTCTGCTAAAATATTGATTATTCCAAATAACTGGTTAATAAGGCGTCATTCACTAATGACGTTGTCATAAAAAACCAATATTTCGAGTAACCCGCTGACCCATGTCAAAATTTGTTAACATTAGGGGATAGAGTATTTAACACATGCCGTCAGCATACATATAACCGTAGTGACCCATTGTCCCCTGAAAGTGACGTCATTAGTGAATGACCCCTAACGCACGTTTATAAATTATAACCTAGCATAAACGCAATGCAATTTTCAAATCTTACCATGTTTTTATCCATACATCCAAACCTGGTTTCCCGCGCACGTTTTTCAACATGATTTAGGAACAAGAAGTTCTTGTTAGAAAGTAAAGTAATTAGTTAGTTAGAATAGAATATAATTTTTCTTAAAGGAACCAATCGCCAATGAACTTTCTTGTTGGAAGGAGTTTCAACATATTTAATTTTAAACACTGATACAATATTGATTAATGTAATTACGAAGTAAAATGCGCCAGAAAACGTCACTTGATAACAGATATGTGTTTTCAACATCAACAGAATTCAATTGCCTACATGAATAACGCAACAGCATGCAATGTTTAAATATGACAAGTAATGATAACCGTTTTATGGTACGTAGTTTGCACAATGAAACACTTGACAGGTTAACACAACTGGAGATAAGACATCACTGTTGCTTTGTCAATTAAACTTTACGTAAAGATTTTAGGGCGTACACTCTTTACCAGACTTATTTGTGCATTGAACATCGCTTGAAGTGCACAGGAGACACAAATCCGGCAACAAAATTTGACAAAGTTAATTATCACAAAAAGAAAAAGTCCCACGCTATTTATCACAGTAATTTAGTTCATTTAAAAGTTTCAATAGACCGAAAGCTTAAGAAATGCAAAATACGAATACATACATTTGTAGAAAATGGAAGAGTGGCAGAAAAGTCTTATTCAAAAGCATTTGACAGAACTTATTGAGAACACAACTTGTAATGTCCAGTTACTTTCAAAATTGCAACAAATTGGAGTGCTATGTCAAAACGACTACGAAGACATTGTAAGTATATATTGATTCTGCATCCTTGTTTATTGCTTATTTGCACGACTTAAAATGTTTATGATCCTACTGAACATTTAATTTTCCTTTGTCATTCATCAATCAATTATAAAAGTAATTGATTTCATTGGATACATACTTTTCAGGACATGATAAATAATATAAAAGCATTTGTTTGTGCGCCGACCTTGCTCTATTCATAGTCATTAGCCTAAAAGCATAATATCTAAAAAGTTTCGCTGACTGAACCGCTGTTTCCATTGCAATTAACATTAGTGATTACATGGATGATGAAAAACTACGTTGGATATTCTTTGGTGATTAAACAATCATGCATATTTTTTGACTTTGAGAGAAAATGTTTAAAAAATATGGCATAATAACGTTGGCATTTGTCGCAATAAATTCTGTTGAATTTGTAAAACAAAGAACGCAAAGGTACCCAGTACCCAATTGTTTTCTTGTAAATGCATAGAAGCTGAATCGGCATAGTATAGACAATATAAATACACCTGTAGGGTGCCGGATTTTATCTAAATATGTTTTCTTTTATTTTGAGTGCTTACAAAACTAAAAGGTACCCAAATGCTTACTAAAAACAAAAAATGCAAAGATATTTCTACACTTCCATATTTTCAGCTCTAGATTTTCTTTCAACAATTTTATCCGCAGTTAATACCAGTATTGACAATACAGAGACAGTACTGAAATTTATTCGATTTTGGTACCGTGGTTGCACTAAAGAAAAGACAAGAATAGGTACCGAAAAATTTAATCGAAATCACTAAAAAGCATGATCCTTGTTTAAACAGTAATCTGGGATTATTTCAAAAAATTATGAACGTACTTGGTTTTTAACTTCTGGTAGCAAAAATGCACAATAAAAGGCATGATTCTATGTATGCTTACATTTTCTGTGGTCTTAGAATAACTCGCCGGCTTAGGGACGAAAAATATCCAATGGAATATGACTTAATCCTTTGTCAGGTGCATGTAGAGAAGGGTTATTCATATTTTTTCTCATTCACGTACAAAATCCAAAAAAAAAACAAATTTTCATTCTAAATAATGAATAAGACGTTGTTAATATTACACTCATGTAAAGCAAGATAAAGTACCTTGTGATTGAAAATATTTTTGAAAAGAGCTTGTGAGGAAATGTGCAGCTGGGTTGAAATCATTCGAACAAAATAAAAGCAAGCATATCCACTACAACGTAATCCTGTTCATTCATTCCAAGGCTTTACTGCGATGTGCTGGTTATTTGATTGTTCTTGCGTACAAACTTTCCTGAACGACTGCTTGTATTTGCGTTTTGTTAAAAACTATATTGAATTGCATTTAAATGCAGTTTTGCCAACTGCATTAGCAGTGGTTTGAAATAAAACCGGAAACAATCAGAATTCAATCTTAATTGCGTTTCTTCAAATTCCAATGTTTCCCTCAGTTGTGTTTAACGTTTTGATATAATAAGTAAAGGACTATTATTGAGAATCAAGCGACATATAAAGCAAATAGGCAAAATGGACATTCCGGCTACCGTACAACTTGTGCTAATGCAAGATATTGAACGTGATACCAATGGTTTTCTTCAAGTGTTCCCAAAAGAGGTAAAAATATGTACTTGTGTCATTTAAATTTATAAATGCATTGTTTGTCAATTTTTTAATTAAAACCATTCTTTTGTGTCTTTCAGATATGGAAAATTGTTTTGCTTAAAATTAATTTGCCAGAGGATCTAGAATTAATCTGCAACAGCTTTCCGTTATTCCGTAATCTTTTACTGCAAAAGCGTGTAGAATTTTTATTTCCAAAGGTATGGACTATTCTAGGAGGCAAATTTCGCGAGGAACTGTACTCATCATTCGGTTGCAACATAAACGCAAATCCACCTCCTCATATTTATCAACAATTTTGCATTTCATGCAACCGGTCAATATACAATAAATGATTTTCTGAAATTCTGCAGTTAAGACTTGTATGTAAAGCATGGTGCTTTGGCATCGATGAATTTTACCAAAATTTGGACACGTTTCTTTGGCCGGAATGGGAAATTGAGTATGGTTTAACAACTAAATGGGTTCATACGCATCTTGACTACAACACAGTTCCACTGTTTATGAAACATTTTGACACTACGCATTTTTCATCTACCAGAAACCCATTTATCAGTCGTACAGTTACTGTGTATATAAGGCAAAAATGCCCGATGTTCACTGAGGAAACCTGGAGGAACCTTAACGACTTGCTGCTCAAATATGGCAAATTTGTCTTGAATTGCACAATAAGCATAGCCGATTCCGGTAAATCAGCTGAAGAGAGCTACATGAGACTAAGAGAAATATTAAAATTCTTAACTTGCTTGAAAAAATTAACAGTGCTTTACAACTATGGGAAAGTAAAGGACATTCAAAATTTGGAAAATACAGTACAAGCAAATCCTTTACCAACTCTGGTCGCATTGGAATCTTTACACATTGAAAGCCTCCCGCTACCGATTGCCATTGAGCTTACAAGAAAGCATCAGCACGTCAAAGATTTTAAACATCAACCAGATCTACAAACAGGTTTCGCTCTCAGCTTTGAAAACTACGGATTACGTGTTGAGAAAGTTTCTATTCAAATAGAATCAGTGGCTCAGTTTCAAAATCTTGTGAACTTAGGAAATCGTTGGCGTTTAAAAAAACTCAGCTTATTATTTAATGAATACTCTGACATCAAATGGAGTAGGATCTTCGATTTATTAAATAAAAATTAGAACAATTCATTGACCAACTTATCACTAGTACTTCCCAGTAAAGCATCACCAAATAACACGCGTATTATAGAATGGTCCAAATTGCCTTTACTCACGTTGTCCAAACTTGAAAATTTGGAGCTGGTAATCGGGGACTATTGTTTCTTAGATTTTATATTACCGCTAAGAAAAACTTTAAAGTATCTTAGTATTTGTTTAAGTTATGACGTACATAAGCATGAACCAAATGTTTTAGAGCCTGAGCAGGCTATTCAATTTATTGGGTATACCAGCAAATCAAAGCTAATGCAATCAAATATATGGGAGTTATTTCCCAAACTGGAGAAAATTGCGTACACAAACCGATACATTGGTCGATTAGGGTATCAGTGTCACAGGTGGGTTACACTGAGGAATGGTCCTCAACGGATAATTTATAGCAAAAAAATTGGCAGGTCTGGAGAATCATAAAGCTTTTAGAACAACACGGTAAATCTATGTAAAATTTTATAAAATTTATAAGCCTATATATAAGAACTTGCAAAAATTGAATCATTCATTTTATAGCAGTTTATGATTGAGATTCTGAACAGCAAAGTAAAAGTTGAAAAATGACAATGTACAAGTTTTAATATTGTCTTTTTGTGTATCCAAGCGGAGTTTGTTTTACAGGCTTTTGAAATAGTTATAAAGCAAACGCAAAAATAAATTTTCTTCTTCATTTTGTTAATTCCATTTTTTGGATTTGTTCTCTGTTGCATTACGGCACTCATAACTATGAATATTGATGTTTTTCTAGTGGCAGGAAAAAATAATGTTGAATGGACCAGAATGAAAAGGTAACCCAAGCATGTTACGGAAGCTTGTTGGATAACCAAACAATTACATTTTTATATGAGAACTGTCATTTTTTTAATGCATTTAATCCATGTATGTTGGTGTTGTTGTCATTTACTAAATACACGGTCCTTTTATTTTGCAAAAACGTAAAATTCAAGTTGATCAACATATTTATAATGTACTCTTGTTTCGGTTTGTTTGAAAACTAAAAGAGTCGCAGGATTGTGCAATTTTTGTAATTAGTACTCTATACCGTACTCATTTACTAATTACTTGCATTGTCAGCAAACTGTACCACAAGCATGGTTCATAACAAAATGTAAGAGTCAGCATGCAGTGTTGCCAAGCATTTGCGCTTCTTTTGTAACAAAATAGATTGAAAATATAACTAGTGTTAAAATAAATGATGTCCTTTACCTTGAATATAAATGTACAAACATCCTGAAGGTGATGATATTCCAGTGAATATATGTTTTACCGTGATAACAGATCTCATTCCGTTTGCTGTGGTTTTCACAAATTAACAAAAACGCCTATCCGCACAGTGTCAACTTATTTGTGCTATTATTTTGTGGTTTCATTAATAGCCAAATCCGCATACCTGCATGATAAACAACAATCCCACAGAAAACATATAATCCAGTAGTTAGCTTGTGCGTAGCTTAATAAAAATTCACGGAGTTTGCTCGTGCTCGCGGTGACGAGTGATTTATTACAGCAATATGCTAGGTTCACCTTAAAATGAAATTTGAAAAATATGGATGCTTCAAACTACGGAACTACGAAAAAATTATAGCGTATAGTTATGGATTAGCAAAAGTTTGCAGGCGGGGGGAATCGAACCCACCGTCTATCTGTAAAGCCCAGATCGTTATACCACTCTACTACGACTGCAACTTATGCTAATCTCGGTTTCAGAAGGGATAATGTCTCGCTGCTGGATTACCTAATTATTATGACGCATTACTTATTACTAGAGCAGCTCGACATTGCAATTCTGGTTGACGAGTTGCCACACGTCACTACTACCCCCTTTTGCGGCGAAATTCGGAAGTAATTCGAAGATAATTGTCTTTGGTTTACGCGTAGGTACTTATTTCTCAGAAAATGTCTTTGTCATTTTTGGGAGCTTCGCTGTGGCAATGTGGAGGTACGCGGTCTTGTTTAGCACTCCACCAGTTATGGATTAGCAAAAGTTGTGCAGGCGGGGGGAATCGAACCCACCGTCTATCTGTAAAGCCCAGATCGTTATACCACTCTACTACGACTGCAACTTATGCTAATCTCGGTTTCAGAAGGGATAATGTCTCGCTGCTGGATTACCTAATTATTATGACGCATTACTTATTACTAGAGCAGCTCGACATTGCAATTCTGGTTGACGAGTTGCCACACGTCACTGTATATAAACACATTTTTTACTAATCTCAAGCAGTATTTCTTAGGGGATCAGCAGCTTACAATTCGACCTAGATTACAGTTTCGAAAATGCGGAAATTCGGCGTATTTATTGCAATTTTGGCAATTCTTGGAGTTGTCCTAGCTACACCTGTTGATAAGCCATTGGCCTTGGAGCTGCCGGGACCTAGTGAGCTTACAACAGATTTAGTTGATTTAAAAATAAAATTTTCTTTTCCAATTTTTTTTTAATTTAAAAATTTTCAGCCATACAACGGTTTAGTAACAAATCTCGTCCTACTTGTACTGTCCATGGCAATGCTAACTCTGTTAATAATGGTTTGAGGGACAAACGCTACAGATGGAAGAATTTCAACGTTCAACCCGATCGTGCATATGGTAAACATTTATGAACTATATTGTTCAATATTTTAAAATAAAAGCAATATTTTAATTTTCTAAAATTCCGTTGATCCCTCTCTGCAGATAGCGACGAACGTAAAGCTATAAACGACGCTATGTACCAACTCAGCCAAACACTTCCCTGCGTTAGCTTTGGAATCTGGCCTCCCAATTCAAGACCAAGTGGAGACTACATTTACATCAAAAAGGGCAGGAACAACGGATGCGACAGTTATTTGGGAAGAATTGGTGGAAAACAAGAAATGAATTTGCAAAGTCCAGGATGCATGTCCATTGGCACCATTATGCACGAAATGATCCACGCTTTGGGAATAGATCACGAGCATAGTCGAGCCGACCGTGATGATTACATTACTATAAACTATGATAACATTGAAAAAGGCTGTGAATTCAATTTTGAGAAAGTGAACGACAAAGAGTATTCCACGTTTGGCGTTGCATATAATCAGAACTCAATTATGCATTATGACAACCTAGCATGCAGTAGAAACGGCAGACCAACAATAGTTGCCAAGGTAAAAAGATGAGAAAAAATCACGAGCGGTGTATATTTAGCTCGTGTCTAAGGTGCTTCCATTTATTTTGTTGCTTTGCAGAATGGTCAGCCAGTAGGCCTGGACGATAACGATTTAAAGGATACGGACATCCAAAAGTTGAAAAGGATGTACGAATGCTAAAACATACTGTTCAAGCTTAAATTATGCCAAATATTAAAATTGAAATAAAAATGCCTATTGTTAGGACAGCTCGTAGCTCTGTCCAATTTCTAAATTTACATTTTTCAATACTTATTTTGGTACAAAATTGGAGCTATGTTTTATTAAACCTGCTTGTTCTTGCTTCATAAAAAACATAAATGCCTTCATAAACATTCTGAAATGAATTATTGCTTGCGTTTATCAAATGTAACTTAATATACCACCAGCTCCAAGGCTTTCGTGTTGCAATGACAGATGAATTTAACCTTGCTAGATCGAATATCAAGCAGTGACCTTGAGTGGTTCACGTGTCTGCTACGCCACGCATTCCAAGCAATCACATGAAACTTCCACACCTAAATGACCTTGGAATGCCATATGTATTATTGGTAATGTGCTGGATGTACGCCGTGAGAACAAACGTCTCAGTAATTAGCCAAACCTACCCAGAAAGCTAGATATGTTACCTGGAAAGTAAGCAAGAGTTTTCTTCCCCGCACAATTCTTTTAATCTATGTTACTAATTAAACCCTAACTATAAGCTTCTGATTATTCTTTAGTTGCATTAGTTAACTGGCAACATTTATACAGGTAAACTACTGCACCAAAGCATGAGTAGTAATAAGCTAAATCAAAGGCTGTCAATGGTGTACTGTTATTAAAATTTTCTATTATCTGTTTTGATACAACGGATGATTTTGCTAACTTATCCGTGTAACGTTTTATTATTTCATGTTAATGAGTTGCATGTTAGAATAATTAACCTCCTTTAGGAAGAAACTCACAATATTTTTTAAATTCGCAGAAATTCCCGTAGTTTATCCTAATTCACAGAAAAAGCAGGAAAGCTGATTAGACAGAAATAAAACAGTATCAAAGCAGATTTTGTCAGCATCAAGTCAAGTCGATCAATTCTTCCCCCCCCCCCAAAAAAAATGTACCAAAACAGTTTAGTATATTTGTTACCGTTTGGGGCTGCATTGGGTGCTTCTCCAAATGTACCCGTACCTCCAACACCACCAAAGTCATGTGAGTTATCAATATTATTTCAGTCACAGTAAATCGTAATTGAATTATTTTTTAAAAAAAAATAATTTATTTTTCAGACACAGAATGGTTCATCAATGGAACTGCCCTCAAATGTAATGCTTTGTTCAACCAAAACGGCTTGATTGACAAACAGACTCGGTAGCAAAACTTCTATGTGCAGCCTGACCCAAACTTTAGTAAGCATGTTACATAAAACCTTTACCGCATATAAAATTTGAAAATAGCAGCTCATCATGCAGAAATTGTTTTAGTTTTCTGAATGTTGAAATTTTTGTGTTCCAGACAGCGACGAACTCCAACTTATAAACGCTGCCATGTATCAGCTTAGTCAGGTTCTACCTTACGTTCATTTTGGAATGTGGCACCCAAACTCATATCCGAGTGGCGACTACGTCTACATAATTAAAGGTGTAAACACTGGGTGCAACGCTGACCTTGGAAGACGAGGTGGCAGGCAGGAAATGAACCTGCAAAGTCCTGGTTGCCTGAATCTTGGGACAGTTATGCACGAAATGATGCACTCTTTGGGAGTAATGCATGAGCAAGCCCGTTCTGATCGCGATAATTACATAGCAGTACTCTATTACAACATCCATCCAAATAACTGGATTTGATTTAATAAAGTCTCCGACAGCCAATTTTCGAATTATGGGGCTCCTTATAATCAACAATCAATTATGCACTATGACAAGTTTGCCATGGCTTTGAACCCCAACCAACCAACCATGCTTGCCAGGGTAAAAAAATGTACAAAGATTTTTAAATAAAAAGTATTGAGAACTTGTAAGCTAATCAAAGTCTGTCAATGTTTTTGCAGAATGACCAAAGGGTTGGAATGCATTACTAAAATCCTCTAAAGGATGTCTTAAAATTGAGACGAATGTACGGGTGCTAACATATTAGACATCTTCTGGTTTGTTTGGATTACTGGCAAAAAATTACTACTTCTTACAAATAAAATTTGCTATTGAATAAAATTAATTTTTTAAAATTTGGTTGGTCTTGTTATTGCCTCTTCATTCAAAATATTTTCACTCGCAGTGCTGATTTGTTGTTTGAATTAGAAACGAGACTTAGATTTGGCACCATTTGGCATGTAAGCTTTATACTCCTTTCGGCGGTTTTTTTTAGAAAAGTACCGGTGACTTAAAGATATTATTGCACCATTCTAAAACGCTTAATCATATCAGGTTTCGTTTGATGTAAATAGCTTATCATTCAGTATATGATAACTTATAACAGAGTTGTACAACTTTATTGTCCCCTGACCAATATTTTAATCATTTTATGATTAAATAATTTCTATATTTAACTAAGACGTTGCGCGATGAAGCTAATCATGCAACCAAAAGCTGTTTATTAGAATGTTTTTAACTATTCCAATGTAAACATAAACATTTATATATATACATGCTTTAGTACATCGATTCTGAATTAGAGCTAACTAATACATAAGTAAGAAACCAGGATAAAATTAATTTTAACAAAGAGAAAATACAGTTTCAGTAAAAAAATTCTTTTATAAGTTGTCCGTTCTCATTTACTATAGATGATCACAAGCAGATGTACACTTAAGTTAATACGTTTGATTATTGTAATAAAATTTTTGAAGTTACACTTTCCTATTCACAACTTTTCCAGGAAACGCTGGGGTCGCTTCCCAAGCTTCTTGCCACGGATAGTACCCTTAAAAGATTTCTGTTTTTTGTGAGTAGTAAGATGCGTATTTAAGTGACTTGTGTGAACCAAGTCTACTCCACAAGTGGGACACTTGCAAAGTTTTTCACCTAAATGTGCACGGATGTGATTTTTAAGCCCACTGGCAGCGTGAAATGCTTTGTTGCACAGCATGCACTTACTTTTTCTGATATTGTGGGGTTTGTTGTTTACATAAACATTAAGTCGACTGGCGTCTTGAAAACAGTCTTCAAAAATCCTGCAACTGTAAAACTTTGTATGAGTGTAAATGTGAGTGTATAATTGTATCTGTGTCTGAAATTGAACGCGACAAAAAACGCAGTGGAATGGTGTATCCCTGTTTCCTACAAGTTGGCAAATAAAAATTTATTAGCTAAAGTTGGAATACAAAAAAGCAAATATAATTGCATAGAACTCTATTTAATGAATTTAGGCTTATGCATGTATGGATGTGATGATGGGGTGGAAATTGCTGAGGTGGCAATAAGCGCAGTTATAACACAGTTTAGGTTTAATTTTGTAAAAGGAAAATAGGTTTAGTTTCCTATTAGTCAATCGAGTAATTTGGTCTGTCAATATTATAGGAAAGGTAAAAAACGGAGAAGCGAGATGCTCGTGGAGTTTGAACTGTGTCTCTGAAGGTAATGGGCAGCGAGGCTTCTCTCGGCAGATATCTTATAGTCGAATACATGAAATGCGTTGAGGAAACAAGAGGAATGAACTGTCTGAAGGACATTCATCCAGAACTTTCTGTCACGTACACCAAATCTCATTTACAAAATAACGGACACATATACATAATAAACTCAAAGTTTTAGGTACATCGACATACCATACATGAAACAATCTCCATAATGACGGAGATATCGCACGGAGAGACAGACAGACGGCTTACGCCAAATTAATAAGTAGCTTTCGCTACTTAATAAATACTAGCCACTCTAACAGCAAACAGCGGTGTGCTGGAGCTGCAGAGATAAGTGAAAGCAACCATGCCTAAATTTAAGCAGTACATTGGCGCTTTTGCATATTGAATACACTATAAAGGCTTGTTTAAGAGTGTGTTTGAAGATGTTTTCTTAAATTGCATTTTTGTAAAAAGTCCAGTCCGCATATGGTGCATTTGAAAAGCTTCTCACCCAAATGAGCCCGAATGTGACGGCCTAGCGTGGTAGCAGTATGAAATGCTTTGTTGCACAGTGCACATTTGTGATTTCTGATATCCAAATGTTTTCTATTAAGGTGGGTATTGAGACGACTGCCATCTGAAAAAGAATACTCGCAAACCCTGCAGCTAAAAGGTTTTTCCCTGGTATGAACTTATGTATGTATGACTGCACAATACAGCTCGTCTATGGAATCTGACGTGACAGAAAACGCAGTGGAACTGTTTATCGCTATTTTCTGCATGGTGTAAAACCAAACCATGTTTTTATTTCGTCCGACTATGAATACGAGAAAAATAGAATAGAATCATCTGATTATGATAAAATATTCCTTACCCTGGCATGAAACCTTATGATAGTTGAGATGCCACGCTCGGATAAAACGTACCTTGCAAATGCTGCAGATGTATGGTTTTTCTTCTGTGTGAGCTAGCACATGAAACTTCATGTGTGAAGATTTCCGAAAATTTTCATTGCATAGCTGAGAACTAAAGGGTTTCTGGTTTGTGTGAATCCTCAAATGATCAACTAACCCACACCACTCTGACAACCGTTTGCTACAAAACACACACTGCAACGGTTTTTATCTTTCGTGTTCGCCTTTTATAAGTCTTTTCAAATTTGATCCAGTAGAGCAGAAATAGTTACACTATTTACAATTTTATGGTCTTAATTTGTCATGAAGCATGAACTGATTTGGTGTGCGTGCGTAGATGAAATATTTGCGTATATGATTGACTACATTTATTACATTTATACGGTACTTTATGCATGTTAATATGGTTTGTATATCTTTGATTAGTAGAAAACACTTTTTTGCACAGGTTACCTTTGATATTTGTCATGCTAAAATTGAATTTATTGTGTATTGCTTGACCTTTTTTGTAATAGATCCTAATAGAAATGAGTTTGTAAAAGTAATAATAATTTAAATCTCACAAGGCAGATTACCTGTTCTATAAGATAAACTCGTGCAAGGAATTAACACCAAAATGGGTTGATAGCCGAAGTTTATTGCTGAAAAACAAACTACTAAATTCGAAATTCTGTGTTACTGTTTCATTAAACAGAAACTACAAGTTTGCTATCTACTGGCGCAAAAGAAACAAATATTGATATTGATGCAATCGTTGTAACTTTGTAAGTTGAGTACTAAGTTTGTACTTCTCGCCCAAGTGTGTCCGAATGTGAATCCTTAGTTCAGTGCCAGTGTGAAATGCTTTATTGCATAATTCACACTTATAATTTCTTATATCGAGGTGTTTGCTATTTATATGTTTCGTTAGTTGGCTAAAATAAACAAAGCCACGTTTGCAGAAGCTACAGCAAAATGGTTTTTCCCCAGTATGTGAGTAAATGTGACTGTGAAGTTTCTCCCTGTTACGAAAGGTAGCATCGCAAAGCACACAAGAAACCATTTTTACATCATTTCCTGCAAAATAAAAAACCCAAATTACTTCAATCTCAGACCTGAAGGAATAAGTAAAATATTCATAACGAAAAACATACCATGTTGCGCGATTCGATGTCGTTTTAAGTAGGAGCTCCCAGCAAATCTTCCTCCACAAATATTGCAATGGAATGGTTTTTCTCCAGTATGTCTTCGCATATGCCTTGTCATAGTTGAACTGGTGGTAAAAGATGCAGAGCAAAGTGCACATTGAAACGGTCTCTCGCCTATGTGGAACCTAGTATGCTGCGTAGCATCGCTAGCCGTTGCATATTGCTTGCTGCAAAACACACATTGGAATGGTTTTTTGCCATCGTGAGCTTTTCTAATGTGTATATTCAGGTAGCCCTGTCCTGTGAACGCCTTAGAGCACATGCCACATTTATAGGGTTTCTGCTTCTCGTGAAATCCTTTTATGTGCCTGTTTAGATCTTGCTTTGGTCCATAGGATTTGTTGCACTGAGGACACTCATATGGTTTCTGCTTCTCATGAACTGTTTTAACGTGACGATCTAGATTTGCTTTTGAGCGGAACAGTTGACCACACAATTCGCATTTAAAGGGTTTTTTGTGCTCATGAATTCCCTCAATGTGCCTGGTTAGACTTGCTTTTTGGGAAAAGGCTTTATTGCACTGGTCACATTTGTACGGTTTTTCGCCTGTATGAACCCTCATATGATATCTGTATTTCTGTCTTGTTTGGAACACTTTATGACAAATTTCACACTGAAACACTGCCATTATTATTCGCGTGCTTTTGCTTCGGTAACATGAACGTAATATGCACTCAATCCTCTGTGAATTGAGGTATTACCAGACCTTTGAATCCCAATTGTTGGCGGGTTTAAAGCAGAATCCTTTGAAAGGTTTTTACAAACCATTTAAATAGAACTCAAAACTATGTTGCTTCTCGATTTATATGGCACTGAGTATGCGGCTAAAGCAAAAACCAAACTAAAAGAAGAACTAAAGGAAAGGGTTTTACGGTAAAAGCTCTGGTGTTAAGATAATACTTTCGAAGGTAGTTAGGTGAAGTAAATTTCCTGAGAACAGGATACCGTTTAAGTTTTCCATGCTAAGTACCTCCTACTAACATTATCAGATGGCTAAATTAAAAAAGTTTCATGTTCTTTGGTGTTTTTGGGGTATGCTTCTAAGATTAACTCTTGAGTTGTTTCCCTATTCTGTCTACAAAAACGGAGAAAGGTTACAAGAGGTACTTAAATGACATTTTTGGTTTCCCTAAGGTTAGGTATGGTACTGTTTTTGTGGCAAGGTACCCTATCAGTGTAAGTTGCATTGAAAACATTTTAAATCAACAGCTTTAAATTTTGTTAATCCTTTAGCAATAATTCTGAATGTTTTCTGTTTTGTATGACTTAAAAAATAAATTCTATACTATTTCTTAGAATACTAATTATTCTCAAAGAAGCTACTACGTGACAATAAGCTGCTTTAAGAAAAGTTTAATTTTAGATATCAAAATATACTAATTGAATAATTGCCTATATGACAAGAACCTGAATTGTATTCGTAAAAAGCAGAATCTTTCACTGGTTTCTATTCAAAATTTAAGGCGTCCCATGAGTTAATAAAATGTTTAGACAAAACATGCTAACTGGGTTTCTCGTTTCGTTAACATTTAAGGGTATACTATTCACCATATTTTAATCATAATTGACTTAACGTATATAGTGATGTAATATTCTTTAAATATTTGGCATAACTACAACTGGCGTGGCACATTGAATCCATTTTATTTAGCACACCGCACTTGTCATTTTTAGTTTTCAGATTTTTTTGTTGTTTATACAGATGTCTTATTTTTTAAGATACACAGTTAGCCATCTCATACACGTACTTACTTATTAAGTATCGGCCAAGATACTTGATAATATTGTGCTCCGGCCGTCCGCCCGTATGCAATTTACTCAGTAACGGCTCGACCGATCACAACCAAACTTGGTGTACAGATAGTACATAACCTCAGCCACAACCCTATTGAATTTCAGGTCAATAGGTCAACTCTAGGTTAGAGGTCACAGCAATTTCACAACTTTTCATAATAAAACCTATAGCATGCGACACATAAATTTAGGTGAGTTTTTAACCAGCATTACGAATTTACAACCAGTTTCTAACAATTCGTGCATTAAGAGCCTGATTCAGAACCTTAGTTGCAAAATATAGCAGTTTTACAGCGTACATGCTGTGCGACAGGTAATTTTACAACCAAAGTTGGTGTACAGACACAATAGCACCTCAGCCACAATCCTATTGAACTTCAGGTCAATAGGTCAACTCTAGGTCAGGGGTCACAGCAATTTCACAACTTTTCATAATAGAAACTATAGCATGCGACACATGATTTTAGGTTAGTTTTTAACCAGCATTACAAATTAACAACTGGTTTTTTTAAAATTCTTGCATTAAGGGCCCGATTCAGGACCTTAGTTGCAAGATATAGCAGTTTTACAGCGTACATGCTGTGCGACACGTAAATTTAGGTCAGTTTTTGACCAGCATTAAAACTGGTTGTTAAAATTCGGATTTTACGGCCAGGACGATACTTAACTATTCTCTCTCTTAGAGTTTTATTGTTTTAAATCTTGCATTAATTTCCGTTGTTGCTTAAACTTGAAAATACTTGTAAGACAGCACAGTACATCACAGGTTTCGATTGGTCTCAAGATTTGGTGACACGGAATTCTGAAACTTTGTAAAGTGTTTTTTGGGTAAACGTATAATACAGATGAATATTTTGCCTTAACGTGACGTTTTACAGTTGACCTCACGAAGATACGGTATCTATTGCGATTAAAAGGTCCATTAGACTTTGCTTTATGCAAGTAATTTTATCAAGGGACATGATTAGCATCTTCATATACAATATACATTCAAGGTTGTTTGTTGAAAAGTGCGTCCAATAGAGAAAACAACAAACTGAGTAAAGATTTAGCAATGCACTATATAAGTAAGAATGCAAACTGTGATGATAGACTTATGATATTGTACGATGATGATGATGATGATGTTAAACCTTCCCAAATTGCTAAGTAAGAAACATTTCGTTGGCTTTCTATTGGCTTTAAAAAAGCTTAAGGCTTCTAATTTTATCCACCCTTCCAATAACTGCCTCAACAAGCCGTATTCATAAAACAACTAAATGATGTACATATCAAACACAAACACATAAATTCAGCAAAACTTCCGTCCACATGTCTGCATAAAAATACGAAAGTACAATATGGATGTCAAAGCACCATATTATAAAAAAATTAAAATAAAATGCTTGGTAAACCCGCTTAATAAATTTTAAATATTTAACATTTTGTAAGGCATGTAATTTCCCGTCTATGGAAAAATACTAATCTACTATGGGATTAACCACTTTTGTTGTGGGAGGTCAAAAATTCGAGTACTCTCTTATCCAGGTGTATTTTTGCAGGAATACGTGAGTATTTTTTACTTTTTGGGGCATCAAAACTTGGTATTTTGTCCCTGTAGTGTACTATAAAGTAGAGACAACAAGTACAGATTACTGAGTCAGCAGTAAACTATTAAGCAAAGTCTACATCTAGAAAATTCTATCTTCAGTAAATGCAATGTAGATAGAAATAGGCGAAGATGACAATTGGTACCACGCCTGCGTGCATGCATCACCTACTGAATACTACGCAGCCCGATTATATCAATGTCAAAAAACTCCCTAATATTATTTTTGTGTATGTTTTATGCACCTTTTATTCATATATATCTTCTAAAGACATGTCTAACTAGGTTTAATTAAAACTCAAATTCTATTACGGTCATCTTCAAAACCATTTTCATAACTAAATAGGATCTGATCATGAATTTTGTGCCACTTGGTAGACGATCTGGTCTTTGATGTCGTTATGATGAGAGCTATTTTGTCTTTTGGTGTTTTTTGCTCTGTTAGCTCAATTTCAAGACAAGCAAAATTCCCCTAAAATTATTAAATTAATTTACTTTATAGACTTTAAGGGTTTAAACAGTATGTAGAATTGAAGAAAACGTGTATGATAACGAGAATAAACACTTCTTTGTAGCCCTCAAGTCATTGTGAAAATTCTATAAATCTTGCCTGCATATATGAATTGTAAAAATAATTCTTTGTTGGCATACAGTGTGGCAATTCACAGACTTCCATACGTATTTTCACGCCGCCCATGCGCACTGAGTAAAGGTTTTCGTAAGATGATTACTCAAGCTAGTTTTGTTTAAAAAAAAATTCAATCCACATTTTTGCATTTGAAGCGCTTCTCACCCAAGTGTGACCTAATATGCGTCAATAGATCACCGGCGGTATGAAATGCTTTGTTGCACAATCCGCACTTTAGATTTCTAATGTCCAAGTGTTTCCCGTTTACATGGGTTTGGAGGTTACTGGAATCAGCAAAGGAACTTCTACAAAAACTGCCACAAACGGTTTTTCTCCGGTGTGCGAATAAATGTGTGTTTGTAGATTCGTCTGCTGAAAGAAGCTGGCAGCGCAATACACACAGTCGAAGGTTTTAGTACCTCCTGCAAAGTAAGATAATCAAGTTATTTTAAATTTTTCATAATGACTACAATTGAAAACAACTAACATTTTAACTACAGGCTAAGGATTTGTACCATGGCGTAAGTTTTGATGCCTTTTTAAATTAGATGACCTAATAAATCTTTTGTGGCAAATATCGCAGCGGTATGGCTTCTCCCCGGTGTGCTTCATCACATGTGATTTCATGGCTGTTTTATTGGATAAAGACATACTGCGCAATGCGGAGCTGAAATGGCTGCTCGTGTCTATGGCATCTTGTATGTATGATTAACTCACTAGTTGTTCCAAACTGTCTGCTGCAGAAACCACAGTGGTATCGACGTCTTTGACCCTAGTGAACACTATTCCCGTGAAAATTCAAGCTTCAATTTGTTGCAAATGTCTTAGGGCACAGATCACATTTGTATGGTTTCAGCCCCCTATGAAAACCATTTTTGTGCTTATCCATACTATGCGTCTTTGAAAAATTGTTGCACTAACACATTGAAAGGGGTTTTCTCTTTCGTGAACAGCGTTGATGTAAAAACGTAGAGTAAGTTTCCTGGAGAATGATCGGTTGCACTGATCACATTTATGGGGTTTCTGGCTTTCATGAACTGCAAGAATGATTAACTGGACTGGTTTTCTCTTTTAAACAAATTGCCGCATTGACCACATTGATGAGGTTTCTGTTGCTCATGAACTCCTCTGATGTGTCTATTTAGGCTTTGTTTCTGTAAAAATGCCTTAATGCACTGGTAGCATTTGTACGGTTTCTCGCCTGTATGCAATCTCATATGATCTGTGAGATCACTGTTGGAATTGAGTACTTTTTTCACAAATTTTACATTTGAACCCAGTCATGTTGTCTTGGTTACTTGGCTTTACGTTATAAAAATTCAGGATACATCATATTAAGGACGTCAATATGTCCTCGAACCGCCTGTAATACTGTTCTCAGAACAAAGCGTGCATTTAGGTGTTCCAGCGAATGCTCAGAAAAGTTTCTGCTTCATCTGAAGTGCCACCCCAAACAAAGCAAACTCGGCTAAAAATATTAAACTAACAGCTGGTGTTGACCGCTTTTAAACTGATGTATGATGCGGCCTACCAAAATAGACTGGCAGAATGACTGTAAGCGCACACTAAACTTTAGCTGCTTATTTAAGCTACTTTTGTAACCAAAACTTACTTCTGTTGCTCTTTCCAAACAACCGTTGATTAGTATTGCTTACCACTTACATCTGCGTCTGTGAGTGCCGAAGTAAAAACCGAAGTGCCGACTTTTTAACCGGAAATGGTGGTCGCATTGACAGGTTCAGAAGACCCCAAATTGCATATTTTGAATTCATCAAGATCCTCAAGTCCGAGTTGTTCTATTGGTTCTCCAACTTACTTGGAAGCCTCTTCTGCTTTGTACTCTAGGGTCCTCATTTCTTTCCGGATTTTCACCACTCTTTACCGCCACAAATAATTTTGCCACTTACTTACGTTTGTTTCATCATGGTCTCAAAGAATGGAATCATGGTCTGATCATAAGTGAAAACTTCAGCATGATATAGACATGCAGAAATGAAACGATCCGGTTAGACTTCATGCAAAAACTGGGAATTAAAAATATTATTATGGAACTCTCTACTTACCATATTTGCGCTTATATCACTTCTTGGATTGTGTCAAACAGAGGAGTCGTGGCATGGTTGGATTCTTTAGGAATTCCAAAATCACGAGTCTCAAATCTTACATGTTCAAAACCTTCAACTTTTTCTTTAAGTACTCCGATTTGTTTCTCAAGCTGCGATCTTATGTCTTTGTGAATGCGCAAGTGTTCGTTATTGGAGTCGCCAGACGCGGTAATATCGTCCTAAGGCACAATGGGAACCACCAAGTTACGACGAAACTCAAAAGTTGGACACGTTTATAGAATCACATATTCCAACGCTTCGTGCATTTTACAAATAGTGTTAAAACTTACCAAATATTTTGAGCGTACCAATAACCCCTTTTAAGTAGCTGCTGTTCAAGGCAAACTCGTATAAAACAAAAACTAAGACAGCAAAGCAGAGACCCAGCCCCGGAATAAAACATAAAACTAGTACTCCCGCTTTTTCTTTCCGCTTCAGTTCGTCGTTAAAATGCCCACTGTTTTTATACTTGCGAGACTACGTTATTTGGACCAGTGCAAAATCAACAAACATTTGCCACCAACTAGTCACACCGTTTTCAAAAAAGCGGTGAATTCGTTCTTAAACAAGTTTAGAATGCTGGCCAAACAGGGTGTAGCCTTTTAGATTTTCGCTAATTATATCTTTTCCAAAATAAACAGGTCGTGATGACCCACTCATATTGGCATACAAAACTCAGGCTATGTTCTCATCAAGAATTACGCCAGCCTTATTGCAATTGTCCAGATGAGGAACAACAAGTTCCCGAAAGTCATCAACATAACCATCAAAACCATATGATATATGCTTTCAGTTAGGAAATAGTTGTGAACTATTCAGAAACAGCTTTGTTATTTCTGATAAGTCATCAGTTATAGCAATTATTCCAATCCATCCATCGTAGCATTATGTGTAGCCATAATTCTGATACAACTGGAAAAGCTTCATGGGTTCTTTCTTGGTGAAATTGAACTGTCACGTTAGATCTTACGCTTTCATGAAGACCATTATCGTAGTCTTCACCTTCTATATTCTTTGGTAGTAGATAAACTGTGAAATTGTTTGAGAGTAGGTTCTATCAATTCTATCATCATATCTATCAAACGGAACCAACGGTGCTTCTACAGTCAGTCTGGTGATGTTGTCACCTTTGTACGCACTGCTTAACAGTAAAAACATTAAAGGGATGGAACAGGCAGCATATCTTAAAAAGCATTTTTCTTTTGTAAAAGGTGCACTGAATGGCCTTGAGGTAATATTACAGGATGACATGGTGTAGCTTTTCAAGGTGGTAACTGTTTTTAGCGATTTAGTGACTAGAAAAGATATTATTAGAATTACAAATGCTAGCAAAAGCCAAGTGGTTATATCAAACGCGTACACGAGCTCTCTAGCTGACGATATCCAAGTGTACCTCCCAAAGTGGCATGCAACAAATCTAAGCCGTTCACTATAAAATATCAAAGACGTGACATGAAAATACCCTACGTGTATTTTTGTAAGCCGTTGCAACGCGGGCCGTAGATTTGGAGATAATAATCTTTCAGAGGGACAGCTTGAAGTTCTTACATACTTGCGTCTGTATATGCCTTCAAAATCATTAGTGAATGACAATGTTGTATTTGAAGGCAGCAAAGAAGAAATTAGGTGACCAACAAATAGAGTAGGAAGATTCTTCACATGTTTCAAATCAACCTTCATGATATTGTTAAGCATTCGTCTGAAGTGTCTATAATTTTTGGGACTCAAACTATACAATGGAATCTGACCGGGATACACAACATACATTTGATATGAATTTTCAACTGTGGAAACATATTCATCTAATTTGGGTCTAGTTATATACAAAATGCTGATTAGCTGAAGATATATATCGTAGCAGGTGTGACAAAATTTACAATGAAAGCACACTGTGACGTCTGCCGAGTTGAAAGTTTCAATGAATAAGACACTTTGATAAGGGCGAACAAATTCCGGACTTACGTGTACAGACTCAATCCAAGTTGGCACTGCTTCAGCAGTAAATATGTCTTCAAATATTGTGTGTACAACAAATACGGAGTACAGGCAAAATGCTAGTGCGATAAACCGTTTCCATACGCCTTCTAAATAATAGTGGTATTCCAACACCTGAGGAAGTTTAAAATACAATTTATTCCAATTCTCATAAATCTTGTACATCTCCGCGCTTGTAGGAACAGGTGGGTATAAGTACACATCTGCATGACAAGCACTAAAAACTTTAGTTGCCACATTATCACGATAGTTGGTTTTTGTGATAAATAATTCGCTACGACCTTCGTTTTCAAATATTTCCAAGACGCTACTATTTGAATCAAATAACTCGTATGGAAAAATGTTATCGCTTGATTCAGTTGAAAAATATCTTGTTAGGTACACTGGAGCTTCAAATTGAGCTAAATTGATATCATGTCCGGCAAAATTAAATATGTTCACAACACAGTCGGAAAACAGTTCCAGTTTTTGCATAACACCACTACTAAGGAATGATGCGTCAGATTCAGAAGAACCACTTTGCAGAATGTAAATAATAATGCTTGCAAATGAATCAAAAAGAAATTCATTTTGACCATAAATTTGCTAAAATAAGGGTAGCGAATAAGCATTAAATATTATTCAAATAAACACTACTGGATTTTTAAGCACCAGCCCTGTTTTAGAAATTAAGTATATTTAATGTGGTTAAAAATACAACCGCAAAACTAATTGGATTCTTGAGTCGTAGTCGCCTTTTAGCCACGGTGGTGTCAACATGAGTCTTCTTAATGTGTGAGAGCTGATTTGAGTGCCAAACAGATATAAAATACTAATGATATGTAGTATGGAGATATAACACGTGTACTTAAATCTGGCTAAAGTGCTCAAAGTAGTTAGGCCAGCACAGCTATGATCATGCAATCAAGCTGCTTGAATATTTGCTCGCAACCTAAAGACTGCGAATTACATATGTTCAGCGTGCTTCCTGTCTGAGTGAAATTTTAGAAGTATTTGATTTTTAACATTTATTACCTTTATTGGTCACCATTATTAATAGAAGTCACAAAAGCACCATTATTGGTTACTATCTTTGAGAAAGTGTAACATCTAGTTAAAATCCCGGACAAATTCTTTACTTTAGTACATTTCAAGTGCCACTAATGTGAGGTTCTACTGTGTAATGACTACTAGACTTTTCGTAACCTCAGTACGAATCAAAACTTTTTTCACGTTTTTAACACTAGTACGTAATGCAGTTAACTGTTTTAAGTCGGAAACTGTTAGCATTATGAGACACAATGTATGAAGCATTAGCAGAAGTTCAACTTGCTCAGTCAAGTCAATGTTACACATACTATATGTCATATAGTAATATAACGGGTTTAGACGTGCACACGTCGTTGTAGAGCTGTACTGCTTTATTCGTGGCACAAATAGTTGTTTAAAAACAGCAGAACGTATTAAATACAGACGAGATATGCACGTGCCAAGGGGAGAGGTAGCAGTCGCCTCCAAACCCAAGTAAACAGATTTTAATATTCTAATTGAATTCAGTTTTAAATTTTACAAAAACATGTTTTCCTCTTTTTAACGTTATGGAGGAAAGGCTTCAGGTACATGCCATAAACTGGCATATGGCAGCTTAAATATGCTTAAACCACCAGAAAAGTTGCTGATTATGATTGCCACTCAAATTACTTAGCACGTAATATTTATAGCCTAAAAATTCAATCGAAAATTTCAAAAAATGGAGGTAATTATATTTCAATGTTTAACATTAATATAGTTTTTTTTTTCGGCCAAACTTTCTTGCAAGCAGTGGTTTAATTTTGAAGTAGCATGCTATAATCCATTGTCAAAAATGACTTTTTGCAAGTAAACACTCATTTCAGTAGTAAAGCCATTTTGTAGCCCTCAGCGCAATTATCCTGTCGACTTGAGCCCCAATTATGTCACCCACCGTTATCTTTTCCAAGTTACACCTGTCAGCGTTACATTTGTACTATATCACATTTTCTGCAGGATTAGTGATATTGACAGTTGTGCTTCCTTTTGAAGTAAAGCCGTGTTTAAAGAAAGTATCTTAGTGCTCATACAAAACCAAACGAGGGACGAGAAATGCCAGCGTAAAGTTACGTACGAGCATAAATGCTTGCTCAGCCCTATTGCATATTTTATCCAGGTTGCATTTTTGTATTAAAAGTTATAGAAAATACTATTAACTTGGAGAACCTTTCCGTGACAACAGGAGGTAGGTGATGAAACTTATCCTATCTGAGAAAGCTTTTTGAGTAGATCAAGATACCAGCTGACGAAGTCCCGAATGCTGCTAAGCGCTTCCTTGTGTGGGACTTTGCGCACTGTGTACGTTGTGGAAGTGCAGAGCGCGCGGTAAAAGGCCAGGTCAAGGAGCAAAGCACTAGAATACTATTAGAACACTTCAATGCAACCAAGCTAAATATTAGAGTCCTAATGTATAGACAAGTCAAACAAAAGTTACGTGAATCCCATTTGGATTGTATATGGAAATTTTTACGTAAGATGTAATCTGAATAATGTACTAACGCCGTTTTAAGGCTTGCCCTGAGTACAAACAAAATTACAAGTACAAATAATGAATTTTCAAAATTCTACAATTCGAATCAAAAATTTTGCTTTTCTTATATCAAATTTGCATTGCATATTAATTCCAAGTCCTAGTGTGGCATCATGCCGCTGGCATGTATAAATAAATGAAAAATTCCTGCTGCATTCATATTATAGTTTCCTACTCTCGTGTGGTATTTGAAGTACTATGCAAATGCAAGTCCAATGCATCGATTTTGGTATCTAATATGAAGTACAATGCCAAAATCAATAGTTGAATTCATTTCAACGGTTGAGAGTAGGACAGACGGATAACGCAAATGCAAAGTAAAAACTAGTAACGTGCAGAAGGAAATTTCTAATGCGAGTACGAATTCAGTTGGTTTACTATTTTGCGTTTTAAGATTCTGCTTTCAAGATTCAATTCAGTAAAATGAAAAAACCGGTTGACCTTGTAGTATCTTTATATTTTTATATTTTAAGGCATTGTAAATTCATTCGTTTTATCAAAGGAATACTCAGAATTAGGGCTTAGTGAGTTCAAGCTTGCATGCATACTTAAACAAGAACAGATGCGCTAACCAAATCACGCATTCGGTATCGCAAAGACGAGAAGCCATTCAACTGCGCATTGTGCAGTTCGTCTTTTCCCCGTACTGCAACCATGAAATCACACATGCTGACTCATAGAGGAGAAAAACCATACCGCTGCAATATTTGAAGATTCAGTGAGGTCTCTTCTCTAAAGCGGCATGAAAACTTACGCCATGGTACCAATACTTCTGCAAAAAGGTTTGCTAAAAACCTTGGCTGTGTGTTATGTACAACTGCGTTCCGTGATAGGGCAAAACTACACAACCATATTTACTCGAACACCAAAGAAAAACCATACAGTTGTCGTTTCTGTGGCGACTGTTTTTCTACTTGCACTTGCGGTAATCTCAAGGCGTATGTGAGCAGTAAGCACCTGGACATTATAAAACCATAAGTGTAAACTTTGCAGTCAGGCATTTTACAATGCGGTTGCGTTGAGGAGACACGTTCGCGCCCATCTGGGTGAGAAGCTATTCAAGTGTAACACTTGCGGGATAAAGTTTGCAGATCAACGCAATTTAAATAAACATATTCGGAAGCACAGTCAAAACACTACTGAAAAACGCAACTAGTTTGAAAAATGTTTAAAATGCGCACAAAGCCCACGTATACACGATGATCAATTCAACAATGATGGTCAGAGTAGATTAACAAATTGAGGCTGAATAATGTTCGTCTGGTTCGCAGTAAGCATATTGTTTGACACACATTAAATTTAGAGAAGTTTAAAAGACCTTTTAATGATAAGTGACACACTTAGACAGTAATAAATATTACATAGTAATCAAGGATTTGATCGAAAATATGTTATACGTTCTACTTCCAAGAAGCAAACATTGCAAACAATTATTTGTCTGCTAAAAATGTCTGCAAGTTTAACAAAGCTAGTGAATTAGGAGGTTTAAAAACCTACTCCAAAACGGGATCTATCCTATTTTGTTGTTACTGTTTGAAAAACTCTTTTTACTGATGAAATCATACTGCCCTAATTGTACATTTGTTTAAATACTTATAAATAAGACAAAGGTTTTGGCTTTTGGCTCGTTCATCTTTGTGTTATTTTTTATTTTTCTATGTGAAACAAGTTTTTAATAAACATTTACCTCTACGCATATTTTGTACTATGGGTTGTGCCTTTCCATATGATTTATTATCAACCAACTTTATTCGCATGAAATGTTTTAGATACAATATCAATGAAATTTGAATGCAATTTGATGTTCTAACTTAATACTACCATTCTCATTACTTCGCATTGTTGTTTCAAAGTAGCATTCCTGCATGACAGCATAATCATGCCAACATTCATTTGTTAGAGTTCATTTTAGTGACATTTGTATTGACTTGGAAATGAATTTAAAAAATTAGCTTTATGTATTGCCCCGAAAGCCAAATTTGTCGGTTGAGTTCTTGATTAAAGTCCAAGGTTCAATCAACCATGTAAGGTTCAGTAGTATTTTGTATTGTTGTACGCCACCGTAACTATACATTACTATATTTGGAAACTAGTTAAAAAGTGTTTCGTTGGCCGCGAGGTTTATTTGTAGCTGATAATCGTCATTGGAAACCAGAAAAACGGGTTTGATTTACGTGCCTGGCTTTGTATTTACTGTATTTAATTTTCCAAAATTTACAGAATTTCAGGAACTGTTTTCATAGTTAGATGGGTTTTATAAGAAGAAGCTGCCTGAAGTTTATACGTGCATGTCCATAGGCATTAAAAACTATTATGAGCCAAGCCCAAGTACCTAAGCTAAATAGAAAAGCTTCAGTAAAATTTTGAAACATACATACAAGTTTATCTGAGTACGTGAGCAATGCTCCGTGATGCGTGAGAAGGTTAAACTTGACTCTTTTAAGCTCTCTAGGAATACTAATTTAATCCGCTTTTCAATGGACAAGTTTATTTGGGCTATTGAATTTATCAAAATCTAGACAGTATACATATTATACATACACATTCAAAGCGTTCAACTAAAAGCTCTTTAAGCATCTACAGAGAATTTGTTTTGGACTTATACAATATGCAGAGGTACCTGAAATACATTAGTAATCCACAGTGGCTTCTTTTAAGAACAGAGAAATAGGTTTTACCTACCAAATTAGCTTACGGTAGCTGCTGTTGTGTGTTGTATGTTCAGTCTACTTGTGAGCTCAGTTCTGCAAGCGCATCATAAATATAATAGTGCAAAAGCAACGAATATCAGAGTTTTCAGTAAGTTTTTTTTGTTACGCTTTACTTTGTCTGGAAAATACTTTGTAAGAAATAACAAGTTTTAAAAAAATTCTGAGATATTTTCTCAAGAACCACCAAGGCGATTCTCAAGACATGTTAAAGTGCATTTGATATTGCTAGACCCTTAAAACATAAAACTAACTTTCCGATTCAACATGTCAAGTTTAAAGTGTGAAATTTGTGAAATAGTTTTCCAAACTAAAGATCTCACAGACCATATGAGAAATCATACAGGTTTACACCTGTATGAATGTGAGCGGTGCAATAAAACATTTTCACAGAAGTCGAACCTAAACGCACATATCAAAGGGGTTCGTGAGCAGCACACACCTTATCAATGCGTTCACTGCAACAAATCTTTCACAAACACGGGTAATCTAAAACAGCATATTCGAGCAGTTCATGAAAAACAGAAACCTTACAAATGTGATCAGTGCAAAAAATCATTTTCCGTAAAACAACATTTAAGTGCTCACATCAACGCTGTTCACGAGAGACTGAAATCCTTTCAATGTGATCTGTGCAACAAATCCTTTACAGCGAACCACAGTCTAGTTAACCACAAAAAATCAATTCACCACGGGCTGAAACCATTTGGATGTGATCTGTGTTCAAAGACATTTGCACTCAAGGAAATCTTGAATTTTCACAAAAAAACTGTTCACGAGAAACATAAAGTATTTTACTGTGTTGTTTGCGGCAAGCTGTTTGCAACAAATGTTAGCCTAATGAGGCATACAAGGTACCATACGCGTGAAAAGCCATATAACTGCCAATTATGTAGTATGTGTTTCTCCTACAATGCAGACATGAAATTACATATGCTGAGGCACACAGGAGAAAAACCATACCGCTGCAATATTTGCCACAAAAGATTTAATACGTCGTTTCGTTTAAAGCACCATCAAGGCTTACACCATGGTAAATAAACCTTCCATTTGAATAAAATATGAGCATTTGTACATAATTTCTTAAGCACAAATTGCTAACTTAACTTAGTTTGCAGGAGGAATTACTAAATCCTTTGGTTGTGTGTTTTGCACTGCAACTTATGTTGGGAGGTCGAATCTATACAGACACATTAATTCTCACACCAGTGAAAAATCTTATTGTTTCAGTTTTTGTAAGCATTGTTTTACTGATCAGAGTAATTTGAAGGCCCATGTAAACAGAAAACACCTGGACATTAAAAATCACAAGTGTGAGTTGTGCAAGAAAGCATTTCGCAGCGCCAGGGACATGAAAGCGCATATTCGGGCACACTTGGGCGAGAAGTTCTTCAAATGCACAAAATGCGGAAGGGACTTCGTCACCAATACTAACCTAGATCAACATCTTAGGACGAAATGCGTTTAAAGCTGATAGGCGTCAATATATTTAGACATTATAAGAATTCAAAAATAGAATGTTTACAAGTAATATCATTTCAAACTTGATTTTCCGATATTCTCTAACACCAAGTGGGATTCTTAAACCTAGACTACTAGGGAAATGATTGAGACACTAAGGAATTGCGCTGAATACGCCAAAATTGTTTATAAAATTATTATGCTTAATTTTAAAATTTTTGTTAAACCTTTAATTATCGCAAAGTCTATAAAAATAAATTACTTTGTTAATTTTTTTCTGGTAAACATTTTATTAATGTTAAAATACAATTTGGGCTACCACGAGTGAATTTAAGTAACATTTAAACTTTATTCCAACGTTTCGATTTTATTGCTATTTTGGTAAATGCTTTTTTCTACATCTATCAGTCTGTGTTCCGGGACCTTCGTAGGCCTGTATATAGGTTTTAGGGGTCTATACAGGTAGTATTCAGAGAACCTGCATAGGTCCGTAATCACAGGGACTTATGTAGGACACTACGCACCCATATAGGTCCCAGAAAACAGGCTGGCATCCCGTGCTTTCGAATATTTATGCAAAAATATAAAATCTTGCTGAATGCCTAAAGTCAACTTACTCTCATTATGTTCGTTTGAACTAGTTTTCAACTAGACATATATGGATGTGCTTAATGATGATGTTTCCTTTATTAATAAAGCTGTTATACAAAAAAATTATTCCAACTAACGAAAAAAATTGTATGTTGTATACGCTGCTGTTTTCAATTTGGTAGTTTAGGAAAAATCTGTTTCTGCTAAAAACGAATTTATAACAGTTAGAACACCAGACAAACAAAACGGAACTTGCAGTTTAAAAATGTTTTGATGGCAGTAAAAATAACTATATGTAAATATCGCGGTTAAAATATTTTTTAGTACGTGGCATCAAATTGCTGCATATTCTGCAATTATTTATTGCTCACGTAAGTGTGCTGAATTCCCCTAATCCACTGCGTTTTTACTCTTTCCATCAGTTGCGTATAGAACCACGACGATTTGCTATTTTAGCTTATAATGGGAAGTATACTTAAAACATACCTTGTTGATAGAATGTCTAAAATTTGCAAAATTGCATGTTTAACAAAATTTCATAGGCATGTATTTTCTCGTATATTGGAAAATCTGGAATCGTCTATGGGATTATCGTAATAAATATCGGTGATCCAAAAATTCGAATCCTCCCGTGTATAGGAGTATTTTTCCAGTGATAAGCGAGTACTTGTGCAACAAAACTCTGCATTTTGTCCCCGTAGTGTACTTTTGGAGTGTAACCAAGCTCACATTTAAGGTACCTATTAGCGAGCATGCAGTCAAGCAATCAACAATTTCATGAATAGTGGTAATAAATTCGACATTGAGCCTCGGTGTTATATGCTGAAATTAAAACGACGTGTTATTTGAAAGGAAGTTTGTCTTTCTGGAGAATTTTTAGTGGAAGCACGAATAATCTTACTTGAAGCTTACTGCGAACTTTACTACCTGCAAAGTTTGCTACCCGTAAAGATTACTGTCAAACCGTAGGCAATTTCAATACAAAAATAGGTAGGTATTTCTTGATTTTTTGAAAATCGGCTACTTTGGAAAGTTATATCGTGTTCCTTAACATTGGTACCGAGATATGTTAAAAACTGTCATAAAACAAAACAATAAAAAATACTTTAAAAGTTTCAGAAAGCCCAAAAAATTTTGAAAAAACGAATTCTTACAAAACTTCCCAACCGACAGATATGGTTGTATCAGAATGAAGGGTCCCACAGTACCCAACTATCGCAAGAAAATATCATTGACTAGTGTAACTTCTTATCCTGAGATATTAGCAAATTTTCGAGCACCATAAATTTACAACGTTGCCTTGACGCTTTAGAAGGACATATGGAGCTGAAACATTGTAAACCGTGTTTTGAGCACTTATACTTCCAAACATCGTAAAAGTGTGAAAATTCAAGCAAAAAATTGGGGTGTCAACAATCCCCTGGTGATACTCAATAGGTACCTGAAATGTGAGCTGGTTGCAATCTAAAAGTACACTACGGGGACAAAATGCAGAGTTTTGTTGCACAAGTACTCGCTTATCACTGGAAAAATACTTCTATACACGGGAGGATTCGTATTTTTGGATCACCGATATTCATTACGATAATCCCATAGACGATTGCAGATTTTTCCCAGAACGAAAAAGATTATCTCAATTTCATATCCCATGCATGTTACTGTTGTTGGACATGACTAGGAAGTAGGATTAATAATTTATTTCTCTTTTGCGCACTAATGTATTTTCAACTTCCATGAAAGTTTCATTCAAACCCTGCAAACCAATTTTTCAAATATAACAACTTCCTGCAGCATTGACATAAAGATTGATTCCTCTTATAAAATTGATTTCCATAGGTAAGGAATATAATATGTGTACCCGCAAATAACTTGTCAAAATAAATTTGTAGCAAATAAGAATGGCTGACCATTTTTTCAACTTGAACTTCCTGTAAAAAGCATGTACTTTAATTATATGGTAAACTTATATAAGTTTTGTTACTCGAGCAATACATGACGCAAGTTTAGATTAAAAGTACTACAATGTTAAATTCAAGTATACAAAAGCATCCAAATTACATAAAAGTGGTTTATTTTGTTTTAACTCATTCATAATGATTTGTTTAAAAATATTTTTAAAATATATATTAAATTTCAAATTATATAGCTAATTCTTTTGCTGATACATATAGCACAAGCTAATAGATTTTACATTAGAGGCTCTAGTTTAGAGCTAACCACTACTTAAACTAAAGGACTTAGACTAAACACCAATATGTTCTACTTGGAAAAACTATACGTTGTTATGAAGTATAGTTGATTACCGTATTTTATTGAAACCTAGTTCAGATAATAACCTTATTTACAGAATCAGCACACGATAAGTACTATTGCGTCTGCGTATAATCGCTTTGATTCAATTTTTGCTTGCGTGCAATTAGTTAGCCGTGCAATTTTTGTTCAATATTTTTTAAATTGAAAATATTTTATTTACACTTTCTGGCGTGACTCCAGAGGCTATTTGCGTACCCAAACTCTTTGCCGCAGTTTCTGCATTTAAACGACAGTTCGCCTGTATGTGTAGTAAGGTGCGACTTTAGTTGGCTTTTGCTGACAAAACTCATTTCACAATTTGAACACTTCAAAAGTTTCTCTCCCAAATGTGCACGAATATGATTGTTCAGGATAACGGTGCTACTTAATGTCTTGTTGCACAGTTTACAATTGTGTTTCCTGTTATCCATATGCATGTTTGTTATGTGAACCTTGAGTTCACTGGCGTCTGGAAAACAGTTTTCACATAAATTGCAGCTATACGGTCTTTCGTTTATATGAACGTAAATGTGATTGTAGAAGTGTGTCTGTGTGTGGAATTGGGCTGGGCAAAAAACGCATTGGAATGGTTTATCTCTGATTCCTGTCGGTTGCCAAGACAACAATATTTCTTAAAACATTTTAAAAATTCTTGAAAGCAAAGAAAAAGTAAAGACCAGCTTACCGTGACATGAAATCTCGTGATATTTGACATGGTCTGTGCGACCAAAACGCCTCCCGCAAAAGCTGCAGGCATGTGGCTTCTCTCCTGTATGGGTTAGGATATGAGAACTCAAACTTGTAATATGTCCAAAATTTGCATTGCAGAGTGTACAATTGAATGGCTTCTCTTTAGTATGGATTCTCATGTGCGTAACTAATTGACCATTGTTTGATAAGTTTTTCCTGCAAAACACACATTGAAACGGTTTCTTTCCCTCATGAATAGTTTTTATATGATTGTTAAAATTTGTTCTATCCGAAAATGCTTTGTTACAATGTTCACATTTGTGCGGTTTTTGGCCCTCGTGAACAACTTCGATATGTCTACGTAGTTTTCCGTTTTCTGTAAAGGATTTGGTACACAGAGCACATTTATGTGGTCTGAGTCTTTGATGAACTGCCTTTACATGAGTCCTTAAATGTGAACTCTGCGAGAATGACTTACTGCATTGATCACAACTATAAGGTTTCAGGAAGTCATGCACCGATTGGATGTGCGTGCGTAGATGGGTTCTCTGGGCAAAGGCTTTATTGCACTGTTCACATTTGTACGGTTTCTCGCCTGTATGGACTCTTGTGTGGTTTTCGTAATCATAATTGCTTCGGAATCCATGGCCACAAATTTTACATTGAAAAGTCTTCATTTTGTTCTGATAACTATGTTTTGCGTTTCAAATATTGAAACAACAAGTTTCGAATATCTTGAAATATGAATAACTTTTTGAATGAATATGAAAGCTCAGTTTTTGTTAACTTCACACACTTTTCATGCCATGAACTGTACTAAGATTATTAATTGAAAGGCGAGTTATATATAATTTGTGACGTTTCTGTTTTGAGACTTCCTCCGTGCAATTTGCACAGCTTGACCAAATTTGCTGATGAATTGGTAGTCTGTTACATAAGAGCAAAAATGTTATATTTAATTTAATACAAGCAGCTGGACGAGTGACTGTTATTATTATTTACTGTAAATCATTTACTATTTTATTCAAACACTTAGCGTGGTGTACGTCTTGCTACTGATTATTGCTAGTTAATCACTAGGTTTGTATAATAAACGTTTGTTCGGGGAATATATTGTGAAAGTAATAAATATACACTATTTTGTACTAATGTACACCAAAATTAGTCATAGATCAAATACAAATAATTAGGACTTGGCGGGTTTATTGCCCGATGTTTAATGATAAGTAGATTATACGTGATTTTGAAGTAAATTGTAGGAAAAGTTTTACCATTAGTAAAATCAGAAAGACTTGTAGCTGTCCGGCAATTTTGAGAATGTGTTTCCACCCTTGCCTTAGATAGATCCAAAGAACCAGTTTGTGCTGCACAAAAACCTGGATCTGATTTATATATACCAGCTTAAATTTTTTAAGCCGCTTTTCTACGTATTTACCAAATAAATGGGTGAGCATACTTATTAGGAAACTTGAATGCAAGAAAACAGACGTGTTTGACAGACGTACATACGTGTGTGTTGACTGGACAAGAAATTTTAAAATTTATACATGTAGCAGTGAACCGATTAAGTTTCATTGGGATTTTTAAATGCAGCACCTTGTGATACATAAGAACTTGACAAGGTATCATACTTACTAGTAAGATTTGATTGAAAACTTGGTTAAGACAACCAGAAAATAGATTTAAATAAAAATAGTTTCACTTTAAGAGGATTACTGTTCAAGTACTGGAAAATTCGGGTATCTATGCTTAGCAGATAAAACTGAATGCTTAGGTTCAAAGCATCAAATCTCATCCATTGCATGTTTACGGGAATAAGTTTAAGAATAGCGTGCTACGTGAGAATTTAAAACCTGGTTCACTTTAGCGTTTTAGGCAGACTTCCTTAATCCGCTTTTCCATGTACCTTTTTAAGGAAGACTTAGATTTATCTGAAAATTAAGTAGCTCAAATAGTAATCCCTTGACACCAGCTTTCCGATTATATGAAAATTAGTATTTAGCATCTGAATAAAACTGGAAACTAATTTCAAGCAAAAAATTGGTTCATTACATGATTGAACATTAGCCCTTATTGTCAACAGTTAGTTATTTTTTTAAGAAAAAAACGTAAAATTAGCCACATTTTGAGCCACACTCAAGCCAATGTTCCATGAGTGTGCAATTTTGATCGACGACTTGGAATTTCAAAACCACTGTGGGAGTTCCTAGTTCTTGAAATATATACATATCTATATATATATAAATATATAAAAATATTGCGTTCCCTGGAAAATTGTGATACCTGATTTTCAAATGTAAAATTTCTTCATCATCATTACTCAAGCCATGCGTTTAGGATTCAGTATTAATATCATCGTGATTAATTTGTAAACTTCATGCCATAACATCTACGTGCCAATTTTGTAATTTGTTCTAAGCCATTAGAGGAAACAAAAACCAAACTTGCATAAAAAATGTTTTGCATTTGTATTCTGAAAACTAAATATTATCTAAAAGTCCTGTAAATTAGAGTTTCTTTTCAACAATTTACTCACGCAAATCACAGACTTTTGTGGTCAACAAAAATGCATGCTGTTTCCTTAAATGCTATCGATTATAATATATTTTAAGGAATTGAACTTGCGAAAATAAATACTAACTAACACAGGATGTTAACTCTTTATTGTGTACAAATGTGTTGGTACTAACTTTGTCATTCCAGATTTTGTAATCCAGGGAACGTAGCCTTTAATATCTTATGCGTTTCTGTTCCGTACCTTCATTTGTATTCATGCAGATTAGCAAAGCTTAGCAAAAAAAGGTGCTCTAAGGTATTGCATAATTTAATAAAAAATATATACCCTGCTTTCATTATCTATGCAATCTAGCGTGAAATTTATGATCGTGTGCTTGCCCAAACTGTTTCCACACTTTCCAGGAAAACGTAGAAAGACGTCATTGAAGCATGTACTATGTTAAAAATTCCAGCAAATGCCACTCACATGGGCTATTGTGAAAACCATTGTCAGCTGCTTTCATGAGTAGTCCAAATGATAGGTTGGTAGTACAAAGAAAAGTTTGTAGTTGAATATTTCCAAAGGGTTTCAAATTTGTTTAGCAAAAAATGTAGATGTTCGAGGTTTAAGCAAATTTGTTTTTCTATTTGGGAGGACTAAAACATATTTACTACTCAAGTTCAAGTACCTTAGCCAAAACAAAAGCTTGGATAGTTGGGTAGAAAGCTTAAGAGCACAAACTTATAACATTTATTAATGTATACGTACATGAGCCAGCATTGAAACGCCGTAATACGTGAGCAAATTAAGGTTTGTCCTGCTAACTTTTCTTAATACAATAAGTTAATCGGCTTTTTCATTTCCTGCTTAGCAAGGGTACTGAATTCAACAGAAAAAGTCTATATCAAATAGCATTCAATAGGAATTGCTAAAGAATAGCACATATTTTGGCCGTGGATTTCTGAGATGCAGAGATACCAGGAAAACAACAATACCAATCCTTGACAAAACCAAAGAAATAGTTTATGCTTACAGAATTAACTAGGTATTTAGATTAGTATTTGAGCGTAGGTTCAAGAAGTTATTACGGTAGTGAAACGTTTGGTATTGAACATTATGATAAAGGTTCAAGAAGCAGCCAGTCGCTTTAAGAAGTCAAAAGTTTGGTTTTGAGTATCAAAACGGACACGACGACACTTATAAATTTTTTTGCTTGAATTTTAAAACCCTTTAAGGCGTTAGTTATTATACTTGCCTACAATACTGTTTACCAAGTTTCAGGTCCATACGTCGTTCTGAGGCGGCTAGGCAGGGGTCCAAATCTTCAGTGTTCAAAAATTTGTTAATAACTCGAATAAGAAGTGAATAAAGAAAATAATATTCCCAAAAGAAAATGTGTATCCCAGATTGCTGCACTCAAAGGCATTTAATTCTTTTGGTATATACATTGCACATATGTTAGGTATTGCGCATTTTATCCAAACTTTTTGCTGAATTCAGGTACTCTAAGCAAATTCATGGAAAAACGGCTAAAACTATTAGGCCTACGTGTCCTTGCAACTGTCGTTTTATTTTTCACATAGTTTGTAAAAGATTAACCGGACAATACTTTCCATGGTAGGTTACGTGAGAAACATGGCATGTTTTAATCCGCTTTAACTTTCTCACATTCCTAAGCATACAATAGTATTCTGATGTTCCAAGAATTTCTTAAAGAAGCTGCATCGAAGCAGACAATTTAAGTCAAGCACATGCAAGACAACCTTACAAAAATGCATTTGAAAAGTACCATACTGCTAATATAGAATAGAATGCTTATGACAGCTGTGAGAAACTTTAAAATACAGTTACATATTCGTAAATGCGTTCTATCTCTAACAGCCATAATGCATAACGCAGTCAATACGTTTTACATTTTTGTCTTACTGGTTCGTAGAACCTATCTGTGTTTTCATGAGACAACACCAGAAACAAAATAGTTGTCGTCACTTAATTAATGGAACTGGATTTTTTGCTGAACCTCTACTAAAACCAAACCTCAAACAACTTTGTTTGTTCTCACCGAGTTAAGTAGAAGAAGCAAAATGGAAAGGTTTCTGTGTAAAATTTGTGATAAAGTATCTCAAAGCAACTCGCTACACATTATTCACATGAGGCAACATACAGGTGAAAAACCGTTTAAATGTGACAAGTGCAACAAAGAATATTCACAAAAAGCACATTTACTAAGAAACATCAACGGTGTTCATGAGCTACAGAAGCCTCATAAATGCGTTCAATGCAATAGATGTTTTTTGCAAAAAGAAAAACTACGTATACATATTCAAGCAGTTCATGAAAAACGGAAACCTTTTAAGTGTGACCAGTGCAGTGGCTGTTTTTCTGCAAAACCTAGTTTACTTCGTCACGTTAAAAGCGCTCATGAGATGCTCAAACCCTTTAAGTGTGCTCTGTGCAGCAAACCTTTCTCAGTAAAGCAATATCTAGAAAGGCATATGCGGGGGTTCCATCAGATGCTCAAGCAGTATGGATGTGATCTGTGCTCTAAGAAATTTGCAGAAAAATGGAGCCTGTACGTTCACAGAAAACGTGTTCACCAGAATTATAAGCCATTCGATTGCGTGTTTTGCAGCAAACTGTTTGCAACAAAAGGTGACCTAGTGAAACATATCCGGATTCACATTGGCGAAAAACCATTCAGTTGCTCTCTTTGCAGTGCAGCGTTTCCCCAGAGTACAGTGATGAAATCACATATGAGGACTCACACAGGAGAAAAACCCTACCGCTGTAATATTTTCAAGGAAAGATTGAGTCAGTACGTTTGCCTAAAACAGCATCAAAGTGTACTCCACGGCGTCAACCTGTTTGCAAACGGGATTGTAAAAAGCTTTGATTGTTTGTTTTGTACAGCTAGATTTCATAAAAGGTCAAATATACACTCTCACATTAACACGCACACTATGGAAAAACCGTTTAGTTGTGGTCTCTGTAACGACTGTTTTTCTACTAAAACAAGTCTTAACAATCATGTGAATAGGAAACACCTAGACATTAAGGATCACAAATGTGAACTTTGCAATAAAGCATTTTACTGCGCTGGTACGTTGAAGACACACATTCGGATCCACTTGGGTGAGAAGCCTTAAAATGCATCAATAAAGTACCGAATAGGTTAACAAATTCCAGCTATATAAGATTCCTTCAAAATGCAGTAGATGAAACGTATCATATGCACTCAGTTTAATATATTCTACAAGTCTGTTACTGTTCTGAGGAGGCTAAAATATTTTGTACGTGGGAAATATTCCTTTCAAATCAGGTCAGTTAGGAGTATGAAATGACAAATGCCACACTCAGAAGCAGGCTACAAAAAACAAAAACATTATATGATAATCGATGGATTAAAAGTTTCTACTTTAATTCAAAAAGGTAATTACTATAAACATTTTTCGGCGTTGGAAATTATTGTAAGTAATATAAATTTTCATATTTCTGTAAAACACCTAAGAATTGTAGTTTGCACTATTGATTTAGCATCAATCATTACTAGAATATTTTTTTTACATCAAGTGTAACTTCGGTTGCAGGCGTGATCCGGGAACCTATTAGTACATCTTTGTAGGTATTACCTACTAGGTAACCTAAAAAATTATCCCAAGACAAATAAAGAATTTAAATTACGTAGGTACAAACCAGAAAATGTTTCTTCTCTTATTTTCTTTATGTAGGGTTCTGTAACACGTTTAGACCTTTATTTTGGTTTGTAGAAAATGTAATACATATAATTTCAGAATCACCTTCAAAGCCTCTTTTCAGCTACATGTGACACACGTAAAAATATCTATCCATTAATTATTATGGTTTTCTTCTCTTCCCACCATGTAAATAATTTGCCACCCCTTCTACCAATAACATTTATAATTTATCTGTAGAAATGTGTAACTTCTTGAACGGATTTAGGAATAATAAAATTGTTTCGTCATAATATTTGACTCAGCTTATATTTCAACTTCTGGTAAAGCTAGAGATCTACACAGTTAGTTTTCATAGCATCTGCTGTAGAAGATTCTGTTTTAGTCCGCATATATGACTACAAACTGGTTTTAATTTTATTTATTGTTGTGTTGTTGAAACAATTCTTTAAACGAGTTAGTTGTATAGTCATACCCTATTTGTCGGACTAAATATTTATTATTGCTATTTTTATTCATTTTTTACATTTCTGGAACCCATGAAAACAGGCATTAGGCTTTTTCAGTGCTTACCAAAAATTCAAGCCCTCATAAATGTTTTAATCCTTTTTGGTATTGTTATGCGAATGCATTTCCCCTGTGAATTCACTTAATATCTGTGACAACAAAAGTAAGCTTACAAAAATGGTTTTTCTGTTCTTAGAAGGCTTATGCTTATTGCATTCTGATATCTAGGTACCCGAACAAAGTAATTTGTATGACAAACGTTAGAATCACGGGCTTAAGTATTTTGGTTTTGTTAATCTTCCAATAATAAAATTCTGTATTTTTGTGTTCTGCAAGCACCATACTACTTCTTAAATGACTGATTAGCCTTCTAAGTGGCTTACGTGACAATCTACCCATTTTTTAAGTTTTCCGATACCTAAGCCTTCAAGTAGTATTTCCACGAATTCGTAAGCTAAAGTAAGGGACTACAAGGAAGAACTTAAATGCAGTATTCATGCCCTTTCTAAATAACCCAGATTAATGGCATGAAACAAGAATGAAGATATAAGGAGTCATTAAGATATTTTTACTCTGCAATTGTAAGGTACCTAGAAGTACCAAAACTCGCAGTAATCCGACAACTGCTAATTTTAGTACAACAGAAGCGGATACTGAGAGTCTTTATGTGGGAGAACAATCGCATTGACACCGAAGTGCCCGGGAGAGCGACTGAACCAAGGCGACTATAAACTCACAAGTTTTTAAGTTTTAACTGCATGCATGTAAGGTATAACAGAAGGCACTGGAGAGTTGGGCAAGATACACTACATTTACTCGTTGTTTGCCATTCAATATTTTAATGTACAACCTGCAAGCATAGTGTATGTAGTGAATAAATGCAGAACATTTACCAGTCAACACATCATTTTATTAACTTGCTCATAGAATTGTTAATAAGAAGGTTGTGTTTGCTCCAAAGCTTTGTCATTTAGTGTCATTCTCAGCGAGAGAAACTAAAACCGAAATATTATCTTATCTCAGGAAGTTTTTAAATGGGTTTGTAGGAGCAAACCACCATAAAATTTAAAGGCTTAGAACCAACCATATTACAATCTAATTTTTAAGCCAAATAGAAATAAGTACAAAGTTTCAAATCCCTTAATTTTTACTAAAGTTTATATAGTACTAAACTGCAACTACTACAACGAAACAAAATGGCATCTTTTCAGTGTGAACTTTGTAATCACATATCAAAAACCAAAGGGAACTACACAATGCATTTGAGAACACACACAGGCGAGAAACCTTATAAATGTGTGCTGTGTAGTAAATGTTTTGCCGAGAAAGCAAAACTAAAGATACATTTTCAAGCAGTTCATGAAAAACTAAAACCTCACAAATGTGACCAGTGCAAACAAACGTTCACCTTGAAGCAAAGTTTACAAAAACACGTCCGAACTATTCACGAGATGCTAAAGCCTTTTAAATGCGCTCAGTGCAACAAAACCTTTACAACAAAAATGGGTCTCGGTATTCACCAAAACGCAATTCACGAGGGACTGAAACCCTACGAATGTGGTGTTTGCAGTAGATCATTTGCGCAAAAACAACATTTGATTATTCACAAAAGACGAATTCACGAAAGTTTTCTACCCTTTCAGTGCATATTTTGCAGCAAGTCATTTGCCACTGCGAGTCAGCTGGGGCAGCACATAAAGGCGCACATTGGCGAAAGACCATTCAATTGTGCACTTTGCGGCGAATCGTTTGCCGAAAGCTCACATATGAAATCTCATATGCTGAGTCACACCGGAGAGAGACCCTACCGCTGCAGTAGTTGTGACAAAAGTTTCACTCACATGTCTCATTTCAAATTACACCAAAAATTACACCATGGTACGAATCCTTTTGTAATGACTAAAATCTTAGTTTTTAATATCTTTACCAGGCATAAATAATCAGTTTTGTAATTTAGTTGCAGATGGAAATTTTCAACTCTTTTATTGCGTCTTTTGTAATGCTGGTTTTCCGCGCCGGGCAACACTACACAGACACATTTACTCACATACAAAAGAGAAGCCACTCAGTTGCAGGTTTTGCCAAAATTCATTTGACAACATTGGCCATCTCAAGAGACATGTGAGTAGCGTTCACCTGGATATTAGGAACTACAAGTGTGAACTGTGCAACAAGGCGTTTCACACTCCAACCAATCTACAGAACCACGTTCAAGTGCACCTTGATGAAAAGCTTTTTAAATGTACTTTTTGCAATACGGACTTTTTCAGAAAGAGAGATTTGGTGAATCATCAAAAGAAACATCCTGAAAAGAGCATTTAAAATGCATCCAATGCAAAGATACCGACCGTTAAAGGAGCATCTTTCTAACAAGTTATTGCTATAAAGTGAATTGGATGCTGTCAGATAATGTAGAAATACAGAGTCAGTTTAATTAATATTTTAGAACACAAGATTAGTTTATTTGTAGTTTTTGTACAACTATTTAGTTTGAAAGTATGTGAGTTGGTAACTTTTGGTTAATTTTGGAAATTATGTAATTTTTACTCTGTATGTTATACAAAACATGGCGTGGCCATAACCTTTGCTTCTTATTGTTTATAATGTAGTTTACATTATTGTTTAGAAAATTTGAACGTTTTGGTTAGTCAACAATTATACCAGCATTTTATTTGGACAGCACTTATTTTAAGCTATTGTTTTTGTACGTATGAGAGTAGCTAATTGTATGAATTAATGCTATACAAAGTGTACAACAAAAATTATATATTCATTCGTACGTCTATTTGACAGACTTCGTCAATAAAAAATAGTATATTATGTCATGAGCCGATAGAGTAATTAGTTTGCAAAAATACAATATGCTACTTTTGCATTATTTCTGTACTACATGGCAAATCAGTTTTTTAAGGCAGCATGGTTCTTATTTTTGAATTTCTGTTAAAGTCAAATAAGAGAGCAATCATTCCGAAAGTTATTATTAAAAGATTGTCAAAATGAATATTCCAGTGCTGGTCTTCCTATGTACATTTCTTGGGTACATGGATACTAGAATGCCCTAGGCTTAAGCTTTCCAAGAACAATAAAACCATTTTTGTAAGCTTACTCTTGTAGTCGCAGACATTGTATGCATACACACTAGAAATGCATTTGCATAAGAATAATCAAATGATTAGAACAAGTATGAGGTATTGAGTTCTATTACCTGAGAAGTTACTTCCAGTATACGTGTGCATTTAACTCGCTAGGCGAAGCTAAGAAAGAAAATTGTAGCACCAACAGTCTAGAATACCCTTATTTTATCCGGTAAGTGTTTTGATGGATAAGTGTAATATGTCGACCTTCCATAATATTTAAGTGGTTCTATAGTAAGTAGTACTACTATTTAGGTCTCTGCAGCTGACCTTTCCGTGAAACGGTCGATTACATTTGTCACACTTGTAAGGTTTCTGTCTTTCATGAGCCGCTTGAAGGTATTTATGTAAATTGTGCTTCTCCGTAAAACATTTGCTGCATTTCACACATTGGTAAGGTTTCTGCTGACCATGAACCCCTCTGATACGCTTGCATGGATACGATTTCTCTGCAAAATCTTTATTGCACTGGTCACATTTATACGATCTCTCGCACGTATGAGTCCTTATATGAAGTGTGTGTTTCCAGGTATCTCTGGATACATGATCACAAATTTCACACCGATAAACTGCCATATTGTGTTGATAAATTATTTTTTTCGTTTTAGTAGATTAAGTAATAAATTTATACTTGACACTTAACTTGAAGTGTATCATTTTTTATTAAAAGGATGATTAAAACAATGTTGGTTCTTATTATTCCATACTATTTAAACCGTAAATTATACCAAGGGTTTATATTAAAGTTTTGTCTTGTTCTGGACATGGTGTGTTTTAAACAAGCTTTGGCAATTCTTATTACTTTAAGTTGGCGCTTTCAGCTTTTCTTCAATAAGTCACCTTGTTAGATGGAAATGCGTAAACGTGCAGAATTGAAAGCATTTACTCCTTCGGCTGTTTGAGTGCAGTTTTATGTGGTTGTATGGTATGTGCATTTTCTAGTTTTTATGAATACTACTAATTATAATACTAAGTTTTGTTGAACGAGCTCCTGAAAATGCGGTTTACGTTGGTACGAAGAATTTTCAATTAATGCTAAACCAAAGCCTATTTCTCGTTAACCACGTGGCATATCGAGGCTTAAGCACCACGGAAGTAAGCTAATTTGACCGTTTCCCTGTTCTGGCCTAAATACTTGTCAAGCAAATGGACCTAAATCTCCACTTTGAATATGAAAATGCTAATCTTGAATATTTAGATTTGGTGGCGGGGCATTTAGAATACTTAATCTTTTGATGTTTGTCGTATGCATTAGTTATGTTGGATTGTATGTACATTTTTGAAACTTTTTCTGTACTTGCTGAATAAGTTCATGGAAAAGCGGCTTGTATTAAAGCATAGATTTCTATCTAAAATCGTACGATGTTTGTTTGCACGTAACCCGCAGAAGGATTCGTCGCACAATAGTTACCATTTAGATTTTGTTTTGAGTTTTCGTTTATCACAATTTCCATGCATTCGTATGTCTGTACTTACTAATTATATTATATTTTTATCTTTGCAAAAGTAAGATACCCACAAACAAACTAAATTTATTTTTTTATGTATGAAGGTGCTGATTTTTTAGGCTGAATTTAAGGATCCGGTACTATTACCCAAATAATATGTAGTTTCTGTTTGTTCTCTTTCCAAAACTTGCAAACACAAAGGTCCCTAAAATTCGGCCAATTTGTAAACTGCTTCTTCTAGAAGACATAATGTTACCAAAATGTAGTTTAAAGTGATTTGTTTAAAGAAACAAGGGATAAAAATTAATAATTTGAATTGTTTGTGATCATAGTAAAATAATCGTGAAAACAAATTAATCTATGAGCAGATTATTGGATTGGGATGTTATACTGATACATATTTTGCATTTATTCACTACAAACACCATGCATGCAGGTTGTACATTAAAATTGCAACCAACGAGTAAATGTGGTGTATCTTGCTGAACGCGTCTTCTGTAATAATCTACATGCATTCAGTACCTGTTTCACTATAACTAGCAGATGTTGGTTTACAGCGAGTTTTGGTACTTCAAGGTACATTACTTACATTACAATACCAAAGTAAAAAATATTTTAATGACTTTTAACACATTCATTGTGGTTCCATGCGTTTAGTCTTTTTTATTTAGAGAGTGCATGAATACGGCATTCAAATTTTCCCATGAAGTCCCTTACTTGGTTTACAAATACGCAGAAATACTATTTGAATGGTTTGGGTACCGAAAAGCTACAACAATGTGCCGACTGTCATGTAAGCAGGGATGCAAAATGTTCCCGGGCGTCAAAATTTCCCGGCAGCCGGAGGTAAAATTTCCCCAACTTTTAGTACTACTTGTACTACTTCTTCCAATAACTTTTGAAAATTTCCCTAATTTTGGCCAATTTTTTAAAATTTCCCTGCAGCTAGGCTGCCAGGCTGCCCAGATTTTGCATCCCTGCATGTAAGCCACTTGGAAGGCTAATCAGTATCTTAAGAACCAGCATAGTACTTGCATGACCGAAAAATTCTCCATATTGTAATTGGAAGATCAACAAAAACATAATAGTTAAGCCTTTGATTTTCAGGTTTGCCATGCAGATTGCTTTGTTCATGCACCTGGATATCAGAATGCAATAAGCAATAAACTTTACAAAACCAAAAATAAGTATTCCTACGTGTATTACGTGATATAGGGGGCTATTAGCAATCTTAAATAACTTTAAAGAAGTCGCAGAACTTTAAAGAAAACTTTAAGTCGCATTCCTTGTCATTCATAACAGCGGATTGTGGTTTAAAGACCTTCATTGATTGTGGCCCTTCGGATTCGAATTTTAACAAACGGATCTCATATTTGCAATCCTGGAGAAAAACTTACCTAAAATCATGTGTCGCACAGCATAGATTCCATATTTTTGCGAATTAGGACCTAAAGGTCCAAATTTAAGGCCCTTCGAATTCGAATTTTAACAAGCGGATCTCATATTTGCAATCCTGATCAAAAACTGACCTAAACTCATGTGTCGCACAGCTTAAATGCCGTATTTTTGCAAATTCGGACTTTAGAATTTTTTTCTTTTGATTTCGATTGTTTGGCTATTATTAAGTAGTACTAGGCCTACTAAAGTGATCAAATGAGTTTTGGACTCCAGAGCCTCTCTACTTAGAAATGGCGGCCTGTTAAATATTGAAAAATAGGGTTCAAGAACTTCATTTTTCTGTCAACTCGGATCAGTTCCGGAGCTGAAATTTTTTACACTAATTGCGAAAACCAGTACCTAGATGGAAATTACACTGACCACTCTGTAAACCATTACTGATATTTTATTTAAAAAATCCAAAAAATTGCAAAATTTTGGCGGAAGAAAAAATTTAATAATTTATGTAATAAAAATAAAAATAATATTATAGCCGCTCAAAATTGTTGCAAATACACCGACAAAACCATATGAAAAGCCGAAAACTAAAATTGTAACTTTTTGTGGTAACTGTGACTTCTAACTTGCGGCACCGCGTTCCCTCATGGGGTTTCTCAAAACGGCAGCACAGTCCATGTATGGGCATCTCCAAACGTTTGTCAGTAAATTTACAACCATTTTGAGCGGCTATAATAATAATATTATTTTTATTACATAAATTAATTAATTTTTTCTTCCGCCAAAATTTTGCAATTTTTTGGATTTTTTAAATAAAATATCAGTAATGGTTTACAGAGTGGTCAGTGTGATGTCCATCTAGGTACTGGTTTTTGCAAGTAGTGTAAAAAATTTCAGCTCCGGAACTGATCCGAGTTGACAGAAAAATGAAGTTCTTGAACCCTATTTTTCAATATCTAACAGGCCGCCATTTCTAAGTAGAGAGGCTCTGGAGTCCAAAACTCGTTTGATCACTTTAGTAGGCCTAGTACTACTTAATAATAGCCAAACAATCGAAATCAAAAGAAAAAATTTTGGGGGGGTGTCAACCAACCCAAATTGTTACTCTTAAGGTCCTGATTTAAGGCCCTTTTGATTCGAATTTTAACAAACGGATTTCATATTTGCAATCCTGGTCAAAAACGGACCTAAAATCATGTGTCGCTAAGCTTAAATGCCGTATTTTTGCAAATTCGGGCCTTAAGGTCCTGATTTAAGGCCTTTTGGATTCGAATTTTAACAAACGGATCTCATATTTGCAGTCCTGGTCAAAAACTGACCTAAAATCATGTGTCGCACAGCATAGATTCTGCATTTTTGCAAATTCGAACATTAAGGTCCTAATTTAAGGCTCTTCGGATTCGAATTTTAACAAACAAACAGCGGATTCGTTAGTTTAGTCAAAAATGGATCTATAATCATGTGTCACGCACCATAGTTCCTTTTATAAAAAGTTTCGAAATCGCTGTGACCTCTGACCTAGAGTTGACCGATCCGGATCAAAATCACTAGTGTTCATCCTCAGGTCATCTTCCATCTTTCTGTAAAGCTTGGCTGAAATCGGTCTAGCCATCTCCGAGAAAAACGCATACTCACGGACGGCCGGAACACAATCTTATCAAGTATTGCAAAGGTAATACTTAATAAAGCTCTAAGAGAGAGAATAGTTAAGTATCGTCCTGGCCGTAAAATCCGAATTTTAACAACCAGGTTTAATGCTGGTCAAAAACTGACCTAAAATTACCTGTCGCACAGCATGTACGCTGTAAAACTGCTATATCTTGCAATTAAGGTCCTGAATCAGGCCCTTAATGCACGAATTTTAACAAACCAGTTGTTAATTTGTAATGCTGGTTAAAAACTGATCTAAAATCATGCGACACATTGCTATAGGTTCTATTATGGAAAGTTGTGACATCGCTGTGACCTCTGACCTAGAGTTGACCTGAAGTTCGATAGGGTTGTGGCTGAGGTGCTATTGTGTCTGTACACCAAGTTTGGCTGTAAAATTACCTGTCGCACAGCATGTACACTGTAAAACTGCCATATCTTGCAATTAAGGTCCTGACTCAGGCTTTTAATGCACGAATTTTAACAAACTGGTTGTTAATCTGTTATGCTTGTCAAAAACTGACCTAAAATCATGTGTCGCATGCTATAGGTTCTATTATGGAAAGTTGTGACATCGCTGTGACCTCTGACCTAGAGTTGACCTGTTGACCTGAAGTTCGATAGGGTTGTGGCTGAGGTGCTTCTGTGTCTGTACACCAAGTTTGGTTGTAAAATTACCTGTCGCACAGCATGTACACTGTGAAACTGCTATATCTTGCAATTAAGGTCCTGAATCAGGCCCTTAATGCACGAATTTTAACAAACTGGTTGTTAATCTGTTATGCTTGTCAAAAACTGACCTACAATCATGTGTCGCATGCTATAGGTTCTATTATGAAAAGTTGCGAAATTGCTGTGACCTCTGACCTAGAGTCGACCTATTGACCTCAAGTTCAATAGGGTTGTTACTGAGGTGCTATTGTGTCTGTATACCAAGTTTGGTTGTTAAATTACGTGTCGCACAGCATGTACGCTGTAAAACTGCTGTATCTGGCAGTTAAGGTCCTGAATCAGGGCCTTAACGCACGAATTGTTACAATCTGGTTGTATATTCGTAATGCTGGTTAAAAACTGACCTAAAATCATGTGTCGCATGGTATATGTTCTATGTTAAAATATTGTACCGTTGGTGACCTCTGACCTTTACAGTTGACCTATTGACCTGAAATTCAATAGGATTGTGGCTGAGGTGCTATAGTATCTGTATACCAAGTTTGGTTGTGATCGGTCCAGCGGTTACTGAGTAAATTGCATACGGGCGGACGGCCGGAGTGCAATATTATCAAGTATCTTGGCCGATACTTAATAAGCATAAACCTTTTGAGAACAGAAAAACCATTTTAGTATGCTTATTTTTGTTGACATAGACGGTGTATGCATACACACTACACACCGAAATGCATTCGCATAACAATACCCAAAGGATTAAAATACATAGTAGGGCTTGAATGTAACTACCTGAGAAGGTAAGGTACTACGAATATATGTACTTGAGCATTTATCCGGTCGCAGAGAAGATAGTAAACTGTTGCACCTATGGTTTAAAATAAATGTGGTCAGTCAGAAGAAGGTTCCTCTTGAGTGATTTTCTTAGTTAGGTTGTATCTTAAGCAGATTACGCAATAAGAAAAAAATCCAGAAACAACAAAATTGTTTCCTGTTTCATTTTTTACGTTTATATATTACAGGTTTACAAAAATCTTTGCAAGGATTTAATTTCACTAGGAATCTTTATAAATGCAAAAGCTCTGAATTCAAGAGTTTTATAAAATTAACTCGTATTAAATCGAATGTAAGCTTGCTCTTGTAATAAAGGAGAGACAAGCAACTGGCACAAAATGGCAGTACTTCAGTGTGAAGTTTGTACAAAAGTGTTCAAAACCAAACAGAAACACACGATTCATATGAGAGTTCACACAGGCGAGAAACCTTATCCATGTGGTCAATGCAGCAAATCGTTTACAATTAAAGGAAGTCTAACGATGCATGTTCAAGCAGTTCACGAGAAACAGAAACCCTACAAATGTGACCAGTGCAACAAAGCATTTGCACAGAGAGGACATCTAATTAGTCACATCAAAGGGTTTCATGAGCAACAGAAACCATTTAAATGCCTTCAGTGCAATAAACCCTTTTCAACAAAGTCACATCTAAATAGGCACACGATAGAATTTCACGACATGATAAAACCCTACGGATGTAGTCTGTGCTCTCTGACCTTCACTCGTAAAGCTACCGTGAATATGCACGTTAAAAATGTCCACCAGGGCCAAAAAGCATTTCAATGTATCTTTTGTAGGTGAAAATTGGTGAGTTGATGGTGCATATCTAGTGGCACATAGGCGCGAGGCCATTCAGTTGCGCATTGTGCCATGAATCTTTTCTAAACAGAACAAACATGGAGTCACATATGTTGACACATACAGGCGAAAAACCACATCGCTGTCATATTTGCGGGAGAACCTTTAATATGACACATCGTTTAAAAATGCACCAATACTCACACCAGGGTACAAATTTTTACCAAAACCATCTTTGATTTAGACATATAAAGATTATAATTTGGTTTGGTATATTTTGCAGAAGGAAGGATTAAAATTTTCTGCTGCGTGTTTTGTGCTGCAGAGTTTAATCGACGAGAACATCTGTACAAGCATATTTATTCACACACAAGGGAAGAGCCATTAAGTTGCTGCTACTGTAAAGAATGCTTTTGTAAATCTAGTAGTCTTAAGGCACACGTAAACATCAAACACCTTGGTATAAGGGGTCACAAGTGTGAACTGTGCAACAAAGCATTTTACTCATTAACCGGGCTAAATTATCACATTCAGTCCCATTTTGGTGAGAACCGTGTTTAATGTACCCCTATGTGAAATAGGCTACTTTGGCAAGTCCGGAATGGAAAGGCAATAAATGTCACATATAGAATACTGCATCAAGTTTAGAAAAATCGGTCAAGTGCGTCAGTAATCTGATAAATCACAGTACGCAGGAAAATGATTAAAAATAAAATGATGATTGATGAAAAATAGTTTATTGAAGTTTAGGTTATTTTAACGAGGCAAAAATATTAGGTTTTAACTGCGGTGTGCCTGGGATCGTTTTGTATTGTTATGCAAGATTATGTATTCTAGTTAAGGGATTGTTAAATATGCATATTATAGTTGTAGTAATTAAAATTATTCATGTTTATTTTTGCATTGTACTGCCTATTGCATTGTATTTGCATGTATCTAAACCCACACATATCCTAAAAAACATATTTTTGTATGCTTTCTTGAGAGGTATGCACGCCTTGTTAATATGTATGCATGTAAAAAATTGAAAATGGCTTACCCTGTTTTGTGTATCTCAATTAAACTTTTTAAACACTATTTATGTTTGATGTATAAATGTTTAGAATAGACTTGTGAGTAGAATTTTATTGTTTATTGCATTTTCCGTTGAATAATTTGCCTTTATGTTTGATCATTTTTGTCATTTGCTATTCAGTGCAACTTTTTAGAATTTACTATTGATTTTGCCTACCAATTCATAGATTTTCTGATGCTAAGGCTCATTGCAGAAGCCCAACAAGATTGCTTGTATAGTTATAAACCATAATTTTCCTCTAAATCTATTTGCTTGCATCTAATATCAGTTTTCCAATCATTACAGCACATTAGGCTTTCTTGTGCTCTGGAAACGATGCAAACTAAATTAAGTCTGGTAACCCTTCTTTGTAAATGTACGACTGATGTATCAACCTGGTAATATGTACAAAGGCCTATACTGCCTTGTATTTGCTATGCAATAAACAGTAAACAATTGTCAAAATGCTGCCGGAAAAACCTTGTTGCGTAGTCTGTATTTACTAGCTGCTTACCTTATTACAATCTGTCACTAATAAATAATATTTGAACTACGCATAATGCCCACCACCACTAGATAAGATGATTTCCACCAAAGAATGGTCAAGCCAAAATATGCTGTGATTGATTGACAATTTGCCAACGCGGGTTTAAAATAAAGGTTCTTCCAATTATTGGAAAAACAAGACTTAAGCATATTTTCAAACGGAAACTCTATCGATTAACTGTTTTTGATATGCAAAGATTACAAACAGTTAAATGCCAATAAACCATTGGCAAATGGAGTAAGTAGGAATCGACTTCGGGACCTTCGGGGCATTGGGGGCCTTCGGCCCCGCGAATATTTGGGGCTTTCGGCCCGCGGATAAACGGATTTTAACAAATGGACTTCGTATTTGTAATCCTGGTCAAAAATGGACCTAAAATCAAGTGCCGTACATCATAGGTCTACTAATTTGGCATATTTGACAATTAAGGTCCTGATTTCAGGATCTGAAAAGTAAAATTTTAACAAACAGATTGTGCATTCGTAATCCTAGTAAAAAATGGACCTAAAATCATGTGTCGCACAGCATATGTCCATTAAATTAGCAGATTTGAAAATTAAGGCCCTGATTTCAGGACCTTAAAAGTTAAATTTAAAAAAAAACTGTGGATTCGTAATCCTGATCAAAAATGGACCTATAATCATGTGCCACACAGCATAAATCCATTAAATTAGCAGATTTGAAGGTTAAGGTCCTGATTTCAGGATCTTACAATCTGAATTTTAACAAACCAACTGTGGATTCGTAATTCTGGTCAAACATGGACCTAAAATCTTGTGCCGCATGATATAGGTCCAATGCAAAAATGTTGAACCCTTGGTGACCTTTGACCTTTAGAGTTGACCTATTGACCTGAAATTTATGAAGAATCTGTCGGAGGTACACTAGAGTCTGTATGCCAAATTTGGTGGAAATCGGACTAGCCATTTCGGAGAAAAACGTGTTCGGCCGGACTGCCGGACGGCCGGAACAGGAAATTAGAAGGAATCTGTCGATTCATAATAATATACTTGGTAAGCCATTGAGAGATGCTCGTTCTTAAAACTGATGTTAAAGTAATAAGCTAGCCTAAAGAACGCTAAGTTTACATCCATGATGCCTTCTGCCATGTTCGCATAATACTTATATGATTTGTTTCTTTTTGCGCTTAAGATATAATCCGTTACGCACTTAAATGCGCTACGTCGTCAATGATATACTTAAGTGCAAAGCCGAAATAAGTGAAAAATCAAATTACACAACCAAATTTATTTAAAAACTGTGAAACATTTTATTTCTACTATCTTTATTTAAAGAAGCCGAAATGATGTATTTGAATTCCATTTAGGTTATTGACAATAACTAATTGTTGCACATAAATGCGATAAAACAATCCTATAATATACAACTACAGGAACAGCATACTATTATTAGGATATCTGTAAGTTTTAATTCTGTATGCGCCTTCAAACACAAATTTACAAAATATCAAACCAACATTGTACCAAAACGACACCGTAAAGTATACAATCTTAGCTTTTAAAATTTATTTATTATAAATTTGCAACTAAATAAACATCATTTATCAAAATTTGAATTTGAATTTGAATTTATTGTCAAATGATTCCCTCAATGAGGCACATTACATCATAGACATTGGAAGTTAGTTAAGCATATCATAATAGAAGTTACATTCGCGACAAGTAATAAAACGTTACATGTTACATTTTGGATTAGATTACAGTGATACAGAGTATAAGAATAGAGTAAAAGTAGAACAGTCCAAAATGTTTAATAATTTATAAAGTATTTAACAAATCGGTGATAAGGTCAACTGACGAGAAAAATTCACCTACAATTTCGTCATCATCTTGTACAATTTCATTAATCTGAGACGTTAGTAAAAATGCATACAGAGACTTTTTGAATGAATAGATTGAGTTAACGCTTTGACGAACTTCAGATGAGAGGTCGTACCATAATCTCACTCCATTGAATTTAAAGGAATACTCACCCCATTTAGTTATAGGCGTGTATGATGGCATAACATAAGTTTGAGAACGCGTACTTCTAGTTTCTCTGGCATGAAAGTCCAAGTATCTGTAGAAGAAGTCACCATTTTTACTTGACATGATAGTTTTAAAAGTAAAACAGAGAAGATTATATTTATATATGTTAGGACATAAAAGCCATTCTAATTCATTGCTGATGTCTGCTGATATAGAGTAACACCACGAGCTTGTTGACACCTAAAAATTTTGTTGCTTGAATTTTCAAAACTTTTATGTTGTTAGGAAGTATGAGTGCCCAAAACACGGTGTACCAAGTTTCAGCTCCATATGTCGTTGTGAGGCGGTTAGGCAACGCCTTAAATTTTAAGTGCTCGAAAATTGAAAATTTGCAAATATCTCGGATTAGAAGTAAAACTGGTCGATGATACTTTTTGCGATAGTTAGATATCGTGGAACCCTGTATTTTGATACAACCGTACATATTGACCAGTTTTTGCATTTTTGCAAAAAATCATTTTTTCAAAATTTTCGGGGGTTTTTCGAAATCTTTTGAACTAATTTCAATGCATTGTTTTGTTTCATGACGGATTTTAACAGATGCCCATCTTTAGAAATGCCTGCTCTATAGAACGCAAAAAACCGCTTTCAAAAATATTGTGATTTGCAAAAGTTATGACGAGAAACGTAAAACAACAAGAATTTTTTGCAAATTTCACCGACACTTAAAACCGTACAACTTCCGTTTTTATGATCAGATTTGATCAAAAATGCACTTATATGAAAGCCAGACGTCCAATTTACTAGAATAAATAGCAAGTTGTACAGTCCGAGTGGTTTTAATTCAATTGGAGGGAAGAATTCACAAAATTCAGTTGCAAGCAAAAATGGTACCATTGTTAAAGAACACGAAATAACTTTCCAGAATAACCGAATTTCAAAAATTCAAAAAATACCTATTTTTATTATTGTAATTACCTACAACTTGGTACCGCAATCACGTGATTCCGACTTACCAGTGACGAGAAAAATCTCCGAAGATTTTTGCAAAACGCCAAATTCGAAAATTTCAAAAATCCATTTGGTTGCAATATTTCGTCAAATATCCCATTTTTAAGAATTGTATTCATCAAAAACGAGTAAACCTCAGTCATATTAAAAGTTGTGACAAGATAAGTCGAAAAATTCCAAAAATACGAAATTTTGAAATTTTCGAATTTGGCGTTTTGCAAAAATCTTCGGAGATTTTTCTCGTCACTGGTAAGTCGGAATCACGTGATTGCGGTACCAAGTTGTAGGTAATTACAATAATAAAAATAGGTATTTTTTGAATTTTTGAAATTCGGTTATTCTGGAAAGTTATTTCGTGTTCTTTAACAATGGTACCATTTTTGCTTGCAACTGAATTTTGTGAATTCTTCCCTCCAATTGAATTAAAACCACTCGGACTGTACAACTTGCTATTTGTTCTAGTAAATTGGACGTCTGGCTTTCATATAAGTGTATTTTTGATCAAATCTGATCATAAAAACGGAAGTTGTACGGTTTTAAGTGTCGGTGAAATTTGCAAAAAATTCTTGTTGTTTTACGTTTCTCGTCATAACTTTTGCAAATCACAATATTTTTGAAAGCGGTTTTTTGCGTTCTATAGAGCAGGCATTTCTAAAGATGGGCATCTGTTAAAATCCGTCATGAAACAAAACAATGCATTGAAATTAGTTCAAAAGATTTCGAAAAACCCCCGAAAATTTTGAAAAAATGATTTTTTGCAAAAATGCAAAAACTGGTCAATATGTACGGTTGTATTAAAATACAGGGTTCCACGATACCTAACTATCGCAAAAAGTATCATCGACCAGTTTTACTTCTAATCCGAGATATTTGCAAATTTTCAATTTTCGAGCACTTAAAATTTAAGGCGTTGCCTAACCGCCTCACAACGACATATGGAGCTGAAACTTGGTACACCGTGTTTTGGGCACTCATACTTCCTAACAACATAAAAGTTTTGAAAATTCAAGCAACAAAATTTTTAGGTGTCAACAAGCTCGTGGTGTTACTCATACTATCACATTTCTGTTTTTGTAAAACAAATCTAGCTGTAGCTTTGATTATTTTATTAACTTTTCCGTTGAGTTTCTTAGAATTTTTGCTTAACCAAACAGGCGATGCATAGTTAATATGTGATAGAACAAACGACTGAGCTAATATTTTACGATTTTCAACAGAGAATATTTTTTGAACTGGATATAATTTAGATAATGCTGCATAGCATTTTCTAGTAACATAAGTGAGTAACAAAAACTAAAATGGCAAATTTTTTATTTGTCAGAAGAATGCATGTGTTTTCTAGGTATCACCTCTGTATACTGTATCAGCAACCCATTCTTGGTTTTGTGTGTTCTAGAATTTCTGAACAAGGTCTTTCACTTCTTATTTGAATTTCTGTATAGGGATACATTTGGAAAGGTTCTTTTAGGTGCCCATGAATGTGAATCTTAGGCCCAACTGTATTGTTAAACGCCTTGTTGCACACTTCGCACTTGTGGATACAAATATCTTAGTGTTTGCTATTTAGGTGAGCATTGTAGTAACCAGCAGTAGAAAAACAATCTTTACAAAAACAATTTAATGGTTATTCTCTGGTATGAGAGCTTATGTGGTTGTAAGATTGTCCTCAATGAATGGCTCGTACCTTGGCGTGAAAATTGATGTAGATTTCAGTAATACGCTTGTTTGAATTTACTTTGACAAATGCTACAGCCGAATAGTTGTATCTTCTGAATGAGTCCGCATATGAGCTTTCATGACACAACTGCGGGAAAACGATTTACTGCAAAGTTCACAACTGAATGGTTTCTCGCCGGTGTGGCAGAACATGTGTGTTCTTAGATCATTAGCTGTTGCAAACTGCTTACCGCAAAACACACATTTGAATGGCTTCTTGCCCTGATGAAAACTTTTTCTGTGATGTTTTAAGTGCCCTTTTCTTGTGAATGATTTAGAGCACAAACCACATTTATAGGGCTTCAGCATCTCATGAAACCCTTTGATGTGATTCACATCATGTGAATATTTAGTGAATACTTTCTTGAAAAGGTTTTGTTGCACTGATCACACTTATAGGGCTTTTGATCTGAATGAGCTGCTTTAGTGTGTCTGGTTAGATCTGATTTCTGGGAATAACGTTTGCTGCACTGGAGGCAATTGTACGGTCTCTCGCCTGTATGAACTCTCATGTGATATGTGTGTTTCCAATGGTCTCTAGACACGTGGTCACAAACTAGGCACTGGAAAATTGGCATCTTACCTTGACTGCCTGAATTCACGTTCACAAATTATACAAAGTTAACAAAAATGCAGTCTATTGTGACTATTGCGAGAGGTTTATTTCGTGTCTGATATATTGCCTGTTGGATGTGAACAAAACGTTTGTAATCTAGGTGCTGACCTTATGCAGTATTGCTTCAAGGTTTGATACATTTACCAAACACAACTACATATCAACACCCGTTGCACTTAGAGCTTTCCTTTTTTCTAATTTTGCTTTAAAAATCTACCCTTTCTATTTTTACGAATATGCATTATTTGAGTTTATCGTACTAAAAATAAAACAATTACTCCTATGACATAGGACCTATGTATTTTAGATTGCTGCACTCCAAGGCATTAAATCCTATGGTTGTATGCATTTTCCAATTTTTGGGTATTGTGTATAGGTATTATACAAAGCTTTTGATGAACTCAGTTTATCCTAACTCATTTCATGGAAAAATGGCTTATATTATTGGGTCTATGTGTCGTTCACAACTGTACTATTGTTTTTCATGTAGAAATTTAACTGCACAATTCTTCGCGTTGATTGGGAAGCCCTTGAAAGAAGAATGACAGAAAGGCAACAAATAATAAGGAAAGTTTTCAAATGTTTAACCATTTTCAACGCTTTCTACTTTAAACCTGTTTGATTGCAACCATTAAGCATATTGTCTGATGAAAATAAAATATTCAATATGATTTATCACTTGCAAGTGCATGTACACACTCATTCTTTACGTTATTCTACATGGCTAAGGTGGCAGCTACTAAAGTGCACCCTTACAAGGTGAGCTCCTTAGCTGAGAACAATGGAGTTCTCGGAAAAAGGGAAACAAGCGAAAACGTTTTCGAGAAATACATTGTTACTCTCCCGTTGTCGAGAAATACTCTCCAAGAATCTGGATGTATGCAGATAAACGTGGCTGAAACAATGAGTAAAACATGAGTGATTTTTTGTGTTTAAAATCTGTAATAGACAGAAAATTCAAATCTATAATTTTGTATTGCGCAGATAATCTTCTTACGACTACGTGAGGAAATACTCTAGTCTTGCTTAAATTTTTAAACACAGCTAAGTTTCATAACTTAAGCCGTTTTCCTGGGATGATTAATGTATACGAACGTTTCTGACTTTAGTATATGAAATGCATAAAACAAAAGCCAAAGGATTAAATGATATTCAGATTCAGAAGGGTGCAGCATTCCGGGATGTATAGGTACTCTGCGAGTTCATTCGTGGTACTATGAACCTAGTGAATGCCTGCTAGCAGCAATAGTATAGTGTTAACTTTTAAAATAAGTTTACGTCGGGTGCCTATACCACACGCAGTTAAGGGTTTTATATGTCCTTGCATTTGGAAACTGCATTAACATTCAAAGCAATACATACAGCATAAAAACAGTATCTTGATTACAAAAATGTTGCTATATCAGATATCAAATCAGAAAGCAAATAAACCTCACAAACTAAGCTTTTATTTTGAATACTTAAAAGCCAAGGTTTAAAATTAAAAAAGAATCAGAATTCCTTTAAGACCAACATCTTTAAAGTGCTCAAGTAAATGTTTATTACACTAGCTTTGCTTCATCACCTCAAGCTTTCATAGTGTCAGATGAAGATAGAGGGGGATGGGGTTTTATGATGTGCAGCTTGTAGTATTGATGTAGCTCGGAGTATTTCCAAGTTCCCAGAAATAAACAGGAGACAACACAGGTATTTGTATTTGAAGAAAGGTTTGACCAGGAAACTTTTGCCAGAAGCTTGAGTCTCAACTGATAATTTTATTCAATTTTGAGTTGGTATTTATACAGAAATATTGCGTCATACAAATATAAAATCAATCAAAATACGTGGGATATAATAAGAGGGAATGAAAGGCTCATTCCAATAAATACCAATAGCATGAGTAATTCCAATCTTTTGCCAATTATTATAGGTATCATAATAAATGAGAGTTAATGAAAGTTAATGAAATTACATGAACTAAAGTTTACACGTCAACAATCAATAGCCAATAATTATAGGTATTACGGTAAATGAATATAGATGAGTTTATATGATTTCTGATGGCATGCAGGTACCTAATTGCTGGTATCTAAATACGTCACATGCCGTGATTTGGAAATGCATACGTCCTCGTATGCGGGATCTTTGCTTCTATAAAATGACAAAATTGAAACAATTGAAATGGAAAGAAAAAAATTGCTTCTGCGAGATTTACGTATATATATATAGTGCTAGAGCATGTGTGGAAAATCTTCCTAATTTTGTTATATAACGTTTCCCGGTAATTAGGCTTAATGAAATTATATTTCGACAGGGGAGCTATTGACTAAAATTCTTTCTCAATTAGCTGTCTGCTATTCGGATTGGTGGTAAATTTCAGAGATTTCTGGAATTGTTTCGTTTGCCTGCATTGTTTAACCTAGCTTAAAAATTATGATTGCTGTGAGGGCTTGTGCTGGCGCGTTGGCGGCATCTGGGTTCCTTCAATGTGTACCTTTTGTGTTACGGCTCCTGGAATGATTACGTCAGGGCAGCTGTGATATACCTGCTTATGTTTATACCTAAATTATCCTTATTTATATTTCGCAAGCTGTGAAAGTTCTAAATTTCTCAAAAAATTGTTTCCGTTCTAGAGATAAGTGGTTGCATGCCTGTTCAAACTAATAAGTCAATAGGTCTGGTGAAAACGTTGTTTAAAATTAAAAGTTTTGCCAATTCGTTCTGTGTTAATGGGCAATGTAACTGAAAGTATTTGTAGAATGCTCTGTTGTACCAATGTAAATAGATGAAGTGGTTTAAAAAGAAAATTCTTGACGTGTATTCTGTTAATTCATTAATAGGTTTAGATTATTGTTCTGATGGAAGGGATTCCGTTGTTCTTTGTGGGCGTAGGGGAAGTTCCGGTTGTCCTAGTCGTAGGTGTGATGAATAATTGTACGGTGATGTACAAGATTGGATATAATGTCGTTTTCGCTGATAGGTGATCAAGGTCTGTGGTTGTCCAGTGCAGGATAGATGTCGATTCAACTAATATGGGAAGTTGCGAATTCATGCGTATGACAGTAGTTAAATTGGCAAGTGGGGAGGCAGTAGTTTAATCAGCAAGTGTAGAGGCTCAATTTTAGTATGGGTGGGCGGCAGTTATTTAATCAGTAAGTGTAGGCGGCGGCTATTTAATAAGTATGCATGGGCGGCAGTTTCATCGGTAAGGGGGATCGGCAGCAATTTATTCAATGTGCTAGGCGACGACGTTTCATTCAGTGTGGAGGCAGCAATTCGATTAGTTGTAGCAGCGGCAATTCTCTTAATAGTGGCAGTGGCAATTCTCTCAATTGTGGTGGCGACGATGCTCTCAATAGTGGTGGCGGCAATTCTCTCAATAGTGCTGGTGGCAATTCTCTCAATAGTGGCGGTGGCAATTCTCTCAATAGTGGCATCAATTCTTTCAATAGTGTCGGCGTGATTTCAAAAGGCGAGGACTGTAATTCAGTAGGAAGGTAGTTTGTTCAGTAACTGACTGTAATTCAGTGAGTAAAGGGTCGCCAGGATATTCGTGAATGAGTCAAGATTTCGTGTCTGGAATGCGGGTTCATTATTTGGGCTGAAAGTTTGTCAGTGCGTGAGCTGCAAGTTCATTAGTGCATAGGCTGTGAGTTCATCTGTGTGTAGGCCGCGAGTTCATCTGTGTTTGGGCTGCGAGTTCATCAGTGTGTGGGTCGCGAGTTTATCAGTATGTGCTGCTAGATTCTCAGTGTGGGCCGCTAGAATCTCAGTGTGGGCCACTGGTTCCTCAGTGTGGGCCGCTAGATTCTCAGTGTGGGCCGCACGATTCTCAGTGTGGGTCGCTAGATTCGCAGTGTGGGTCGCTAGTTCCTCAGAGTGGCTGCTAGTTTCTCAGTATGTGGGCCGCAAGTTCCTCAGAGTTTGGTCCACAAGTTTATGTGTGTGTGGGCCGCAATTTGATCAGTGAATGGGCGGCATGTTTATCACGGTATGGGCCGCATGTTCCTCATTGTGTTGGCCGCAAGTTCCTCAGTGTGTGGGCCGCAATTTCCTCATTGTGTGGGCCGCAAGTTCCTCATTGTGTGGGCCGCAAATTTCTGTGTGGGCCGCAAATTTCTGTGTGGGCCGCAAATTTCTTCAGATTTTGGAGTGCAGGATCCTCTGTACATAGGCTGCAAGTTTCTGTGTGTGTGGGCTGCAAGTTTTTCATTTCTTTGGTTGGATTAGACGATTTCAGTTATTTCCTTAAGCTCTGAATCATGAACTTTGGCTAGGAGTTCAAAATATTTCTACTGAAAACTGTGGATTTTGGCTAGGAATCCATTTTTACACTGGGTTGTCCGTAAATTATGGCATTACCAGCGATTTTTAAAGGTTTCACCAGTTAGACGGGATTCTAAAGCATAGGAATATTCATCGTCTTCTCAATTTTTTTAAAATCAGCTTGTCTCAGAGGATTCTGCATCTCTAGGAAGTTTCTGTTTGTCTGGGAAGGTTCTGCTTGTCTGGGAAGATTCTGCTTGTTTCGGAAGATTCTGCTTGTCTGGGATAATTCTGCTTGTCTGGGAAGATTCTGCTTGTCTGGGAAGATTCTGCTTGTCTGGGAAGATTCTGCTTGTCTGGGAGGTTTCTATGAGCATGGGGCGGGGCGAATTGGGATCAGAAGTAAAACAACGAGAGACTTCTTTGGGTTGGATGGTGGTGTGGTGCAGGAGGTCATTCGGCAAGATATGGCTTCATGGCATTTCATGGAAAATTATGGCTATACTTCGGTTGCGGTACTCATTGGTCTTCGTTTAATTGAGAAAAACGCTTTGCTGTTGCATGATATATTACTGTTTGAGACATGCAAACTTTGCTGTTCTTTGTCGCTGAGTAGGTACTTAAGCAGCGATGGCTTGAGATGAATGTTGATGAATATCCATGACGATGAATTTGGTTGAAATTTCCATGACGATGAATTTGGGTGAAGTTCCATGAAGATGAATTTTGATGAAATTCCGTGAAGATGAATTTTGATGAATTTCCATGAGGATGAATTTTCATGAAGATGAATTTTGCTGAATTTCCATGAAGTTGAATTTTGTTGAATCTCCATGAAGATGAATTTTCAGGAAATTTGATGAAGATGAGTGTAGACTTCTCAGACGACGTTGATGAGACAAATAGGGCGATTAGAAACTTGTAACGCTGAGTAAATGACACAGCTATGTTGATAAAGTTGCAATGGGTTGTTCCAATCACAAGAGTTTTGATGAAAATAGATGAAAATGTTCCGTTCTTTGTGATGTGGAATTGAAATGGAAATATTCTGGGAATATTCCGGGTATTTTGCTTGGCGAGAGGTGGGAGAACGACTTTCATCTCCACCATGTCAGATGAAGATAGAGGGGGATGGGGTTTTATGATGTGCAGCTTGTAGTATTGATGTAGCTCGGAGTATTTCCAAGTTCCCAGAAATACACAAGAGACAACACAGGTATTTGTATTTGAAGAAAGGTTTGACCAGGAAACTCTTGCCAGAAGCTTGAGTCTCAACTGATAATTTTATTCAATTTTGAGTTGGTATTTATACAGAAATATTGCGTCATACAAATATAAAATCAATCAAAATACGTGGGATATAATAAGAGGGAATGAAAGGCTCATTCCAATAAATACCAATAGCATGAGTAATTCCAATATTTTGCCAATTATTATAGGTATCATAATAAATGAGAGTTAATGAAAGTTAATGAAATTACATGAACTAAAGTTTACACGTCAACAATCAATAGCCAATAATTATAGGTATTACGGTAAATGAATATAGATGAGTTTATATGATTTCTGATGGCATGCAGGTACCTAATTGCTGGTATCTAAATACGTCACAATAGAAACATGTCATTTTTCCAGTGCGAAGTTTGTCTTCATGTATGTAAAAATAAATGAAGACACAGCTCATTTGAGAGTTCATACAGGCGAGAAACCTTACAAATGTGACCAATGCTGCAATGGTTTTTCACGGAAATCAGTTCCAAATAGGCATACTAATGCAATCCATGAAAAACAAAAGCTGTATGAATGTGACATGTGCAACAAAACTTATTCCACAAACAAAATTTAAATAATCACAGAACAGGGTTCCACGAAATGCTAAAACTCTTTCGATGCAATCACTGTTCTACGACATTTTCACAGAGAGCGTACCTGAATGCTCACAGAAAAAGAGTTCACCAGAGTAAAATTTCCATTGCGTGTTTTGCAACAAACAGTTTGCAGTAGCTGTAGATCTCAGAATGCACATCCTGTTCCATTCCGGCGAAAAACCGTTCAATTTTTCCCAGAGTTTCCATATGAATTTTCGCATGCTGACTCATACTGGAGGAAAACATACCGATGCAGTAATTGCGGTAAAAGATTTAGTTTCGCGCATTTCTCTTAAAACTGCAGTAACTTTCACACCAAGGTACGAACTATTTTTAATTGTGGATCAACCTTAGTTCTTGGTTATCTTTAAAATTTTGATTTTGGGTGGGTCGTTTTATGTTTTTTTTTGTTCTTTGTTTAGCGACGCTAGGTTTGTACAACGCATGAAAATTCACATCCATATATACTCGCATAATAGAGAGAAATCATTTAATTCCAATTTATGTGAAGATGCTTTGCTACTCCCAGTAATCTCAAGGCTAATCTAAATAGCAAACGGCTGCATATTTATAGTCACAAGCGAGACCTGTGGATCAGCTCTGATTCTCGGACAACTGAAAGAAAGGCTTTTCAAATGTATCACAATCGACATAGATTGTGTTGAATCGCTCGAGATGGGCAACGCCAGAGAATTGCAACCGACGACCAGGAAAAGATTATCCTTTTAAACAAAAGATGGCTTAAAATATTAACAGCCGGATTAACATACACCAAGATGTTGCAAACGCCAATCAGGGCAAACTACCTAACGTGTTGTTTATGAATCGTGTGTGCATTACATTAATTTATGCATTTCTAGCAGGTTGTATACCAATTCACCATGCTTAGTAGAGTTTTTATTTAGAGTAACACCACGAGCTTGTTGACACCTAAAAATTTTGTTGCTTGAATTTTCAAAACTTTTATGTTGTTAGGAAGTATGACTGCCCAAAACACGGTGTACCAAGTTTCAGCTCCATATGTCGTTGTGAGGCGGTTAGGCAACGCCTTAAATTTTAAGTGCTCGAAAATTGAAAATTTGCAAATATCTCGGATTAGAAGTAAAACTGGTCGATGATACTTTTTGCGATAGTTAGGTATCGTGGAACCCTGTATTTTAATACAACCGTACATATTGACCAGTTTTTGCATTTTTGCAAAAAATCATTTTTTCAAAATTTTCGGGGGTTTTTCGAAATCTTTTGAACTAATTTCAATGCATTGTTTTGTTTCATGACGGATTTTAACAGATGCCCATCTTTAGAAATGCCTGCTCTATAGAACGCAAAAAACCGCTTTCAAAAATATTGTGATTTGCAAAAGTTATGACGAGAAACGTAAAACAACAAGAATTTTTTGCAAATTTCACCGACACTTAAAACCGTACAACTTCCGTTTGTATGATCAGATTTGATCAAAAATACACTTATATGAAAGCCAGACGTCCAATTTACTAGAATAAATAGCAAGTTGTACAGTCCGAGTGGTTTTAATTCAATTGGAGGGAAGAATTCACAAAATTCAGTTGCAAGCAAAAATGGTACCATTGTTAAAGAACACGAAATAACTTTCCAGAATAACCGAATTTCAAAAATTCAAAAAATACCTATTTTTATTATTGTAATTACCTACAACTTGGTACCGCAATCACGTGATTCCGACTTACCAGTGACGAGAAAAATCTCCGAAGATTTTTGCAAAACGCCAAATTCGAAAATTTCAAAATTTCGTATTTTTGGAATTTTTCGACTTATCTTGTCACAACTTTTAATATGACTGAGGTTTACTCGTTTTTGATGAATACAATTCTTAAAAATGGGATATTTGACGAAATATTGCAACCAAATGGATTTTTGAAATTTTCGAATTTGGCGTTTTGCAAAAATCTTCGGAGATTTTTCTCGTCACTGGTAAGTCGGAATCACGTGATTGCGGTACCAAGTTGTAGGTAATTACAATAATAAAAATAGGTATTTTTTGAATTTTTGAAATTCGGTTATTCTGGAAAGTTATTTCGTGTTCTTTAACAATGGTACCATTTTTGCTTGCAACTGAATTTTGTGAATTCTTCCCTCCAATTGAATTAAAACCACTCGGACTGTACAACTTGCTATTTATTCTAGTAAATTGGATGTCTGGCTTTCATATAAGTGCATTTTTGATCAAATCTGATCATAAAAACGGAAGTTGTACGGTTTTAAGTGTCGGTGAAATTTGCAAAAAATTCTTGTTGTTTTACGTTTCTCGTCATAACTTTTGCAAATCACAATATTTTTGAAAGCGGTTTTTTGCGTTCTATAGAGCAGGCATTTCTAAAGATGGGCATCTGTTAAAATCCGTCATGAAACAAAACAATGCATTGAAATTAGTTCAAAAGATTTCGAAAAACCCCCGAAAATTTTGAAAAAATGATTTTTTGCAAAAATGCAAAAACTGGTCAATATGTACGGTTGTATCAAAATACAGGGTTCCACGATATCTAACTATCGCAAAAAGTATCATCGACCAGTTTTACTTCTAATCCGAGATATTTGCAAATTTTCAATTTTCGAGCACTTAAAATTTAAGGCGTTGCCTAACCGCCTCACAACGACATATGGAGCTGAAACTTGGTACACCGTGTTTTGGGCACTCATACTTCCTAACAACATAAAAGTTTTGAAAATTCAAGCAACAAAATTTTTAGGTGTCAACAAGCTCGTGGTGTTACTCTTAGTGTTTATTAAATAGTGTTAACATTTCTATTAAATTAGATTAATCAAAAGTTGGGTATTTATCCTACATGTTGAAACTTTGTAGTATTGTAGACTACTGATGAATATGTAATGTAATAAAAACTTAAAAACCAAAGTGATATGCACTTTTATGTTGATAAACATAGTTGTGATATTGTATTCATTACCCATCTCTGAATACTCTTGAAAACCTGGTCATGCGTTGCAACATTTTTTCTCGTGACACTCTTAAGCATTCATAATCCGCCATCCATTGTCTAAAGTTAAGGATTAGCTCTAACTCCTTGGTCAAGGGTTTCAAGAAATAACCTGCTCTCGCGTTGCTCTGCTCGGCCGATGCAACGACACCGTGACATAGACTCTCTTACCAACAGCGGTTCGAAAAAAACATCAAAAGAAGCTCCCAAAATCAAACGATTGAAATACGTTTACTAGAAACTAAGGTTCAAGGCATCAGTTGCTGTTCAGTGAGAAGCTATAAAATGTAATGTGTGCTACCGTTACGCGATTAAAAAGAGGTGTGGTGTTTTAGTCGTGAACTTCAGAAAATACAAAAGGATACGGTTTGCTAATTGATTCTGCAGGGATGTTACATTGATTGTTTAGTTACGTAGAGTTATTAAAAGTAAATTTAAAACGCACATTATGTACAAAAATTTGTAGCATTTTGTTTCATTTTAGGTTTTGCTGTTTTAAATTTTGGTTTGATAATTTATGTGAATCTAAAACAAAATAGACAGTCGTTCTTACTTATCTCTTGTTTGATGGTTTTAAAATAATAACTTGTTATTATCGCAACTTCACGTAAAATGACCTGGTGGATATTCAAATTCAAATAAATAACTTTACATAATATTCACTTTGTCGTAAAGTTGGATGAACATTATGATCAGAACAGCTTTCCGGAAATTTATTGTGCTTAACAGAATCCTACTAGGAATTTGTTACATGCAGATGCGGTTACGTCTGGAATTGTTACTACGCAAGCTATAAAAATTTGCTGATTACAAAGTTGTGCCAATAATAATTTGCTTTTGCGTTAGTGTAATGGCCAACAGTTATAATAGCAATCATGCAAAAAAACTTAACTAATTAGTTTGTGGTTTTACTAACAAGAAAATTCCTACTAAGCCTGTATGTTCAAAACTAATAATTTATAAAACACACCCATTAAATGTAGCATATTCTCTTGAATGGTCAGAAATTTTAATGAATTTAAATTGTCTAAAAATAACTTTTTAACACATCAAGAATATAAATCATTGTTTTATATTACCTGTCTTTCAGAAAATGCAATGGCACTGAACCTGAACTTACGCGGATACTCTACCACCGCAACAGGATTTTGCCAGGTATATATACCCCAAAGTTTGCAAAGCAATGCCACATTGTTCCATCAGATTACTTTGGATATCACCGAAACTATTTCTGCTCTTCCCGGGTAACATTGACTTGAAAAATGGCCCAGCTTCTTTTGACTGCTGCGTTAGCAGCAATTATAAGCTGTACTTTGGCTGCTCCGTCGAGTTCACCAATGTCGCCACATGCACCTGGGCCTTGTAAGTTCTACATAAACTTTACATTTATTTATTTCAAACTAAAATAAATGATGATTTTTTTCTTTAGACATTCAAACATTTTCAAATGTAAGCAAACCCGCTTGCACTTCTGAGGACAACCCCAACTCAATTAATAACGGAATTATTAACGAGTACTACCGCTGGAAGAACTTTTATGTTCAACCTGACCCAGCTTACAGTAAGTTTTAAAAAAATTAGTTTCTAAAATAAATTATGGTTTTTGCTTGAAAATTTGATTTATTTTACTATTCAGATGACAACGAACGCGGAGCAATTAACAACGCTATGTACTACCTTATGCAAGTTCTTCCTTGCGTCAACTTTGGAATTTGGCCCTCAAACTCTAACCCAAGTGGGGACTACATTTTTATCAAAAAGGGTACCAACAACGGCTGCAGTTCTCCAGTAGGCAGACAAGGTGGCAGACAAGAGATGCAACTTCAAAGTCCCGGATGTATGTCTGAAGGAACTATTATGCACGAAATGATTCACGCTTTGGGATTTCACCACACACAGTGCAGACCTGATCGTGATGACTATGTTACTATTAACTTTAACAATGTTGAAAGTGGAAAGGAGCATAATTTCAATAAGCTGTCCAGCCAGCAATGGTCTACTTTTGGAGTGGCTTATGATCAGAGGAGTATTATGCATTATGGGGCGAGAGACTTTAGCAAAAATGGGCAGCCAACTATTACTGCCAAGGTAGGACAACGTATAATTTATAAACTTTATGCAATTTAATTTGCAACATTGTTTGTTTCAGAACGGTGGTGCTGTTGGTTCCATGGATGTTCTCCGCGATTCCGACAAGCAGATGTTGAAAGCAATGTACAAGTGCTAATTATACATGTTGCTATTAACCACAATATATTACAAAATCAGTTATTCTTTTTTCACCTTCCATTAAAATTACCTGTTACTTCTTCGTATTGGCCAAAAAACCCCTAAATAAAACTGTTCTCCTTCACAAACAGCAATTATGAAGTTTTATTAATTTGTTACCAAACCCGCATGTGAATACGCTTTACAATAAATACGACAATCATCCTTTTAAAAACTTCCTTCATTAAAATGTTCTATTGCATTAAAAAGAAATGGAGAAATACCTTGTAACATTCTTGTTGCTTTGATTACAAAAATGTAAATTGAATATTAACTTGCTCTTTATTTGTGGTATTTGTAACAATTTAAAAAATTGACAACAATGAAATTGTTGGTCTGAACACAATCACGGTTTGCTTTAAGCGTTGAAGCAGCAGCAGCAGAGCGAGCAGCAACATGCTTAGCTCCTCGCTCCGAATATTTTTGTTTTAATTTTTTGTTCTTTTAATTTTTTTTTGACTAATTAAACTAACTATTTATTTTTTAAAGTGACTAAGGGCACACAAAGAAAAATGCTCTTTCAAGTGAGACAAAAAACTAACAAAAAAACGGTTTTTTATCAGTGCTTTTTAGTGATATTACAATCTTGACGGCCAACTGACAGAACAGAGCCTTCTGATTAACTTTTTTGACGGATTTAACTAACTATTTTTTACAAAACTTATCGCACAAGTGAAATGAAGTGTGCGCTTTTGCTGCTAATAAAAAGGAAGTGAAAAAAACACTGCATAATTGAGTTTGAAAGTACTTTAAATCCACCATTTCATTGGAGGCAAGGGACCATGCCGAGGAACATCTACATCTCGGCTCCACAGATGGCTGCACCTTCTCCCCGCTACACCTAAACCTAGTCAAGTAGAAGGATGGATGGGAAGGAAGGATGACTAGATTCCAGTAGATGGCAATCGGGGTGCGGTGGACCTAGCCACAAGGTCAATTTCAGTGTTGTTGAGGCTATGCCTGGCACTGAACCCACACTCCTTTGGAGCGTCAAAAACACTTCATAGGCAAGTGAATTGTTAAATAAATAAAGTAACGGCTATATTGATGATCGGATTTGCTGCTGATAACAATTTCTTTTGATGACTGAAATCCGAGACAAAATCGAATCGCCGAATGTATTCATGAGATGACCACCTAACTTGAAGGAAGGATGGATGAATGAATGCAAGTATAAGCAGCTGGACAGCAAAACTGAAATAAATGTTGAAAGGAAGGATGGCCAGCGACTATAAAATTGAGGATATCATCAAGACAGCTAACTCCTCAAATATTATACTCACCGAACTGTCTGAATTTGATCCTGTGTTTCAACCTTACATATTGGATGTGGAGGACTACTGGTACTACAATGCGGAATTGCCGGAGGACAGTGAGGAGTATTTTTATGGACCGGATTGCGCATTATGTGGACGCCTAGCCTACCCTGATGAAGAACCTATTATGTACAACGGCCAGCAATTCACAGTAATTTTTAAGAAGTGTGAAATTGTAAAAACTGAAGGAGAATTAGAAGGGTTTCTACAATGTGTGTACTGTTTTCAGTACTACCATAGATATAAATGTAGTTTTGAACTTAATGATATATCATACTACGAGTCTAAGCAAAGCAAATCATGGGCCTGTCCTATTTGTGTCCCTGAATTTGAACTGCAAAGCAATGCGACATGTAAAAATACAAAATCTCGTATAAATTGGAAAAATTCCATAAAACTTATAGTTTTATTTTTCAAAGCTTTGTATCATCTCAATAATTTCTTGTCATCTTCGAGTATGTCATGTAGTATTGTTGAAATCTTGTTATTCCTTTATGGAACTTGTTTATTTTTAATGTTTTCGTTTGATACTGGATGATTGTAAAATAATAATACTTAATAATGTATTGAAAATATGACTCGGAATGTTCTAAGGCTTAAGTTTACTGAACATGTAAAACAACATAATTGATCTGACCAATAATTAATTTTTAAGACTTTGTAGCTAGTATATTATCTATATTAGTTAGTTGTCACCTTATGGAGAACAGAACGTTTGTACCTGTACTGATACATGAATTTAATGTGTTTTGTATACATTGTATGTGTTTGTACTAGTACATAGTACTGAAAAGGCTAGAGAATAAAGATCAAATTCAAATTCAAAGCTTAATTTCAGGTTTGTTCTAAATCCATGAAATAAATTTGAAAAATCAAATATTGTAACTGAAAATCAACACCCATCATTTTGCTATTGTTTGATCCAACGCTGATGCTTGCAGACATACAACGATAGTATGCAGGTCACTAATTCAAATTGTCCTATTTTAACAGACAAAACTTGAATCTGCAACTTGATTTTAGATATTATTACTTTACTAAGACAGTAAAAAATTATTCAAAAAAATTCCTATTCTATTTGGAATTTTATCAATGACAAAAATGCAAGAAAAATAATTTGCTTGTGTTTTAAGAGAGAACCAAAACTTGTTTTAATTTGTCAACATTTAATAATGTGACAAACCATAAGCATTAAAGTTTAAACTGATTTCCAAAAATGCTTCAAAAATACAGTATAAAAACATCCGTGGGAATCCATTAGGGAAAGTGTCAAATAACTGAATCTACTTTTTTGTATTAGTTAGTAAAATATTGTCGCTTTTAAAGGTTTTAATTAAATTTAGTCCCACAGTCAAAGGGCCTGAAATGATATGCCTAACTGCATGCGTTTTCCGCTAAGTTTGCTTCTGCTGCTTTAATTGAACATAGAGATTTATCACTATAAAAAATATGTCCTTGCGGTGATTAAAATGCGAAGGTATAACTTATTTATTCTTGAACTTGGATACAGATTTGGTCGCACGCGTTGTGGTTTTGGTAATGAATATTTTTGCATAGAATCTGCCTGCGTAGTGCCTATAAATATAAATGATACTAATAATTACTCAATCTACAGACACACTGAAAAATATTTCGTGTAAAACAACGTAAGCGTTGCAATAAATAATTGTGACAACTTCGTTGGAAGAGCACATGGCTTACAGTTTTAAATGATTTATTGAATAATTATAACAATTTACGCAGAATACATTAACGAATAAAGGTAACACAACTTGTTGCTGGAAACCACAAATTAAGGAACTAGTACAAAATTATAGTGTATATAAGAAAAGTTCATACTAATCTGAATTAGTATACCTGCAGTCTTTTCCAGCGCACGTTAAAACAAGGTTAAGGTCCTAAAGAAAGATTCAAAAATGTGTAAATTAAGCGTTATCATTGTCATAGCGGCAATTCTCGGGGTTGCATTGACTGCATCTATTGAAAAGCCTATGGCATTAGAACCACCGGGACCTTGTAAGTTATCACTATTTTAGATTTCCAAAAAGTGAAATATTTTTGCAATAAAACTTGTTAAATATTTTATTTAGCTATACAACGTTTTGATAATGCAACCCGACCTGCTTGTACTGCCATTGGGAACACCAACGGTATTAATAACGGTTTGAAGGACAAACGCTACAGATGGTCGGCTTTTAACGTTCAACCCGATCGGGCTTACGGTAAATAGTTATGGAATGGGTTGCAAATTGTCTATCAAAAATTTGAAATAAAAAACTATGAAAGTTCTAAAATTAGTGTTTTATTTACGTAACAGACAGCGACGAACGCCGTGCCATAAACGACGCCATGTATCAACTTAGCCAAGTTCTTCCCTGTGTTAGCTTCGGGATCTGGCCTCCAAACTCAAGACCCAGTGGTGACTACGTTTACATAAAAAAGGGCACGAATAATGGTTGCAACAGTTATCTGGGAAAACTTGGTGGCAAACAAGAAATGAATTTGCAGAGTCCTGGATGCATGTCCATTGGCACCATTATGCACGAAATGATCCACGCTTTGGGATTTGACCACGAACACAACCGAGCTGATCGGGATGATTACGTTACAATTAATTATGACAATGTGGTACCAGATTATAAATTTGCTTTTGACAAGGTTAATGACAGAGACTATTCTGCTTTTGGTGTTCCGTATAATCAGAACTCGATTATGCATTATGATAACTACGCGTTTAGCAAGAATGGCAGGCAAACTATTGTTGCTAAGGTAATGTCACAATAGAATTATAAAGTTCCGGTATAAACTGAGACTGTTTCTACATTAATCGAACAATTTCAATATTTCTGCAGAACGGGCAACCAGTTGGCATGAACGATAACGATCTTAAGGATACGGATATCCAGAAACTTAAAAGGATGTACGAATGCTAAAATTTAAAATGAGTTTTTGATAAATTGATGCAGCAATATTTGCGTAAAGAGACGTCAAGATGTATATACTACAATTGCTTATCATTAAAAAAGTATTGACAATAGAGAGAATTTAAAGACACAAAAAGCCGCAATAAAATACAGCATGAAATGGTTAAATACTTTTATGCTGTAAATATTATTTTGCATTGACATAAACTTCCTTGAAGATCACAAAGCGGGCGTTTTTAACAACACCGTCCCAATTTTTATTTTCAATTGAATTTCAATATGGATAGCATAATTTTACTTCAGTGGGATAAAATAATCAAGACAAACAAATTTATTGCTTAGTGGCTTAAGAAAGCAAGTTTTGATGAGCCTGAAATTCAAGTAGTTTTTCACGATAAATTAATAGGTCATACATAAAACAATTTTGTGCTTTTCCAGTAGAACAAACTTGCGGTTTTGCAACTTGTCCATGAAATCAATACCATACAGTATCGTGTGCTTTGGATGCACTAATAAACGTACTCAGAACACGACTCAAGTCAGGCTATAGTATATTACATGTGGAAGCTTGCCTGGTATAACGTCAGAAGTACTAGTAAACTGCGCACTTGTAAAACGTAAAAATACAAATAAAAACATGTAACAAACCGTGTATATAATATGTATATGTAACATTACTTTCGAAATTCAGATTTTAGCTACAACTAAAAAAATAAATTAAATTGAAACAAACATGCATAATTTACAATGTTCGATCCAAAAAAAATTCCTGCACTTGCTAGTCTGCTCTTGGTATAGTTAAAAGGCAGAAAATAGAAAGGTTGATCAAAGTATTTTTGTGCAGACGGTTTACTCATCCTAAGCTTACGTTTGTTAAATATTTCAAAATAAAAAAATAAAATAAAATGACTGAAAATCAAGCAAAAGCTATAGTTTCTGAAAACCAGATTGGCGCTAAAAAACTGAATAAAAAGAAACAACACAAATTACAACCATGGGAAACTTGGTTGATATTTCTAATCCGATTTGGACACGCCCTAATAGTATTTCCCGTGGAGTACAACAAAACCACACAAAAATTTAAAGTGCTTTCCAGAAACAGTAAACTTTATCTGCTGTTTTACCTCAAGTTCTTAATCCTAATTTTAGATAATTTTTATTTACTTTCAAAGTTTTCCCAAGTTACTTTAGAAAACGTAAACGAAAATGAATTTCTGAGCTTTTATGTTCATTCTGTTACTCGTATTGTGGCAAACTATTACGCGTTTCTTTTTTCAAAAGATGTCGGTCTCTTAGCACATTTGCTTAACCTACTGTTTGTGTCACGAAAAACCTGGAAAGGTAATATTCTTACGATAAACATTCGATGTTGTTTTCAATACTAATAAATCACATTGAAATTTATAGAACGCTTCGGTGACTGGGGCACAGATTTCTCTGGACCCAAACTCATTTGGTGGAACAAAGTTACAAAATGTGCTGTAATATTTCTCTGCTTGCAAAGCTTAGGACCTCTTTCACAACATCTGCAGGAACGAAACAGTTTGCGCTATTGGGCTGCTCATTACTTCTCCGCTGATATATATAACTCACCTGCAGTTGTGGTGCTCATCGCATTTTATGATTTAACTTTAAGTACATTTTGTGTGCTAATTGCGGGATTCTTAGCCTTAGTTCCTTGTGCGTTTTTTGTTTTATCTCAGTATTGGATTAACAATTTGATGTAAGCTGTATAAAATAAATATTTAAAAAATCAGCTTTTGGAATTTACAAAAAACTTTGATTTGGTTTTTCAGCAACAAAATTTCCAACTGTCGAAAAACCAACATAAGCGACCTGGAAAAGCCACTACAGCAATACCGAGCTTTACAAGTGCTTACCAAGAGAGCCAATACCTGCCTTGGCTCCACGCCGTGGTCTACCCTACCTGGAATATCCAGCTTGACCTTTTGGGTTAGCGTAGGATTGCTTGCAGCTCTTATCAAAACAATAAATATTCCTGCATGGCTTATCAAAATGAACTTTGGAACCAGTTTGATCCTGATAATATTAGCGTACAACCAGATTCTTCATGTTGGTGGATGCTACTTTCAAAAATCAATAAACGTCAAATGCCTATTAAAACACGAATTGATTTTTTGGACTGGAAATTTTAATATAGCTAATAGAAAAACCCACAAAATATTACGCAAGTATTTAAAGTCATGTGCTGAGCTACGTGTATATCTCAGCTCTTGTTTCTTTGCCAAACCCAGCTCATTTCCAACGCTGTTGCAGGCTTTGATGGAGCAAACCATTGGAGTATTATTTTCAATAAAATGACGCGGCATTAGATAAAGAAGATAGACCTAAAAGTATTTTCCATGAATTTGTGTGTAAACTATATTATGTGTTTGTATAATTCATGTTATGGCTTTCCTAAATTCTTAAAAATGTGTAATTTTATAACGACACGACCAGCTTTATAGTACACGTGTATCAAATATGTTTTTAAATGTTTTAGGATCCACAATTTATCTGAAGCTTTATGAGTTCACAAACAGTTAATAAATTGTACCGAAACGCTGTTTGCTCTTAAAGCCAATTACAAATTATTCTTGACTTTCGACAAACTACACAAAATATGGAATTGAGTACAGTCTCAAGACTAATGAGTGTTTAATTTGTTTTTCCAAGTTGAAATTCCTTCCTTGATGATTTGAATTTCCTGTAGCTTCCATATATTCTAAGTAGTTAATATTGCCTGCATCCAGCTAAAACACATTTTTGACATATAAATCATATCAACTGGAACTGTTTCCTGAAGTTTACCAGTCTTTCTAAAATATGGATACCATATATCTTCTTCAGACTTTTAACCTCTTCAATTTTTGTATCCAATTAAATGGAATTCCAGCAGTTTCAACTACACCTGCAAAACTAGTCAGAAATTTTTGCATGCATGATACATAAATGTGATAATTAAATTATCACAATTTGTATATTTGCTCTTGGATTTCCTGGAAATGTGTATTCGTGCTTTATTTCATACAAAACCGGCACGCGTACAGCATTAGTGCTAAGACTTTTCATGGTTGTTATTAACTCAACCGTTTGGTATTTTCGTTTTTACTTCTTAAACATGTTAGAAAACGGCAGCGGCGGTAAATCCTAACTACCTTTATTGAAAAAATAAAAGTTTGTTTACCTCTTCCATGTAAATGTGGTAATAAAGAAAGATTCAAAACTTGGAAACCTAACACCGTTTAAATCTAGAAACAATGACACGGTTTCTGATTAGCTTTGGTGCATTTATAACTGTTTATGTTATAGTAATTAATATAGACCCATGCGTTTACCTATTCAGGTAAGTTTTCTGACAAATTGTAAATTCTGAAACTAAAGGAAAATAAATCAGTGAAAAATATGAATGAAAGAAGCTCATGAAAAACTCTGATGGTGGCCTATAGGTTTCAAAGGGATTTAAAGGAAAAGGAATTTGTAGCTCTACAACCGTTAAGTACATATTGTGGATCATTGTTTGAAATTAACAAAAATCTGCTATTTTATATTCAAACTTTCTTTAGAAATGTGGTAACCACTTTTTAATCTTCAAGTTAAAGAAGAGTGCTTCAATGGCAAAGGTATACAAAAATACCCCGAGGTTAATTGTTATCTGCATTGGGGGCTTGAAAAAGTACTACATATTTATAAGTAATTACCTCCAAAAGTCTTCCTGATATTAGCTTGAACGTTTTCCAGCTTTTTAGTAAATAGCTTACTAGGATTTCTGTCGTTCGAAAGATTACTGTTAAGCAACAATTTAATTATAAGTAAAATTTATGTTTCTCCAGGTAATTCATTATATTTTTTATAATTGAATTTAAAAGTATCATTTGGTAAGGAGAAAACAGCAAACTGTAGTAAGTTAAAGATTAATTATTCCATTAGTATTTGTAATAATATCGGTGGTTAATAAATACTGCATCGCAAAACTTAATAAAGGTTTGGCAATGGGTTTTTATAAAACCTTGAAATAAAATTGGATAAAAACATCTGCAATTTGCTCTATGTTACGTAGGCAAGCCAGCAAACCGAAAACATAAGTCATCAATTTACTTTAAAACATTTTTGCTTGTTTTCTTAACTAGCAATTTATATGTAGGTAAGTCGACGGGGTAAAATTGGCCAAATGAAATTTGGGCCGTAATTGCTTCTTGTTATTATTTCACGTGTATCATTAGCTGTTGAAAAATATTTTATAATTTTGAACAAAGTAGCATTATCGTATAATGTTAATTCAATAAAATATACCGGAAAGCTTTTTGGCTCCACAAAGTCAATAACAAAATAATTTGTCTTACTGCTAAGCACAGAAATTCAAGGTCTTTACAAAGGTTTAGTCGCTTTTCATAATTTGCTGAATGCTCTTGAAGTAAACTGTTTGCGAAGAGATAACCTTGTTTTCACACAATCAAATGCGCAGAGTAGAACTTTTCACTGGAATGTGTCAGCTTCTCCAAAAGTTGCTTAAAAACATGGACACTTTGTACCTTCTACGTACATTTAACATGTACAACTTTTGCTTCAAATTTGTGTTCCCTTGTCCCATAGCTTGGAACACTGATGGCCTAAAACTTATTGTTTTTTCAAAAACCAGTCTAAAATTATTTCTTTGGTATTTTACTCTAATTGTCGGCTTTGTTCTTGGGTTACCAGGAAGTATATACTCCTGCTTGGATTCCTACCAAAATGGAACCCGTACTGGTCTAGTTTTAAAACTAACTGTGTTTCTGGTAAACGCCACTGTTTGCACATTTGGATTGTTGCTTTTTAATTATTGTGATCTTATGGCAACAACGATAAATCTAAACAGAACGTATCGTCGAAAACTAAAAAGTATTGTTCCAGTTGCGTATAAATTGGCAATCAAAGAAAGATTTCGTATGTGGATATTTTTTCGAATAATTTTGGAAATTACAACTTTGTTTCTAGTTTGTTCGATTCCCTCAACAACCATATTTGTACTAGCATTCAATTTAGATCCATGTTGCTTTTTTATCAACTGGTCGCTTGAGCAATTGCCACATAGTCTATTTCAAAACTTTTATGCAATATATTTCACAAAATATTTGTTACGATTATTGATTGTGTTTTTACTTATATCGGAACTTTATCGTTTAGCAGCGTTTTGTATAATTTATTGTGTTGTTGGTTATTTGCTACTTGATTTTGATTTGACTGTTTTTCAACATGTAAGATTTCCACAAAAAATGATACAACTGTACAAAGCGGAGCAACTATTTTTTACAAGATATTGTCAAAAGATGTGTTCCGATTACTTTTTTGTGTTTCTTCTAGTTATGCACTTGTTTTCAATATGCACAATTTGGTTGGTGTTAAAATCTAATGGGGAAACTAGCAATGGCATTTGGTTTAGTATTGTGTTTATGAACACTTTGGTTATGAATGGAGCTATGGCTGCTATATTGTTTGCGGTGGCAGAATTAAATAGCAAAACTAAAGGATTAATAGCACAGTGGAAAATTAGAATTCAACGAAGTTCATGGAAAGCGCTGAAAATGGCTTATTGTTTTGATAAAACTTTAAAAGAAAAGGAATTTGCAGCTTTACATCCATTATCAACTTATTGTGGGGGTTTGTACGAAATTAACAAAACGTCGACGTTGTATTATTTTGATAATTTGATTAGAAATGTTGTAACTGCTTTGTTAGTGTTTAATTAATAAAAAAATGTGAATTCTTTTACAATGCATAGTTAAGAAAAATATGTTTTAAGCTACATGAAGAATGCAGGTGTATACAAATTATGAAGAATTCGAAAATATAAAAAACCAATAAATTTAACTATATATTCTATTAATGTACATCGAAAGAAACATTAGAAAATAAGATTCTTCCTATGTATAACTGAATTGTGTATACCTAGGTAATTATATTAAATGGTTTATTGCGACTTAATGTAGTTCCGGGGTTTAAATATATGTTGTACCTGCATTAAAAAGCTCAGTTGAAATGAATATTTTAAAAGTCGTGTAAGCGCTTATTTACGAAAATTGGTGCATCTTTTCTGAAACTGTGTATAAGTAGGTTTCATGTATGCAATTATGCGCACAACAACTTCCTGTGATTGAATGTTTTTAAAGAAACTGTTCGAGAATATTTGACGCATACTCGTAAACTTAAAAAAATAGCAATAAAGGCGTTCTGGATATTGAGAAGGCCCGCTGATCTGAAATTTTAGCCTTGTAACCTTGGCAAAAGCATTAATAAAACTACCTAAAGTGCATTTTTTCAAGTAGTCGTGTCTTGGTGTCTGATTGCAGCTGTGTTTTATATCAATATTTATAGCTAATGTTTCATAGTATAACTGCGTAAGCGTAACTCTAAAACTATAAGACATTTAGCCAAACAAAAAGAGGTAAACATATCTCTTCAAAAATGGAAGCACCATATTTACTAGAAACGTTCAATTTATACCACTTTTGTTTTAAACAGGCACTGTCATTTCCAACAATCTGGAATTCTAAACATTTTGAACTGGCTACTGTTTCAAAAAAAAATCTAACCTAATTTTCTTGGTATGTTATTGTTCTGCAGCTTGTATTCCTTTCTGGGCTTTCCTGAAATATTTATTCTTGTTTGGTATCATTCAAAGCTGGAAACTGTGCACACGTAGTGTACAGGCTAATCGTGCTACTCTCAAACATAGCCGTTTGGACATTTTCATTTTTGTTTTTCAAGTATGGTGCAGATATGGTAGCTGCTGCAAACAGTGGCAAAATAAATAGAATAAAACCAAAATCTATAATTAGCAATGCTTCTAAATGGGCTTTAGCGGAAAGATCCCCAGTTTGTCTAATATGCCATCTGATACTAAATTTTGACCTAACAGCATTTAAGTATGTAAATCAGCCACAGGCAATGATCTAACTGTATAAATCAGAGCAACTTTTATTTGTACGCTTTTGTCGGAAAATGTTTGCCGATTTTTTCTTTGTCTTTCTCTTTTCAATACATTTGTTCTCAATTTGTACATTATGACTTGTGATAAAATCTGATGGAGAAACTGCTGACGGATTTTCGTTTTGCTTAGATTTGCTAAACACTTGGATTAAAAATGGAATAATGGCTGCAAATTTGTTTGCTGTGGCGGAAATCAATAGTAACACTACAGCACTAATTACAAGGTGGAGAATGGGAACAAAATAAGTTCATGGAAAACAGCAAAGGTGGCGTGTGGATTTGAAAGTAGATTAATTGAGAAGCGGCTTGTGGCACTGCAGCTATTGTCAACTTGCTGTGGATCATTTTATGAAATTAACAAAGAGTCAACTTTGTTGTTATTTGATAAATTAATTAGAAAGGTTGTTAGTGTATTACTAGTGTTTAGCTAAATAATTAATTTTCACGGTATTTGGATAATTTAATCAAAGTGTAGCATGTGCTATTTATAAGCTAAGAATTAATTGTAATTACAATTTGTAACATTGGCTACTAAATATGTCAAAAGCTGTTAGCAAAAAATATATAAAAATTATTTTCCAGTTTATTTTTAATATAATATTTATAGAAAAAAATTACATCATTGCACTATTTTTGACAAGTGGCATATTAATGCCATGTATTCATTTTTTTGTCGTTTTATATCAACTCTATTGCATCATTATTTCTTCTAAATTAAAAAATGCTCTACGTAGTTTATGATACTCTATGATACTCTAAAATGCTCTACTTACAAATAATTACAATTCCGGAAGTTGCGGTGGTACTTAGCTGAAGAAGGACAACCAAAAATTTAAAATCTAGTAACTTTTCCTTAAAATTTAATTTGGCTAAAACTATATAAATTAATAGCAAAGCACTTTTTTCTAATCCATCAATTTGAAATTTTCAATAAATTTTTTTAAATGTGTCTCAGCGGCACTGAGTCAGCGCCTTAGAAATCAAATGTTGAAAATTTCTTCGAAACCGTTACTCTTTCATGCTTCGATTCCCAGTTACCTGGAATGAATATTATTCACAAACTATTCTAGTCCGTCCGATATTTACAAGAAATATAATATACTTGGCACTCAATTTCATTGCCCTTTTATGCTCAATTTGTGGTTTTTTCTTATAATGCTTCTATAAAAACTGAAAGTTACTCAAAGCTTAAATTCTGTAATGGTTGGGTCAACGCATTTAACAATCCTAATAGTTTTACTTAAAACAGCTTTGTTGGGTAAAACCAGTCATCCAGAAAACTCTTTCCTGAAGCTGGTTAAGCGTCTAGCGGAAGGTATGTTTACGTTTGAATAGGTAAATGGTTTACTAATCCAATTAACTGCTTTTCTGATCTTTCGTTCCAAGTTTCAATAGAGGCACTTGCATTGATGTCACTCTTTGTACCGCTGGCCTAATGGACTTGGACGCAACAAAATATGTTGCCACTATATTCTAATAGTTATAATCCACTGGAATACAGAAGCAAATCATCAATCATACCTTCCTTTCTGTTTCATATTACGGGTAAACAGCAAGTGAAAAAACTCAAACTTGAGGTTTAAACGGATTACAATGTCCTCTCCTCTTTTTACTCTTTCCATTAGATAATCCTATGCCATTTTGACCATTGCTTTATGCTGTCAGTTCATTGTTTTCGTGAGAATTCCGCTATTTATCGTTCCTACACATGTGGCAAAAATTGACTTTTTGCTGTTATGGTAACATCGTTCACGTTTTTGTGCACTGACTAATTGCGGCTTTATGGCTGCATATATTGAATTCTCTTTAGAAGGATTATGGTGATCTTTTGACTGGTAAGTTATTTGAGGTTTACTGATGATGATGGCTTATGCTTTGTCTCTTTAGAAACATTAGCACGATTACCAAGTTTCCCTAAGAACTGTACCACATTATGAATATCCTGGCAGGAGAATGATGTTCTTAGATCTTTATCTGAACACATCATAAGGCCTTGTGCGTGTCTATTTTCAAATATGTCGAGGTCGATCTACCTGGGGAAAGCCAACTGTCTCGTTTCGTGAGTCTTGTCGTTAGGATGCCAAGCTAACTCCTTATTCTGTTTTCTATTGAAAACCTGAAGGGCGTTGTTGTACAGGCAGGCATACGTTTCATCAGCTGTGTTATCAAACACCAGTCAAATATATGCACTGAGATAACTTTAGCAAAGACGGCGCACAATCAGCAAACAAAACCTGGAACTATTCCCTGATTTTAAGTCTGGTAGGTTTAAAATATCAAGATTAAAGCAAATAACATACTTTGCACAAAGCACAATGTGTCTATGTTACATGAAAGTAAAAAATAGGCATTAAGATTAATTTTTATATAAACGTGGGTTCATTTGTATATTAATTGGAAAACAAAAACGGATTAAGAGAAAATGTAAAATTTGACAACGCTTAATGCTTTCAATCTTTCATTGTCACACAGGTTATTAATTATAGTTTTGAATGACACCTTTGTAGTATAAAAACCCAAAAATAAAACACTCTTACCACAATATTGTATTAAAAATAGTTGAAAAGTCAAGTTATATTTAAACTCTTAAAGAGGTTAATAGCAGAATGAATTAACTGACTTTTTTAATTCTTGCCATGCATCTTTGTGTGAGAATTCAGACAGCTTACATTGATTCACTCTACGAGTTTGGAGTGTGGAATGGTTGGAGTACGCACCTTGGTTTTTATTATGCTACTTTAGCTAAAAGTCCAGATCAATTTCAAGACAAATTGCTTCATGAGCTGCTTTAAGTAAGCTAAAAACGCAACTTACATTTATCTACACATTATGCAAGTTGGTATTACCTTGAAAGAAAGGCTCGGAATGAATCTAGTTATATAACTAATTGGTGCAAAAACTGTTGCGGCTTCTGATATGACGCTATTCCTGAGTCTTATCATGACTAAAAAACCACAGGACTTTACTTTAGCGAATCGGTTGCAGATAAAAATACAATTTTTGAAGAAATCAAGACTCAAAATTATTTTACAGGGTTCTGCGTCATGTGTTTTACGTCATTTGAAAAACAAATCATCTCTTTTTAATTACTTAAATTACCTAATTATTACAAATAATAGAAACGTTTAGCAAATAATTGAATTCCCGTAAGGAAGATGTTTTCAAAAATTGAATTGCAAAAAAAATTAGTTTCGCAGAAAATTAAGTTATTTAATTTTTACGGAGGAATGTATATCCTTGACAACAACCCTCCACGTGACGTCTGGCACATCAAAGTCATGTTTTCGTAATTTGTTTGATTAATTGCCAATTACCAGAAGAATTTCTTCAGGGCTAGGAAATGTTTAAGACGAAGTTTAATTAAGTTTATAATTATTTAGGAGACCGGAAAAGACCTTGGGGGAAATTGAAAGACCAACAGCAATTGTTTGGCATTTGGTTGGATGACGATACTATAAGACGTAGCATCAAAACAAGTTCTACATCTTCTGTAAGCACACTCAAATTTTAGCAAACGTTTATTTTTAGCAAATTTCTTCTAAAAAATGGGGCTCAGTACTACAGAAACTAAATCCTGGAATTTCATGCAAAAAACTTTTTCCTTCATGTATCGCTATCCAGTAACCTGGAGTACAAATTATCTACAAATAGTAATAGTTCGCCCTATATTCCCAAGTACTATACTTTACTGCGCAGTTAATTTTATTGCTGTCCTTATTTCGGTTTTCGGAGTTTTTATATCCATTTTCCATAAAAACCTTAAAGTCACTGAAAACCTAAGTATCATTTATGCCGTGGTTTTTGGCGTATCCTACACAACAAACTTGGTAGTGTTGATAACAACACCCATATTGTCTAAAATGATTCATCCCGCAAACTTGCTTCTGAAACTATTGCAACGCATAGAAAAAGGTATAGTTTTAACTCAATATTTGTTTAAGCTGCATTTCCCAAACTTTACCGTAACTTATGCCAAAAAATAAATAAGAAGTAAAGCTGCTGCTCAATATGTTTGAAATCTCACAATACCCCAAATATTGAAAACGGCTAATAAGTTGGCTAACCTAGTAATGCCAACAGGACAGGTTTGCAGCATAGTCTTGTGGCACTTTGGAATTTGGAAACCCAAGTTAACTTTGGACTTCGTTGTAAACCGTTTCTAGTGTCATTGCTAGCTCAGTCAAACAAATTAAAATTTTGATATATTCCGGGGCATTCGAAGATTTCAAACAGATTGGCTGCCAGATCCATTTTTCTCATTTATTTTGGGTTGAGTTGTCTTAACCTTCCATAGTTTTCGCTTTTACGCACCTGTTGAAATTTTTTGTAGAGACTGGCATACTGTACGGGAAAAAAGTGGAGTGGCAAGTTATGCTTCAATTTTGTCTTCCTCCGTTGATAGCAGTTGGATCATTTTTTGTACCCATTGCTTTTGTTCTCATGGACTGGGACGCTACAAAGTACATCCTGGATCTAGTACTAGAACCTCCGGAATGCAGAAGCGTAACAGTTAAAATATTTGCTTTTACGTTTCGACTTGTTGTTTCTTTTATTTACAGTGCTGAAGTATTTCGTAATGGAGCATATATGTGCTGGTTTATGTTGGCTTTACTAGGAAGATTTCAATACATTTTAAAAACACTGTTGCATGCTAGACGATTCAGCATATACTATAGAAATTTTCGGATACTTTTGTTAATCTACGCATTAATGAAAAAATCAATTGAAAGCTTGCTTTACACATGGTTTAGCTTCGGATTTTGGGGGTTTGTTGTGTTATTTTTTATTTGTGTGTATTACTCAGTTCACGAATTGTCTTTCATAATATACGGTTGGTTTCTATGTCTTTTATTTGTAGGATTTGTAATAGTCTTATTCACACTTTCAGGTTTTTGTAAGGCACTAGAGTTATGTGCAAACATTGTGCTAAAGCATCGCATTCTGGCTAATTTGACACTTGCAAAGGGATATACTATAGGTAGGAAAATGGACTTGTTAAGAGCTCGCGCAATGCGTCCTTTGCGTGTATCATATGGAATTGTAGGTTATTTTGGTAAGGGCTTTGTTCCAGCATATGTGTATGCTTTGTTTTTAAGATGTTTTGACGCTTTACAAATATTGCCTACTATTTTCTAAGATTATAAACTACGCTGGTTTACTCAATCTTCTTGTATTAGACAAACAAACTGTAGACGATACATGCAAAACATAAAATCATACAAAAATTAAAAATATTTGCAAGCAACGCAGTAATTTATATGTTAATTATTATGCCAAATAAATACAATGTATGTGGGTTTTAAGCATCAAGATATTTCTGGATGGCATCGACAACAAGCTAATAAGCATTTAAAGTTATCAACTGATTAAGTCTTGAATGCCATTGGCGTGGATACAGCACATTTGACATATACATGTTAGAGCCGCACCCATAGTATACGGAAATGAGCAGAGTGACAATCTTATAGCTGCTAAATCCTAAATGCATTTGCTAAATAAAACACTGGAATTAAACATATTGTTTAATTATTCCATTAACGTGTGGTTTGAAGCTTTTTCTTTTGAGTAAAGGCTAAAAGATTAAAAAGCAGTTTGCTGATACCGCAGGTAATTACATTTTATTACACAAGCACATTTTATTTCCTGAATACTAGCATCAATTATTTTCTGATTAATTCTATACACGTGGAGTATTTGATATTATATGTCCCAATATAATTTTTTTAATTGGATATATTACTTCCGCGCGACAAAGTAATTTACTGAAACTTTGCAATTACTACATTCAAGGTTAGTAATGTATAACCTTAATTGTGTTCGATGAATTTCTTTAGGTACAAGAGACTAAAGACACAAAGTTTATTGCTAAATTAATATCGATCTTTTTAATTGCGCATGCATTTTATTAATAAATAATAATAATTTGGCGGGTTTGGCGGTGGTGTGTAGCACAAATTGGAAACGACAACTGAGTAAAAATGTATATAAAGCACAAGCAGGTTTTGCATTGCACTAAGCTATATAAGAAGCACACAAAATACCGTCAGCAAAATGTGTCATATTTTAAAAAACGTACATGCCAAAAAAATTTTTTTGTTTAATGTGAATTAATGCCTTGCTACAGATCTGTGTAGTACTAGAGTTAATAAATAAATCATCATTTGCCTAATAGCAAATCTTTCCTGTGTCATTGTCTTATTATTTCGATTTGGTTATCAAATCTGCCGTTTGCCTAGACAAGGAGGGTTAGAACTCTGAAACTTTGCGATACAGCGTTGTGATGAAACGCTATCAAAAGAAAACTGCATATTAATTCGTGTTGTGGCTACCGTTTTTCCTCTGCATAGCAATATTCCTGTGTTTTACCATTAGCATTCTTGGATATTTTTTTACTAACAATTTGGGAAATACATGTGCTGCAGCAATTTACAACCCGTCATCTAAATCATCATCATCTTCGTCCGCAGCAGTGGCGCACCACCACCACATCTACTACCACTCTCCTTTCTACCTTGCCAAGTGCAATCTCAACATTTTGTCGTTGTGCCTTTTTGGCTTTAAATTTTGTAAAAGAATAAACAATTTATAAATAAAGTTGACTGATAACAGCAAAAACTGCCCCACCTAGGTACTAATTACTGATTGATTTTCTGGTTTTACTGGTCCCAAGATCCGAACCTCTTTTAAAAAATCAGGCACGCCCATACTCATCAAAAATAAATATTTGAACTCCTGAAAACGCCATTTGTCAACACATGCTACCCTATCTGGTCAAGAACAAGCGGAGCTGTGTCAACTGGCAAAACAGAACAAGTTTAATATATGGGTAAACGATTTGTAGTTTTATAAAAATGCGTTTGGTCGATTCCCTAATTAACTTATGCCTGTACATAAGTGGATTTTGGAAAAAGGCATGGGCTGAAACAACACAGGGACTTGAATTGGCAAAAGAGTTAATCCACGTTGTCAAAACCCTAGTGCCTACTTCCACTACTGCGCTACAACACAGGATTCAAATTGCACATTTTTTGGAATAAGTGTTAAAGATGTTCAAATTCCAGGCCAAGTCGTTGTACCGGACCAAGGCTAACAATTGTGTTGGTTTGGTTTATATCTTTTGCGGGCAATAGAATTTGCTGCGCATCAGCACCCAGGTATTGGAAATCTTACGGCTCAAATTGATAATGTTACCGTTAAGCATTGTTTTGCCGGAATGTGTCCTTCATTGGTCACAAAAAATATACTATGAACTTATTTGTGTTTGTTGCAAAGTTCTTTTAACTTTTCAAAGGTCTAAGTTGATAACATGGTTTATCGTATGATAAATAAGTTAGGTAAAATTGCAGTTGCAACGAACCAGAGAGACCAATAAATTTTTAATATTAAACCCTGTAATACTAATGTTATTTTGTTAAATTGATAATACAGTAAGATAGACTAGATGACTGGCTGATGCTGGGGGATTTATAACTAGTATCCTGTAGAATTAAACAGAGTTAGTAAAAGTTGCAAAGTAATATCAACATTTCAAACATCAAAATTCAATTTTATAACGGTTAAGTTGTTTTAATAACTTATTTTTAATTAAAAACGTAGGCAGCCTTCGATAATTAAATTTTAGCAACAAATTGTTTATAGTGATGTATTGCGTCAGTATGCGTCAACCGTAAAACAAATATTCATCTATTTTTAATAACTTAAATTAGTTAATTTTCTAAAATAACTTAGTTTTTAGCAAATAAATGAAACGCTGTAAACAAAATGCCTTTTTAAATTAAATTGATAGTTTTGCAGGAAATTGTATTAATTAATTTTTACGGAAAAAGCAAATCCTTGAGAAAAAATCCTTCACGTGACTTCTGGCACATCAAATTCATGTTTCCGTTTTCTATTTGATTAAATGCCAATTACCAGAACAATTTCTTCAGAGCTAGGAAATTGCTTAAGACGAAGTTTAATTAAATTTATAATTATTTAGATCGGAAAAGACCTTGGTGGAAATTGGAATTCCAACAGCTATTGTTTGGCATGCGGTTGGATGACGTTACTAAAAGACGTGGAAGCACAACTTCTGTCTCTTTTGAAGCACGTTGAATTTTTTGCAAAACAATCTGACAAAATGTCTCTCAGTACTACAGAAACTAAATCCTGGAATTTCATGCAAAAAACTTTTTCCTTTAGGTATCGCTATCCAGTAACCTGGAACAAAAACTATACAGAAATAATAATAATTCATCCCATATTTCCAAAAACTATATATTACTACGCAGTTAACCTTATCGCGCTCCTTATTTCTGTTTTTGGTATTTTCATAGCCATTTTCCATAAGAAACTTAAAGTTACTCAAAACCTAAATGTCATTCAGGCCGTGATTATTAGCATATCCTACACAACAAACTTGATAGTGTTGATAACAACACCTTTAATGTATAAATTGCTTCATCCCGGCAACTCGATTTTGAAATTAAGTCGACGTTTAGAAAAAGGTATAGTTTTAACTCAATATATAATACAGCTGCATTTGCCCCACTTTAATCCAACTTATGCCCAAAAATAAATTAGAAATAAAGCTGCTGCTGGGTATGTTTGATATCTCAAAATACCCCAGAATGCAGTCTTTTGGCACTTGTATGGGTTTTGCAAGCCCAAGTCAATTTTGGACTTCGTTGTAAACCGCTTCTAGTGACATTCCTAGTTCAGTCAAACAAATTACTGCTTTGATATATTCTGGGGCATTCGAAGATTTTAAACAGACTGGGCACCAAGTTCATTTTTCTCAAACATTCTGGGCTTAAGTTGTCTTAACTTTTTATAGTTTTCGCACTTACTCACTCGTTTAAATTCTATGTAGCGTCTGGTGTACCCTACGGGAAAAACTTGGACTGGAAAATTAGTATGCAGTTTTGTCTTCCTCCGTTGATAGCAGTCGGATTATATTTTGTACCCATTGCTTTTGTTCTCTTGGACTGGGACGCTACAAAGTACATCCTGGATCTATTATTAGCAGATCCCGAATGCAGAAGTTTAACTGTTAAACTATTTGCTTTTACGTTTCGACTTGTTGTTTCTTTTATTTACTGTGCTGAAGTATTTCGTAATGGAGCATTTATGTGTTGGTTTATGTTGGCTTTACTTGGTAGATTTCAATACATTTTAAATACACTACAGCATGCTAAACGATTCAGCATATACTATGAAAACTTTCGGATACTCTTGCTGATCTACGCAGTAATTAAGGAGTCATTAGAACTCTTGCTTTACATATGGTTTTACTTCGGATTTTGGGGATTTGTTGTGTTGTTTTTTATTTGTGTGACCTACACTGCTCGTCAGTTGTCTTTGTTAATATATATATGGTTTCGATGTCTTTTATATGTAGAATTTGTAATATTTTTAGGACCACTTTCAGGTTTTTGTAAGGCAATAGAATTATGTGCAAATTGTGTGCCACTCCATTGCAGTTTTGCTAATTTGGCGCTTGCAAATGGATATACTGAAGGGAGAAAGATGGACTTGTTAAGGGCTCGCTCATTGCGTCCTTTGCGTGTATCGTATGGATTTGTAGGTTACTTTGGTAAGGGATTTGTTCCTGCATATGTGTATGTTTTGTTTTTAAGATGTTTTGACGCTTTACAAATATTGCCTACTATTTTTCTAATATTGTAAACTACGCTGGCATATTAAATGTTTTAGCACGTTGCAAGCTTTAATAACACATATGAACTGATTGATAGGATGATTCATGTACACCTTAGAACCCCGCAAATATAATAATTAGAATATTTGTAACCCACGCGGCATTATTTTACATATTATGTGTATTACATACGTAAATATTATTTATTCGTGTGCTTACTATGTACAAAATGTAAGTATAAAATTATTTTTATGTTTGTAATAAAAATGCGGATGGCATCAACAACAAGTTGTAAGAAATTTTGAGCTATCAACTGATTAAGTTCTGCATGCCATTGGCATGGAACCTGCACATCAGAATTATATGTTAGATCCACACCCAAGGTATACGGAAACGATTAGAGTGACAATTATATTCCTGTTTCATATATAAATTAATAAATATAAATTAACCAATTTACCAATTATATTCGTAAACAACGTTTGATATATTAACCACTGGAATTAGACTTATTACTTAATTATTCAATTAGCGTGTTGTGTTCCATGTTTAAAGCATATTGTTTTTAGTAAAGACTTAAATGTATAAAAAAGGGTTCTGCTAAGACCGCAGGTAATTACGTTTGATTACGTAAGCACATTTTAACTTCCTGAATTTTAAATTAAAATAATTTGCAATTAATTTGAAACACGTGGGGTACAGCATGTGCAAGAAGTAGGATGACAAAATGTATACATTTGTAATAACTTACAGAAGAGCAATTCCAAGCAGACAAAGTCATGCTTGGGTAGAACAAACTTTGTAGAGTTTTTTGATATATAAGTTATTTCAAAAAACTTTACAATATCGCAGTAGCTTGATGTTGTACACATCAATGTCGATTTTCTTTTTCCCGGATTTTTCTAAGAACGATAATATTTAATCATTTGCCTACTCTGTTTCGTAGCAGTAATTGTAAAGTTATGAATCATGAAAGAGTCCTCAAAAAGTGGGCATTCAAATGAGCTACAAAAATAACTTTGAATCTACGTATCAAGAAAGTCATGCAAAATTCAATTTTTAGCCATTTTTGAAAGAACACTAAATTTTTTAAAAAAGTTCGTCCAAATGTTTGAAGTGCTCAAGCTTGGCATGCAAGCTTTGAAATTTAATATGTTTATACATTGTTTGTAGCCCATTTTGCATGTAGCTTGGACCCCCTTGTAGTTACCGATTGGCCATAGTTACGGTCATCGAGAAAAGTGAAGGGCTACCAAAGCTACTGGTATACATTTCGTCTCCCTCGGCAAACGTAACGTCAACTATATCTCAGAACCCTTACAACTTTTTAATATGGTTCCAATGTAAATTCGGCGATTTTTGACGCCTAGTGGCTTGGTTCAATCAGAAAATTTAAGAAAGTCGAAATTTTTAATTTTTACTTCATCAAGGAAATGTTTTACGTTAATAAAATGGCAATAGGCAGATTCTCCGCACTAAAATACCCTAATCCACATTAATATCTTATCATCAGCAATAATAATACTCTATACAAACCCATTTGAATAACGCCACCGGTAAATCTTGAAACAATAATACACCCAAGCCACTTACATGCATTTTAATGCACCTTCATGCACCTATGAATATCATTCTTATTATGATTCTCTAACAACCAGAATTCATTTTTCCATGAGTATTTTCTGAAAGTGACGGAGAAATCATTATTGCTGTGTCATTAGAATTAGATAGATGTATAAAATAAAACAAAATAAAAAAAACTTTGAAACATGCATGTAGCTCCGTGCGCGTAGAAAAGTAAAAAATAAATGGAATTTGCTTCCGATTTCTAGTAAAAGTAGGCGTACAAGCGGTCAGTGGCCCTTGATAATGCCAAGTTACTTGAGTTAGGGAGACAAAGAAAGCTTGGATGCATATACACAAAAAATACTTTTCTTTGTCTTTAACTGTGGATTAATTTAATTAATTCACTTAATTTATTCTATGAAATCACATTGGTTTGTGCATATTATTAGAAACTCTAATTTTGAATGGCATGTCTAATCCAGTTTAAAAGATGGTAATATTTTCCAAATACAATCACTGCATGCTTTCTAGCATTGGTGCTGATACATTTGCATTAACCTGCTTTTAGTATGCAATTTGCATTTACTTGCTGTTAAACTGTAATTATAAGAGTGTAGAAACTCGTATACAAAATTACAACGGAAGATTTTGCATAAAATCATAGTCGATTCCGTTGCATATGAGCTGATTACATCATTAAGGTCGTTGTAATGTGGGTCTTAATTCAAAACACATTTACTTAATACATATTTAAAATTTGGTGATTCATGGTGGTTTTTTTTTATTGTTAAAACTTCCAACAAATCTTTGGCCTTCAGATCTGATGGGTTCTCGCGTACTTGCGACTTCACGCAAAATAAATTTTCAAAAAAGTTAACTTTACTTTCGTTTTTCCTTTTTTGAATGCGTTAACCCCAAGTGGCCCAAGATAACTTGGCCTTATCATGGGCCACTGACCGCTTGAACGCCTACTGTTACTAGAAATCGGAAGCAAATTACATTTATTTTTTACTCTTGCATGCATGCGCTACATGAATGTTTCAAAAGTTTTTTTTATCTTAGCTTTCAGATTGTGCAAAGCAAAGTAATTCTAGTGATTGCATTGTAGAAAAAATCTTACTTATAAGCAAAAGCTCGTAATTTAAGATAATTTGATCAAAATTTGTCTCTGTACAAAATAGCAAGGAAAAAGAACCATTCGTTCTGACCTGTAGGTGTAGACAAACAAACTGTGAATACATTGTAGAAATCGATTTGTAGCTATACGTTACTTGGAAACCACAGTATAAGAATTAATATACGCAGTACCCTAAAATTTTAGTACCAGGAAAACCTGTGGATGTAAAATGGTATTGTGGAAAAACGGAAAGTCACCAGATCGAGATTTTTTGTACAATTATACTCTAGGGATAGCCTAATCATAATGTACTAAAGTAGTTCATAAAAACGTGTTTGTAAATTTTAATAGCAAATCGAATTTTGTCATCCTACTTCTTGCACATGCTGTATTTGATATTAAAATTTCCATCAAATTTATTTTCTTAAATTGAATTCGTATTATTTTCGAGCGACAAAATAATTTGCTGAAACCTTGCGTTTACCTCCTTCAAGGTTAGTAATGTATAACGCTAATTGTATTCGACAAATTTATTTATGTACTAAAAATACAAATTAATTTCCTAAGTGAATATTGATCCTGTTGATTGTGCGTGTATTTTTTTTACTAAAAAGTTAAAAATTCGACTTAAAAAGTGTTGGCGCTGGTGTAGATGGTACTGTATAAATCATTTACATTCTAGCCCCTGGCAGCATTATCTTAATATTTCAATTAGGTAAATTGGCTGAAATTATTAAAAACCCCAGAATGGACTAGTAGCCCCGTTTTTAATTAGCTTAAAACAGATTCGTGCAAACTGGTGAAAAATCAATCCATGTTTGACTGAGAATACACATTGACATTTTTGTTAGCGAGACGCCAACCAATACCAACTGCTTAAAATATACATTAGAATAATGTAGAAATTAGAAACTAATGATGGCAATTAAGATAATTTGATTGATCTATCGTGTTTAAGGAAGCTTGCAATATTTGCTTGTCCTGACAATATCAGGATGCTATCATTGAAATTAGTTTGCTCCTAGAGAAGCGTGCTTTTTTGGAAGTGGTCGTGGGTTCAGCAATCCGTTGGCAATAGTCGTTCACGCAACCGAGATGTTTCCAAAAAAAATTAATTCATACACATTTAACTACTAACTTGTTAGGCTTGGAGCAACGCAAAGGTTCGGCCAATCTGTTTGTTTTTGTCAGCCTTAATTACTAGGCATTATTCAGTTATATTATCATTGCAGCAACGTTTTTTAAAGTGAAAAAATTAGAATGCATGTACATAAATTGCTCCTCTCCATCGGCGCAGTGGATGTGGATGATTCATATTTTAAACTGGAACGCTTATACTTCCTTCAAATTAATTCGATTTCTTCTGTGCTAAGATTAACTATGTGCTTTCAAGTTGACTTTCGTTTTTTTACTTGACCCCACAATTTTGCTTATTCCTTAGCTATTTGCTACAATGAACTTTTTTAGTGCACTGCAAGTTTGAAAATGATATTTTGGGTTTGACTAGTTGTGACCTTGCTGTTTTCTAATATTTAGCATGCAGAATACAAAATGCAGATCAGTGAGATTTAATACTGAAGTAAGTCAATCCAAATTAGGAGATGCTATTTCATGCATATTTTTATTCAAACATTTTTGACCTTACAAGCTTTATGTAAAAACTTTTGCCTTATCATGAATAAACCTTTCTATGTTTTTTAAGCACAAATAACCCTGTAAGTACATCATGTCGTGTACAGGTATGTTCATATTTTACTTAACATTTGCATATCCATGGGTTGTATACGAGAAGTCGTAAGTGCACCAAAAATTGAAAACAAAAAAGCCATAAGTGCACGCGAGTTTAAAATCAAAGAGGCCTTATGTGCTCGCCAAAAGTTTATGCAAAATGCTTTAACTGCAACTTTCGGGAAAACTGAGATCCTTAAATGAATAAATAGAGCACAAAATTCCCTACATTTGGATGTGTGCGTCATCACATGCTACCTTTATTTGAGGGGTAGAAACCCTTTCTGTAAAATGTCGATGCAGCAGACGTTTATTATTGTCATTCATCTTGTAGACTCAATAAAATAGGAAAGAAATATAAATTTTTAGTCGGTTTTTTGGAAAAGGATTGTAAACCGTTTTTGCATTAGACCATGAAAATTTGGAGCTGTTTTACTAAAATGGTACATTTTGGCAAAAGTACCAACACAAAGTCGCGCATGGATCAGTTCGTACATGAGCACGTTAATTCTTGCGTTGCTCTAAATTCCATATTTTGCACATTGCAAGGCATTTTTGAAATTGGCATGCAGTTAAGGCTTGTTTGGTTTCGTTTTTCCATTTATATAGGGCTTCTCGTATGCGACCCATCGATATACTAAATTGCTGATATGTATTGATATTGGCTTTTAGAGCTGAGCTCAAAAAATGACAAAGCAGTTATCAGTACCACACATAAATTTGTCCATGTTCTTTCAAACAACTTTTATTGACAGACAAAAAACTTTTGAAATTCTATGTTTTTTGTCCGCTAAGGTAGGTAAGCGATCCGCTAAGATTGATTGCTATGTTAGCGGACAACAAAAACCCCATGGTCCGCTAAAAAAGTCATTGGAAGACATAACTCCTTTATTTTCGACAAGCAATAAGATTTTCCTTTACATTTCACTTAAAAACTCCTATGCAACATGGAAACAGATTTAGCAGGATCAAATTTAAATTTTTTGGTTTCATTTTAATATTTTGCACTCATTTTAGAACAAAGATTAGGAAAGAGTTTATTGGAAACTTTTTAAGCATAAGCAATTTCATCATTTTATCAAATAAAGTAAAACCGTAAATTCTGAGTGTTAGTGACAAACTTATAAACAATGTTACATAAAAACGTTACCCTCTTTTTGTAAAGTTTATATTGAACGGGCGATCAGGCTTAATAGTTATGTCAAACTGTATTTTTATATCGTTTGCCTTATCTTTCGTTGTCAGGTCAAACGTTTTCAATATATTGGCCATTAAAACTTTCATTTCCATTAAGGCCACTTTCCACCCAACACAATTTCGTTGTCCCATGGAAAACGGAATGAACGCCTGCATTGGTCTCATTTTTACGTTCTCAGGAAGAAATCTGTCTGGGTCAAATATCTCTGGATTTGGATAAAATGTAGGATTCCTGTGAGCCATCCAAGGGCTGATCATCACAATTTCCCCAACGTCTAAAATCAAATTCTTTTCTATTTCAAGTGGTGCTTCCAATTGTCGGAAAAACATTGGTACGGGTGGTGTTAGTCTAAGGCTTTCTAGTATGCAACGTTCTAGGAATTTTAATTCCGACAATTGGTCAAGTCCTAAATCTTGTTCATGTTTACCAATTTTTGAAACAAATAATAGGTCAATTTCTTCCTGGCAGCGTTTCTATACACGACAAATCAACACAATGACAGTGGTCACAATGACAAAACAATTCAAATCAAAATAAGTCATGAAGATTTACCTGATGCTCAGGATACAGGGCCAAGTGAAATGAAAGCATTTCAATTGCTACTACAATCGTTTCATGTCCCTTTTAAAATAGATTGGATTTTGGTTAGCTTCTTTATTTGTGTAATAACCCAGGTAAAAAATTTTGTATTCGTGTAAACTCACGGCAAGCATAAAAGTACCAATCTCGTCAGCAATTTCCTTGTTAGTCATGCCGGCGTTTATCATCCTTTCAATCATACACTGAAAATTCTCACTTTTATTCAATGGCTGACCATCCCCGGAATTTGTTTGCAAACGTGAACGGTAACGATCTACAAACTGAAAAATACATAGATTTATTATTAAGTATTTTGGTTGATATTCATTTCATATTTCATATTCATTTTTGAAAGGTTAAAAATTTGATTACGCTATTTTCAAAACTGAGCAGGTTTCCAATACAGGACTCCATTTCACGCCTTTTTGGGTGGAACTTCCAGATTGGTTCCAAAATCAAAAGTGGGTTCAGCAACCGCTCTAGCATAATCGTTTTCCATCTGTTTGATAAAATATAGCAGACGCAATAGTAATAGCTTTATAATATGCTAAAATTCTCACAAAAATCCAAAATTAATTTCAGCGTACCTTTGATGCGTTTTGTGGAAACTTTCTAAACTTTGCTGGCTTATCACGCTGATATCTTCCCCTAAAATTATTTCTATTCACAAACAATTTACGTTTTAGTTAACCTATTGAAGTAATTCTTGAAAGTATTTGATGTGTTTTATAAATTAATGTGGTTTTGTTTTTTACTTACGGGTAATAATTTGTAATGTAGATTGATATATAATTGGTTTCATTTCTGAATAAAGCACCACACTACCGGATCCAAAGTTGAGTGATTTTGATAAAGCTGAATTCATCATTGTTTTGGCCCCTTCATTTATGTATTTCAGGTATGTTGGAAAAGCATTGTAGTTGAAAGATTCCACAATTGCTTTTCTGTGGAGCGACCAAATATCTAAAGTTGATCCCAGCAAACCATTTTTAATAAGGTCGGTGCATACAAGTTGGTAGAAAAACTGGGGCTTGTTCAGGTGTCCAAGATGTTTTGAACTCAAAATCCTCTGTGGATATAAGTACATTAGCAAAGTTTTTCTAATAATGCAAATAGCATAAAACATATTTACTTACCTGCACCACATTTGGCTCCGTAATTGCGATAATTTCAGAATGCAAAAATGGCATTCGGCAGTTCATGCCAGCTTTGGAGAACAAATTCTCCAAGAATTGTGCGTCACCTAAATTACAACAAAGTTTGCAATTAAATGTGTTTACTTGATAAACCAAAACCAATTAAATTTACAAATGTAAAAGCATACAGTTATTTTTAAGATATTACTCTTATTACCTGTTTTGGCCCTTAAAGGCGCTATTAGCCTATCGATCAAAGGAAGTGAAAGTCGAGTAAATTTAGCCTTTTTCAATCTTTTGCTGTAAGAACGTTTCCCTTTCATCTTATTTTTATCACCATGTAAAAAACAAAGTAGTAATAAAACTAAACTGTTAAAAAATAAAAACTTGAAACTGATGCCAACGCTAAAATTCACAAACCAGTTTGTATCCATGGTCAATTGATGTTTATTCAAATATTTTTACAGCAAGCTAAACTAAAAGATTTCTTTTTTGACGTACGTAGTGTCTAAGCCGGCCATCTAATAAATCAATTCTCTTGGTTGCACGCAGCATAAAAATGAAATTCATACCCGGAAATTTTCCATAGTTGCCTACTGACTGACTACTAAACTTTTATGAAACATTGTTGCCTATCACTTGTTTGCGGTACATGTTATTAAACAATTATTTATCTAAAACCTTATCGTGTCTAATTGGGTATTAAAAGAGTTCTCATGAAAAAACGTTTTCTACGCCGCAGCACCAGATTCTGATATTTGAAATAAAGCATAAAGAAAATTCACCGATGAATGGTATGTTTCCCTATTTAACTTTAATTGGGTTATTAGATCACTATCAAAAGTGTTGTCTTTGTAAACAGAACTTCAAAAAACCAATTTGCTCTCCTAATTATACTGACTTATGGGTTAGTAAAAGAAATCAACTAAATCTTTGAAAAACCACTCTTTTGTTTGATCTTATCAATAATATTCCCACACTCAGCACTCTCCAGAAGTCTGTTGTCTAGCGTCTGGCGTACATGTCTTGCTGTTTTTTTCCCACGGAGGCAGTGTAATTGGCTTTGAGTGAAAAACCTAATCACTATCATAATTATCTATGTTCAGACAATGCGCACAAACTAAACCTAAGTATTTTCCTGATCTGTATTCCCGTTTGTTATTTAAATTGATGTACAACAACAATTTTTGTACAAACAACTCGCATTTCACTAGATTATTTTCTATCTTTTTAAAAGTAAAAAAAACATCGGAAAGTCAACAAATTTTCATACCTGAAAGATAGAAACACGATCAACACATAATATGGTTACAAACCAAATGACTACGAAATTTGACGTACTTACTCGGTAATTTTGAAAAGGTAATCAACTAAAAAATTTATCATTACATCATCAACAGCACAAAATCCTAACCTAAATTCAGCAAATCAGTACACACCCACACTTGAGGCTTTCCCTTGAGAATAAGTTGAGAATTTTAATAAGCATCAAAACTGTAACAGACGCAGACGTCTGATAGATAATCATCAAGTGAACCAGACAGCCCTCAATGTTCACGGTAGTGCTTTTAATACCTAACGAAAACAGGAGTTTCTCCTTTATCAAAGTTATTGATCATAATTAAGTGACCATAAAAACCACTATTCTATTTTGCTTTGCTTCCATAATGTTTGCACTCTTCTGGAATATAAAGTACGGAGAGTAAGTAAATCATAAAACATCAAATAAAACCAAAATGAGGAAAATGATAAAAGAGTACAATTTGCTTTCGTGGTTTATTTGTTTTAGTGGTTTTTACACCAACCAGCGTAATTTAAGTTATATAGAAAATATTTTATCCTCTTTTACAGGAAAACAAAAAGGTTTTTATTACCAGGCCTCATCAAATTAATTAATAGGTTTGCTTGCTTAATACACCGTCATTCCAATAATTCTCACAATAAACCCTACTAGACTTTTTATCAGTTGTTTTATATCTTTTCCTACTCAAAAATAGAACAGGATTTGTAAATAGTGTATTTGCTTCACAGGTCAACAAAGCACTGGTCTCTACCCACCCTGCATAATAACAAATCACATTGCATTGAATTTTAAGCTAACCATATACTTACGATTTGATAAAATGTGTTTGTTCTTTAGTGCGGATTTGGCCTAAATTTTAGTCAGTCGAATCTTTATTGCTGGAGAGTGCAGAAGTATTGATATTGAATCTTTTGTTTTACCACATCGAAAAGTCATGAAGTCAACAAAAAACGTGGAAGTTGTAAAATACATCCTTACATGTTTGAAAATGTGTTTTGGTTTATTGTGCGTTTTGTTCTTCGTTTGTTTAATTTTCCTTAGTGTGCCAGTTTATTTATTCCGGCAGTGCGTAAAATGTTTGGCAAAACTTGTACGACCAGATCTAGCTGAAATAATGGATGGTCAAAGCGCAACAATTGTTACAGATTACTTCCTAAAAACTCCTCCACGTTCAAATATTGTCGTTGCATGGGTTATTCAAGGAAAAATTACTCATTCCGAAGTAAAAGAACACATAATAAAAGTTTATAAATCAAGTGAGAATGAGCCTAACAAATTTCAGAAGTTTTTTCGCTACCCAGTTTGCTGGCTAGGATTTCCATTCTGGAAAAAAGCACGTGATACGTTTAACGCTGACAACCATTTGAGTAAACATACTAACGAGAGCACAGCTATTTTAGAAGATGTAGTTGAGAAACTTGTAAACGAACAATGGCCAAAAAACCAAAGTCCGTGGCACATACATCTTATAGAGGATTACCAAGATCCTAATGAACCAAATAGTGAGCAAAGTGTTCTGTTATGGAAATGGCATCACAGCCTGACGGATGGGATGGGAGCCATTGTTACATTTTTGCAAACAATAGATCCCAATTTTACTATGGAGGATATGGGATTACGTCAAACAGTTTTAAAACCGGCCAAAAAATCTGTTGCACAAATTATATGGAATATGCTCACCTGTCCCTTGTACACCATTCAAGAGTTGTGTATAGTTGCTTCGCATGTTTTAACACCTAGCCATTTCAGAGTGCCAGACAATAAAAAGAAGTGGCACCAATTTGTGACAGTGTCTGAGCCTATCTCCGTTCAGGAAATAAAGAACATTAAAAACATGCATGGAGTAAGCTTTACAAGCGTGTTGCTCTACAGTTTATCTTCGGTTGCAAATAAGATTTTGCATAAAGACAAGCGCTATCATGCAAACGAAAAGTCAAAACTCATGGAAGATTCAGTACAATGTTTTTCAGTTCTTCCTATGCCAAAACGGCCTACTGGACTGAATAACGCGGTTGCTGCGGCGGCTCTTGATTTACCCGTTAAGGATTTTACCAACTCGTTGGAACGATTAAAAGCAGTGGACAATATTTTGAGAACGAAAAGAAATACAGTTTTTCCATATCTATTTTATTACTTCACTGTGTTAGCAGGATGCCACTTTCAATTTGTGTGCAGAGCACTGGGCGCCAACAGAGTGTTTCCCATTGGTTTGCCCAAAATATAATAAATTTGAGTTTTTTGGATTAGTAAGAAATTTGTCTGATTTTGGTTTTCATACAGCTTTGACAAATTTTGCTGGAGTACAAAAAGAACTAAGCCATGGAAAAAGGAAAGTTTTGGGTTTGTTGGGAGCAGCCGGCGCACTGCAAGGAGATTTAGGTATATACGGATTTTGCTTAAGTTATGTAAAAAAATTAAAACAAAGTCAAGTTGCTTCATGCTTTTATTTTGTGACAGGTTTTGGCTTTACCGTAGTAAGCCACCACAATGAAGTCAGAATACAACTTATTGCTGAACAGGCACTTTTGTCAAGGAGTGAAGCAAAACAGCTTGTAAAGTACGCTAGAGAAATAATATTAAATCTAAAGGACAATAACAATTCATAGGAACATGAAATCACAATTGAAGTTTTTCTAGAAAGGACATTTTGTATGAGCTTGCTTCAAATGTTTCCTTTATTATTCAATTCTTAGCAGTTAAATACTAACCATTTATCTTCTGACGCGAGAGATAAGAGAATCCTTTTTTGCACACTGTCATAATAGTACGTAACAGTAACATAAATACTAGCTTTTGAGAAACTGTTATGATTTCAAAGTTCAAAAATTCTTGCGAGTGGTTACAGAATTCTATATCTTTACATTTTTACTTCAAATAAATATATGTGAAAAAACAACTCACCAGCTTTTCAGGGACTTTTACGGTTCCGAAGTTCCAAAAGTATTTGTAAGAAATTGCAAGGAACCAGTAAATATTAACAAAATAAGATGCAATTAGAGAATTAATTTTCTGTGAAAATAATATGCTTGGTGTAACAAATAGAGTAGATGGTCTGACGAACAGACATACAGACCGGAGAAACAGTGGTAAAGGTTACAAGGCTACTCTGCGGCCTTCTTGTATACAGCGTTTCAGAAATTATATTTCCGCCAAATGGTCAATTCCAAAATTCTGTGCACGGTAACACTTCAACAAGGAATATAATTTGTCATGTATCCTTTATTATATCATGTTTTCTATCATACACTAAAAATGTTTCCCTTTCCTTTAACTGTGTATTTGTTCTGTTTTGCTAAGCGTTCTTACAGTCTGGTTAATCATGGAATTTGATTGCTAGCGGAAACGGTAGCGATTTACAATCTAAAATAACAAGTTTAATTCATTCCAAATTTTAATAAATATTTAGTTATTAGGTTATTGAACTTGCTAATATTTACACTGTATTTAAAATTGAGCAACTCATCAATGTAACACCCCATTTCACATATTCGTGAATGAAGCATCGGTACTATAGTCAGTAGCTGATACAGTAAGCGCTCAAGCATAATGTCTTGCTACCAACCATTTGAATAAGTCAATTAAATAAGCATTTTGTTAAATACGCTAATATGTTTTTATTATTTTATGGGAATGAACAATGTCATACTTTTGATGAGTTTCCTGGAAATTTATCAAACTTAAAGTAAATTGGTTTTGATGTTTTTTTAAATTACTGATTCTAGTTTATACTTACTTGTAAAATCTTGTATCGCACATTGATAAACAATTTCCGTCGTCTTAGAACTTTCCACCATTTTCCAAACCAATCCCAAGTTTTTCAGGTAAGTACGGAAAGCGCTGTGGTTAAATCCTTCCAAAATTCCCGTCTATGGTTTTGGGTTAAGGCAAGCAACCCACCTTTAAGAAAACCGGTGAATAAATAATCATACATGAATCTGGGTTTGTTCAGATATCTAGTATGCTTTAAGCTTAAATATTCTATAAATAAAGAGTAAATTCATAATTTTCCTTTGCCAATGTCAAAGGAAAATTATTTTAAAAAATGTATTTAGATACCTGTACTACACCTGGACCAGTAATTGCAATAATTTTGGAACACAAATATGGTAATCATCAATTTATTCCGTGTTTGCGAAACACACCCTCCCAAAACTTTGTGTCACGTATACTTCAAGAAGTTTTGCCATATTTAAATATATTAAAAGCTTTTATATACTTTTACAAAAATGTTTGAAAACGTCATGCGTGACTGATCCCATTCACTTTCGACGTAAATACTAGAGTAATTTTCCCTATTCTTCCGCGTACAGTTGATCCATTTGTTTATTTTTAGCAAATTTGTTCTATTTAAACATAACGTGAAATAAATTATATTCACGAAACTTCTTACGTTTCCCTTGTTGCTTCTGGAATTTTTTAAATCAGCAATTCCAATTGATTCGGAGAACATGATTACTTCGATGGATTGTTTGAGTGAAAGTGGTTGCTTGACTTGTCAAAGGTGTATTGTCTGATGGACTTGTTCATGAAGACGCTTCTGTCCCTGTTGTGGTTTCCCTAAGCTAAGGCCCTAATCCTAACTCGTTCGGTGCACGGATGAATGCTAAAAAATGTCTAATTTCCTAAATGCCTGCTTACTACTCGCTTCCCCGTTATACGTCAATGCTGCTGGCTAACCTACCGATAATGTCTGTATTTCCCCGAATGAATACTAATTAAGCACAACAAACGCCGGAGAGTCTTTCAATTTTAACAGACAGTAGGAGCTTGATTTATTTCCGAATTGGAATCACAATAATTTCCGAACAATGATTAGACTGAGAATTATTACATCGACAAAATTTATCTCAATATTAAAGCCCAATCTTTTTCGTAGTCACGAGTCAGGTGAACAATGAATGAGCAGACAGAGAGAATGAGAACCAAGAACCAAAAGAAAGTGCACGATCATCCCTTGCCACCGTACCAGACTGCGTGGCTCCCGCGCTCACCGTACCTAGACTGCGTGGTCATTGCTACTGAAATGACAGTTGCTACTTTTTACAAAAAAAACATGTTGAAATCCTCTGAAGGAGGGAAACAACAAACTATTTACACGTTATTTTTACAAGGGGAATCTAAGATTCCAAGCATAGACATTTTTCTTATGGAATATGTTTCATTCGCCGCTTGATTCATTGGTAGCTAATAATCTGCTTAGGAAGAACAACGGATAGAGTTGGTTTAGTAGTCGGCCGGTGAAACAGATTAAAGGTCGGAAACAAGTAGAACTAAAAGTACCTACTCACACAATTTTCACTTAAAGTCAAGTTTTTATTCATATTCTGTACTGTAGTTTTTAAAGACATTAATTTGAAACTATAAGGTTGTTGTTCCTGGAGTTTGTACATAAAGCTTTCGTATGTAATCGTGCCCAGGTTGTCTTCGTATAAACTTACAACCACGTGAATTTCCTATTTTAATTAGCCAAAACAATTGATTAGAAAATAATTCGGTTTAAAGTGTTTTAGTACCGGTCAGTTTTGTACCAAAATGTGTCTACGTTGGTATAAGAAGTAATACTGTACAATTTAGGTGTAGTGGTACTACTGTGCTTGTATTTTTATCCAACATAGTTTTAATAATTTTTATTAATTGGGGTTCAAATAAACATTAACAAATCTTGTAATTTATTTGAAAAAAGTAATTGATGCAAAACCACAATTTGAACAGTAGTCGCTGTGAATCGTCGTCCTCGTATGCATTGTCGTTGTTTGAACAAGCAAGCAGTAGGCCCTATGACACGATGGTACGAATTCTATGTAGTACATAGTCAACGTCCACGTTAGGTACAAAGTATGTACCTGACATGGACTTGCCTTTCTTTGCATGTACGTTAACCGATTCCATTGTTCTCTTAAGCAGATTATAAGTACTTAGATTAAAGAGACTTACAGCGGTTGACGGAACACTCGGTCTCCGAAACGCCACCTTCTTATGACTATCTTTTCCAAACTAAGCTATCCTCCTCATGAATCCGTAACAGTCCCCTTTTGTTTCAAAAAGCACGAATTTGCGTCAGGTTGTACGAAATGCCCAGTATAAAATTTTTGAGTTCCTTCACATCAGCCATGGAGGTAGGTTTTATTAGTGGGCTGGGCAAAAAAATTTTTGTTGTACTAAACCTAATTCTAAATGGGGGGATCGAACTTTGAAACATGGTGTATTTTTGCTGCTGCATTAAATGATGATTTTGTATCGACCAGCTTATAAAGTCAATATATATATATATTTAAGAAAAATGTTGTATTCTCAATTTCTTACAGAACAATGTAATGATATCAATGATCAATAGTGAGAGCAAAATTTATCGTCGTGTACGGGTTTTTGAGAAAATGCATAAAGGGTAATCGGGCGTTTGGTATAAGAGAGAAACCACAATATGAATTTGCCCAAAATAGGTTTTTGACAACTTGTTATGTCAGAGATAAATTACTTTTTTTATGCAAATGAATAATCCAACCTTGGCTTAGCGCATTTAGCAGTCGCAAAAGGGATTGGGGAATGTATGTTAATATATTTACATGACAGCTTTTCTCCAATTTTTTGACAAATCATGATACAATGATATAATAATTGGGTCTATTTATAATTCCACCTACACAACATGGAATCTGAATTGGCAACTGTGAATATCATTGTGACAAAATGTGACCAACCAAATATAAAACGAGGAAACGCGTAATAAAATATATTTTTCTACTAATATATATAAACCGGTTAAATGTTTCCCATATGGACTGAAAAGGTAAACTCGCTTTCTCCAAGCAAAATATTTGTTTAGCAACCTATTCGATTTATTTGGTCAAATTTATTTAATCGAATCACATTTTGTCACAATAATATGAAAAACTGCTGCTGCCAAATGGTAAGGCATTTGGAACAATGAATGGTCGAAAATGAATGCGGTTTGATATCTTGTCAAACCCCATATAACGTTTGGTCTAAAACCATTTAGTAAAAAATTATTTTGAAAATTTATTGGCAGCCAATTCAGATTACATGTTCAGTGGTTTCTCTCTTACACCAAACATCCGATTACCCTTTATACATTTTCTCAAAAACTCGTTCGCAATGGTGGACTTTGCCCTCTTCATTGTTCTCCACATGTAGCAAAGTTGCAATATTTCAAGAGAGCCGGAATTTTATCGGCAGTAGAAAGACCATTTTAGGTAAAAGAATTTAATTTTGGCTTCCTTGTGTATTAACGTTAGATATTTTAATAATCTTAATCACACTTACAGGTTTTTTTATTACAATGGAATAGGCGAGGAAACCGTGAAAGGTTATTGCATTTGCACCAAGCTGTAATATCTAAATGGATTTAATACAGGCAGAAGACATGACTTTAATAGAACGAGGAGCGCTACCTTTGCGAGCTTCATGCGGATTTGGGAAAGGCCTGTACTTATTGTTGTTTCACCTTGTTTGTGCGTTTTGATTTTTAGCAATATTTCCCTCATTACCTCAGAGATTACATTTGTCCGAGATGATGCAAGCTTTACGTAGCTTACGAACCAAGTCCTTGGATACATTTTGTTTTCTGTTTTCTTATTCCACTAACTTATGAAACATATTTGTTCGTGGTCTGTATATTTCAATAATTCAAACATGAGCTTATGCGATCAAGTTTGTAGGTGCTCCGGATACTTGGTTAAGTTTATGAACAAACAAAAAATTACACATTTTTTAGCTAAGTTTGGAAAGAGGTTCGTTTTTATTTCTTTTAAACCGAGGTAAATTAATCAAACCGACTGAGGTCAGTGTTGTTAGTAGTTAACTTGCATTATTTTATTATTGCTTCAGTCAATTTTTGTCCGGAAGATTTTCCAAACACGGAAAGGAAATTTGAAATTCTGTTTACGGAAAAAGAGTTCTAGTCATTAAAACCTGTGCCCGTGAGTTTAAATTTGACCTTTAAGGTCAAAGATTACGACGGATTTTAAAAATTTCCTCAGTGATTTATGGCATGCAACACATGATTTTTGGTCAGTTTTGTATCAAATTAGCTGGTGTGAGTTTACCCTATGTTACTGAATAATATTACACAATTGGCATCGACAAGTCTACTTCTTCCACAAATAGTTGCCATGTTTTGTTTATTAAAAGATGGTCTAAAGTACTATTACTAACAATTTGATTACTAAGATTTTTATTACCAAAGCATGCACAATTTCCAAAAAAGTTTAAACCTTAAGAAGCAAAACAGCATTCATGACATTGTCCGTCAGCAAATCCAAATATATCATCACTGAATCCTTCATAAACACAAATTGCTCTCCACAATACACTGGGATCGGTTTCTGTCCGTGCCAACCCTTGAACAAAAGCAAACCCTGCCTAGATCTAGACCTTCTATGAAATTGCCTCTTATGCCGAACCAATTTTTCAGAGAGTATTCGAATAGACGCTGCTGCGCTAAATAAAAATATAATGAGGTCAAAAGCTCCAACAAATGCAACAAAGCACATTATTGTTATAAGTGTAGGTACAAATTGATAGCAATTAATTACAACCCAAGCAAATTGAACCAATATAGCTTGACTAAAAATTACAAAAATTCTAAAAAGACTGCCAACGCGTAACCAAATGCCTTGGTGAATCACTACTAGAGATAAATAGTGCAAATATATGTGATCCTCATTAAAAAACCCTTTAAATAGCAACGTGTTTAAGTATGCTGCATTACACAAAAGAAATAATATGACAATTATCATCACTACGCCCAAGCCTCTTGAAAGAACAAACCAGAGTAAATAACCCACAAAAAGTGAGGCAATATTTCGGGCTACAATAGTTGAAAAACTTTGATAGTGTGGGTCCCCTAGAAACAATTCATTAATTATAATTTTTGCCGGATCTAGATCAAACAAACTCAATATAGGTGGTAAGTAGATTCCTACAGAAAGTAAAGCAGTAAAGTAGTAAAAAAGAAACAATCCCCCAACATCTTTGGTATTACGTATAGTTTTTGAGAATCGGAACTTCATACTGTTTGAGATGAAGTGGTTTATTAAGTTAACAAAACTGCTATCTCGAAACACCAAGAAAACTGCAGAAAGCGTGGATAGCCAAATGAGGACTAGAACACAGGTAGAAAGATGAAGTATTGACATTTTCAGTTGGCTGAGTCCAAGCAGCTGTTTTGTGATGCCAAATGCTGTACACAGACCAGATATTAGGACAAGGGCTATTATGTAACTAGCCATTGTTTTAGAGGACAGAGAATGTACGCGGATACACACGGTTGGTCCTTGTGTCCTTGCAGTGACTAGGTCTACCGTTCCAAGTAATGGTGGGATGAAGGTAAAAAATGTCTTGTAACATTTGATTGCTCGGTACATCCAAGGACCTAAGTAGGATTCTGTACCGGCGGCACGGTCCAAAGTATTCGGCATTGTTTGTTTTTATTGATGCTTTATTGAAAAAATGTGTATGTTGTTATGTGGGTATTAGCATAGTTGTCTTGTACTGCTTAGTAGATCAACGGATTCAACAAAATTTAATAAACAATACGGACAAGAAAGAAGAGAGAATACTACAGCAAGTTCTGTCGTTATAGCAAAGCCAAATGCTAAATTTTGCTTACAAATAAACCCTTCGGGGAGTTTGGCAATGCTGAGCAATTTGATATAATGGAAACAAAAATATGTTGAAGGTAAAAGCATTTAGACATTGAAAACAAGGTAACGAAAATAGTGAAAAAACTAAAGGTTCATAAACACAATTCAAGGACGTAAAATTTTAAAAATTATGTTTAAATCTTACATTGAAATCAGTACCTGAATTAAGTTTGACAAATTCTTTCGTACAGCTAAGCTAAATCCAAACTATCTTTTTCCGCGTCATCTTTTCATCATATTTGACAATTCTGAATAATTTTGAAACCTTCATATACAAAGCACGATAAAGGTAAAATCATTTAGGCGTATATTTATCTCGGGAAAAAGTGCTAAATCGTAGAAAAAAATCCTATGGTTTCAAAAGTATTTCGCAAGGACGTAAAATACATTAAAATATACAAATATAAAAAAATGTTCCACTGAATTTACATACTTAATTTAGGTTGACATTCGTAGAACACTTAGGATAAATGCGCATAATATATAAAGTACCAGCGACAGCAACATAGGCTCACGGTCAACTCGTTGGTGATAGGCAGAGGAGGTTACTGGGAAAATCAAATGAATTATTCGAATAGCAATGGTAAAAGCATGACGTCAATGACGTGAAATGGATTGCTTCAATAACTTGCAAATACTGAAAACAATCAAAATGTTTAAACTATTACATTATTGTAATTGTTTTAAAACAATTTGCAGAGACCGTCAAAATATTATTTTAAATACGTTAAAATATTGTTTGTACGTAAACAGTTATTCTTAAACCACTTTACTTTATTATAGTTTAAATTAAAGTGGTTTAAAAATAAAGCATGTGATTTTTTGTCTGGAAAAAATCTTCGGTTTGCTGCATTTTTAGGCAATCCTTTGCAAATGGAAAATAATTGTAGAATTTCCGGAAATGAATGATTTTTTGAAGTAAAGGCATGATTTGGTGTAAATATAGGAAATTTTGTCATTCGCTTTTGCATAATATGTGTGCAGTAAAGCGAGTTTTCTACATTTTCACATATTACCGTATTTATTCGATTTATACCCCTCGCTCGATTTATAACCCCCCTCGAATCATACCCTCCTTTGAGAGGAGAAATTTGAAATTTTGGCCCCCCTCGGATTATAGCCTCCCATCATTTTAGATACGAACGTAAACAAAAACATTCACTTTTATATTGACTTTTATGAGTATAATAATCATTTTCAATACATTTGACGCAATTATTTATGCTTAAGTACGTACTAACAAGGCAATAGCTAAACAGTTTAATGTTAATTATCATCCTAAATAAAAAGTCCTTCCAAAATGTGCCATCAAATTTGAAATTTTAGCCCCCCTCGATTTATGACCCCCCTCGAATTATACCCTCCTTTGAGATGTCAAATCCGAAATTTTAGCCGGGGGTATAAATCGAATAAATACGGTACTTGTAGAAAGGGTTGTAATGTTGTTGTAAATTGTAATTTACACTTGTGACCGATTACTTCTTAGAAACCACACCACGATCAAATCTTGTTGTTGCGTGGGTTATTGAAGGAAAAGTTACATTTTCTGAAGTGAAAGAACACATTCTAAAAGTTTATGAATCAAGTTCTAATACGCCAAACAACTTTGAAAAGTTTTTTCGCTATCCGGTTTGCTGGCTAGGATTTCCATTCTGGAAAAAAGCACGTAATACGTTTAACGTTGATAACCATTTAAGTACACACTCCAGCAACAAGGCTGTTTTGGAAAATGTAATTGAGAAATTGCTGAATGATAACTGGCCAAAGAAACAGAGTCCCTGGCACATACACCTAATTGAAAACTATTATGATCCAAATTCACCAAACAGTGAGCAGAGTGTTTTGTTATGGAAATGGCATCACCGACCGATGGAATGGGAGCAATTGTTACATTTTTGCAAACAATAGATCCCAATTTTAAAATGAAAGATAAGGGATTACATCAAAATATTTCAAAACCAGCGGAAATGTCTAAAAGCGAAAGATTATGGAATATGCTTACCTGTCCATTGCTCACGATTCAGGAGTTGTCAAAAGTCGCTTCGCATGTTTTAACACCTAGCCATTTCAGAGTGCCAGACAATAAAAAGAAGTGGCACCAATTTGTGACAGTGTCTGAGCCTATCTCCGTTCAGGAAATAAAGAACATTAAAAATCTGCATGGGGTTGTATTTAATGTACTTCTAAACTGACCAATAATGTATATATATACAGCAGTGATGGCAAAAATCGGAAACTAATCGTGATTAATCGCGATTATTCCGATTTTTGACCAAACGTTTTTTGAGTGATGGGAAACGTTTTATACAAAAATCGAATCGAAAATTGCGATTAATCGCAATTTCTAGAAAATGCGATTTTATGGCAAAAATTAGCATTTAAAGTTGCTTAAATAAGAAGTGAGTAACCTATTTACACAGAAAATTATACAAATTGATTTAGTCCCATGCGTTATGTTGTCAAATTTTTACTTTTCTCAGATTTTGTAGTTGCTATTTGTAGGACTGTGAGAAAATTTTAAGGAAACCTGATTGATTTTATGGAAATTTTTAAGGATCGCAAATCGCGATTTTTTCGATTACTAAACGTTTTAAGCACTAATCTAAGCAATTTTCCGATTACCTAAACGGTTTTACCTAGAATCGGATCGGAAATCGTTTTGGAGTCGCGATTAATCGTTTGCCATCACTAATATACAGTGGGTTAAGTAATAAATTTTAAAGTAACTTTTTTGAATTGGAACGATTACGTCGTGTAAAAAAATTATTTTATATAAACTTAATATAATACCCACTTTAAAAGTTGGTTTTAATTTTGATCAAACTTATTGACAATCTGAATGTATTTGAAATAAATTGTGTCTACCTTTTGTTTTTGTAGGAGTGTGCAGAGCATTACACTTGAGTCTTTGAATAACTATTCTAGGTGATTATAACATTGTAGTGTCTTCGTGTCCCATGAAAAAAATCCATGAGGTGTGACGCGAGTGTATCTTGTTTGTTGCACAAGAACTATCCGTTCTTTTCTATCATTCTCCTCTTGTCCGTCGAGAGTTGAGAGACTTGTGAAAGTCATAATTGTACTGTCTATTTAATTGAATGTAAAGTTAAGTGTGATAGGAATAATTACTGGTGTCCGTCCGCATAATTATTCCGCATACACCACAAACATAAGAAGCAATTCGTATTTAAACTTAAAAAACTATAAAATAAGCATAGTTGAAAATTGCGCGTACAAGGAAACGGGTGTGGGGTCCAACTTATTTTTATTTTGAATCATTTGATTTGATTTATTTTGGCAGAGTTTCTCATGCCTTTAAAAGCGATTAGTGTACTACAGTTACATGCCGATTATCACCTCATATTGTATTGTCATATTAGTCACACATCAAATAAGGATATAATTTATAGATACATATAATTTGTATAATATAGATTTACGTGTAAGCTGCGTGCTCAGCTAGAAAAGAAAACAGTAATTTCTTTAAAATGACACGTCTTGCACGTACAATAATAAGTACATGTCTCACACGGAGAAAAGTGAGCTATGTAATTTAATTAACTGGACTAATCTGGTCTACTTTGCTAGCTTGAAAGACAATGTTAAGTGCTTTGAATTTACCACAATGCAAACTAAAATGCAGATGCCGATTCCTTTACTTTGGAATAGAATATTTCGTGGTATTTGTTTTATCGGTTTTATGGTGCCTGTTTGTCGCCTGCTCTTTCCTGTACGATGACTACCCACATTCTTGAAGATGATCAAGGTGAAATCATAGAAATATATTATGAACTATGTTTCCATCGAGAAATGAAATTGGTACTAAGTTGGAAATTTTTCTTCATTTTTCTTAAATAACTATTTTTATCGGTATTAAATCATTGAAGTTTTTGCAAGATATGCATTGAATACATGCTCTAGTGTGTCAACTTTACCAGAAGCGCATATTATTTTGCACATGCGCATTTATTACCGTTTGCGTTTGGCTAAAAATACAGCGTCAGAAGTAGCAGTGGACATTTAAATTAAGTTAGACCATCTTCCCGTTACTTACTCTCGTTACGCAATTCCGGGAATACATTGGCTGCAAGAGCTCAGCACCTTGGAAATTTCAATTTTACATAATATTTTTAAAAAGTGCACGCGTAATTACCAAAATTAAAATTATTCAGAAACCTTCCTTTTCATGAGCCGAGAAGATTTCGCAGCAAATATTTGCTTTCGTATTTCATCATTTAACCTTGTATCTTGTGTGAAACAGAGTCCTGTAACCCAATTGTGACCTTTAAAACTTATTAAAAAGGATCAATAATTTTGTCTGTCTAGGGTTGGTGTTTTGGTTAGCTACCTACGTGGTGCATTACTTCTGCACTTTTCTGTTGAATATTCTGTACGTCTCATTGATGCCCTGGACCTCCCTGAAATACCTCCACTACTGCAACTGCATGCTTGTAGCGGGAGTTACTAAGATGCACCTCTACGCACCCCCACCTCCAAATGCACCCCTACCCCTGATGAATGCACTGATGCCACTCCGAAATGACTGACAAAGTGCTAACACTACTTGTATTTGCTTGAATGCACTGTGAATGCTTTGTGGCTTAATTTGGCTTGTGATGATGACAAATGAGTAGAACAACACGCATTAGTTAGTTTTAATCGAGCTGAAATGATAATTAATCTCGGATTCATTTAACTCGCAAAATGGAACTCAAATCGAATGAAATCTGGTAGAATTAAGTAATTGAAAATTACACGCTGAGAGAAAACTGCTGAATACTGAGATAGCTTTTGCTTTAGCTACTCTCAGCCTTGTTACCCATTTGCTACTGGAATGAAACAGGAGCTTTTTGCATTGCGCCTGCTTTTAGGCAAGAAACTACGTACATAAACGTTACAAATAAAGTGTTACCAATTTAACTGAAATGGCAATGTTATATAAAACTTCCAAAAACATTTTCTAATTTAAAAATACATAAAAATTTCAGGTTTGACATGAATACAAGTACGTTGTACGGTTACAAAACTAAAACACAGGATATCTGGTCACACAGTGAATCGAAACTACATTACAATCTTGCTATTGTCAAACAAATATTATACTACACCATACATAAAATTTGTATTGTATACCTATGAAAAATGTCAGTCAATTTATTTGACACACACAAATCAGACAGAACGAACTAAATTTCCAGAATAATTGAACCTATAATTCAGGATGCAAAAACACGTTTTAACAAAATAATATTAGTAGTATGATATTGTAAGAAATTAAACCTATAGTTGTATATTCTTTTTAATAAAATACTGGTTCCTTGCAATTTCCCACAAAAACTTTTGAAACTACGAAAATGTGAAGGTTTCGAAAAGGCTAATATGTTCTTTCAGAAATATTTCCATACAAAAATGCAAACAAGTAGAGTCCTTTAGTATTTTTTGAACTATGAACTCATACAAGTTTCTGAAAAGCTAGTATGTTTTTGTTACGTACTATTATGACAGTGTGCAACAAAATATTTTATCTCTCGCGTAAGAACATACATGGGTTGGATTTGACTGTTGAAAATTGAATCGGAGAATTGAAGTGTCCTTGCTACAATAAATTCTGTTGTGCTTTTTTTTTCTACGAATTGTTATTGTCCTTTAGATTTAATATCATTTCTCTGGCGTAGTTTACAAGCTGTTTTGCCTCGTCCTTTGACAAAAGTGCCTGTTCAGTAATAAGTTGTATTCGAACTTCATTGTGGTGACTTATCACGGTAAAACCAAAACCTAGGTCACAAAATAAAAGCATAGCGATATAATTACATGAATGTCTTTGCAAAATTTTTTTTAATGAGCATGAGCTCCTTGTAAGTCCTCCTACCCAAGTCTCCCTGCAGTGCGCCGCAAGCTCCCTGCAAACCCAGAACTTTCCTGTTTCCATGGCTTAATTCCTTCTGAACACCAGCAAAATTTGTCAAAGCTGTACAAACACAAAATCAATATAATCATATTACTGAAAATTCAGCATTGCTACCAAATTGATTTAATTTTTTTTTTATTTTCATACCAACAGGAAACATTTGGTTAGTTGACAAGGCTCTGCACACAAATTGAAAGTGACATCCTGCTAATACAGTAAAGTAATAAAACATAAGTGGAAAAACTGTATTTCTTTTATTTTGTAAAGTTTTGTGCACTTGTTTTAAATGTTCCAGAGAATTTCCAAAGTCTTTAACAGGTAACCCAAGTGCAGCCGCAGTAACCGCGTTATTTAGTCCAGAAGGCCGTTTTGGCAGGGGAAGAACCGAAAAACATTGTACTGTGTCTTCTATGAGTTTTGAGTTGTCCTTATGCAATATCTTGTTTGCAACACAAGATAAACTGTAGAGCAACACGCTAGTGAAGCTAACTCCATGCAGATTTTTAATATTCTTAATTTCCTGAACAGAAATAGGCTGAGACACTGTCACAATTTGATGCCACTTCTTTTTGTTGTCTGGCACTCTGAAGTGGCTGGGTGTTAAAACATGCGAAGCAACTATTGACAATTCCTTAATAGCCACAAAAGGACATGTGAGCACATTCCAGAGACTTTGCCATTTAGTTTTTTTCTCTGGTTCAGAGATATTTTGACGTAATCCCATATCTTCCATTTTAAAATTGGGATCTAATGTTTGCAAAATAGTTACAATTGATCCCATCCCATCGGTCAGGCTGTGATGCCATTTGCATAACAAAACACTCTGCTCACTGTTTGGTGAATTTGGATCATAGTAGTTTTCAATTAGGTGTATGTGCCAGGGACTCTGTTTCTTTGGCCAGGTATCATTCAGCAATTTCTCAATTACATCTTCCAAAACGGCCGTGTTGCTGGAGTGTGTACTTAAATGGTTATCAACGTTAAACGTATTACGAGCTTTTTTCCAGAATGGAAATCCTAGCCAGCAAACCGGGTAGCGAAAAAACTTTTCAAAGTTGTTTGGCGTATTAGCACTTGATTCATAAACTTTTAGTATGTGTTCTCTCACTTCAGAAAATGTAACTTTTCCTTGAATAACCGACGCAACAACAAGATTTGACCGTGGTGTGGTTTCTAAAAAGTAATCGGTCACAAGTGTTGCGCTTTGACCATCCATTATTTCTGCTAAATCTGGCCGCAAAAGTGTTGCCAGACATTTTACGCATAGTCGAAAAGCATATACGGGCAGGCTAATCAAAATAAAACAAGCGTAACACAAAACGCACAAAAATCCAAATATCATTTTTATACCTGAAGAAATAAGTTGAATGTTGTGTAATGATTTCATTTTCATTTTGTCTGGTTATCTCTTCTTGCACTACAATATCAACGCCACAGTAAATTATTTACTGGTTAATGCTTCCAAACTTTCCACTCTCTGAAACTGGACTGACTTGGGTCCAGACCAAATTTACACTAAAGAACAGACAAAGTTTACCAAACCGTAAGAATATCGTTAGCATAAAATTCAATACAATAAGCTCTTTACAGACCGGCGTTTTGATGACCAGTGGAGCAAATGAAATATTTGCAAATCCTGATCTGAGTTTGAGTAAAAAACAAAATGAAAAAAATTATAAAAGTTCTCATGGGATTTGTTGCACGAATTACTGCGATGACGATGTCCGCTCCAGCAAACTGAATTTAACAGATTGTGGCTTAGTCCAGATTCATTAAAAGAGCAAACGCTACTCAGAAATTTATGTATAGGCTTACAATCCATGGTTAAATGAAGCTGGATTTACTTGGATACATCTTACAGCTGATGATTTTGCAAATGCATTACACGCTGCATGCTACAGGAACCAGTGATTTACATACCTGGAACAAATGTACTTTGTTTGCAAAATTAATTAGCTACTTGTAGGAAAAGAAATATCAATTTCTGTAAACGAGTTATTATACGTTATTAAGTTTGATTGTGAGATTTTTTGTATTGATCCATGTGATAAGAAGACAAATACATAATTAAAGTGGTTACAAAATCATTTATAAGGAAAAAAAAATTAATGTATAGTTTTACAATTTTGCAAACCATAAATACTACGCAGGTAAGTTACAACTCGTCTATCATTTTCCGCGTTTCTCCTGGATTGATTGATTTCTGAATTTTTTATCCCAGCATACGTGCTTCCTCAAATGCATTTTATGCTACACAAAAGAGTACAAAAACAATAGTATATGATTAACTTTTTTGCAAGTACCTGATTTAATAGAAAGATTCATATTACTGGACTCTTTTAACTGATGACTATCATGTTTCACTTCAATTCCAAGTTAGAAAAAACTTGAATTTGTTCCCACACACAGGGAGTAGGTAACATTGTTTGCGATGCATGGCCTGCGTGAGCGTACGCGATAATGGAGGAAATATTGTTACTTGTTCATACTCAGCAAAGCACATTTTCATTTCAGATGTCATCCAACACCATGCCATTAAAAAGTCGTGCCAACGTTTTATTTATAAAGAGTAATTCTGATTTATAATTTTTAAGTTTTGCGTAAGAAAGCGCATTTTACTAAATAACACTTTTTAAGCTGACCAAAATGAAAGAATGGACAAAAATAGGATGTCGAATGGAATATGAATGTTTTTGCTGGAAGCAATAATTTAATACCAGAAATGAATTTATGAATCCTGAAGTTTCGAAGGACATGAGACAACTCGTGTACATATTCTGTGTATACACTATAATTATAAAAATTGATTTCATACAAAGTTTTGTATTATTTTGTTTCTACGAAAAGCCTTATCAATGCTTTATATCAATAAATAATAAGCACGTAAATTACAAAAGAGGTACTCTGAATGCTACAGTATATTACATTTGAAACTTCTTTATTGTGAGAACTTTGGTGATATAATCAAGCCAAAAAGTTGTCTTCATGTTACTATTTTTTGCACGTATTTCATACAAATCTGTTTTGTTGGAAATACAAGCACTTTAATGAAATCCAATTATGTTTACTAGGGAAGTATTAGGTAATTAATTATCCATCCGATAAAAAAGTAATTTGAAAATGAACACTAAATAAAATCAGTGTGCCTGCGTTTTATAAAAACTATAATATTGTTGTTCAATTAAACCAATTTTCAGGTATAGATAAATCCAACTGTGTTGAAACTCACTTATGCTTTTTTCTTCATGTGAAGTAAAATACTGCTGCGTGGTTATTGTTTGTGTTGGTAGGTAAACTGGGAAGAAATTATTCTGCTCAAAAACAACGCAAAATTTCCGGGTGATGTTATTCGAATTCTTATACAGCATATGATGATATCCGTCTGCTCCAGTTTTTATGCTGCTGATTAAAATTTTAAATTTATTCCCAAGCGAAATATCTCTGTATTTTTACTGCATTGCTGTATTAATAATATGATTTTGCGCTGTTCATGATGCATATATATATAATTTAATAATAGCTTGTTAAAAGCTTTCATACACAAAGCTGATTTGAAGCTCAATAATTAGGTAAAGTCGACATAAATTCATTTTGTTTTAATTCTCATAATGCATTTTTACATTTCGGGCTTCGAATTGTGATTGTTTTACGCCAAAAAAATCCAAAAAATATTTAACAAACATTTCACATTTGATAGAGATACAAAGTTGTTCAAGAAATTCTGGGTGTCAATAAAAATTAGTGTTTGTACAAGCATTTATGTAATTTCACAAGCATGCGAACATATCAGGGAAATATTTTAATTCACTTTGAGCGCACTGTCAGAATACAGATTATAATTATGGCAATTAGGATTTTACTGAAAGCCGTTTTCGTATCCCTTGTAAGAAAATATGCTATCAGTTTCTGGAATCAATAAAAACTTAAAGCACAAAGCAAGTAGGACAGGCGCCAGACGAGAGGGAACGATTTATTCGGAGTACTGAATCGTGGGAATTTTCAATAAGATCAAACAAAATAGTGAGTTTTCAATGCAACTTGCACATTTAGTCAATTGTTCCAACAATGGGAATGAGCATTAATTGGTGGTCAATAATTATGAAGAAAAAATATGGTAGTGATTTTACAGTCCAATTAAAGTTAATCAGGAAAGCATATCAATTATCGGCTAATAATATAGAAAACATAATATCAAAATACCATAATTATCTGCTGCGTAGAAAATGTTTCTTCGTGAAAACTATATTACTACAACAATAAACTAGACGTGATATTAGGTAAACGTAGTTTCAGTAGTACTCTTGGTTCTTATTATTATTACATCAGGAAATATTGCTGCATGTGTAAAAGCATTGCTGCTCAAAACTGGTTAGAATGCAAAGTTTCCGGGTAATGGTTTTGTTTTTATACTGCATGCAGTTTAAAAAGTTATTAAATAAATGGTGAACACAGACACAACGCAAGTCAAAAAAGCTCTAACTTTGCGGTTGACAAAATAGAATAATCTTCCATCCATCCTTCCATTAATCCATCATGGACATACTGTGGTTTGTCAATTTGAATTTTGGCATAAGTTTTAAATTTTTGGTTTGTAACAGTTTAATCCTGTTACTGTTTTGCTTGTTACGTGGTGAAAGGAATAAAGAAAGAGTGAACCGGCGATATACCAAAACTCTCAAAATGGCTAGGATGACAAGATTTAAACTTCCAATTCTGGATGGATTCATATCACTTTTTAAACTGAAGACAGGTAAAAACGAATTACAATTTGCATGCATTATACAATTGGTTTCTGTTTATGAAATTTTCAAACATTTTTAACAATTAAATACAAATTTGTAACTTTGATATATTGAAATAACTCAAAATTTTTATCAAACACAGGTGACACTCGCTTTTGGGAGGGTGTGTTTAACAAACACGGAATGAATTGCCGATTACCATTTTTGCTATCTGAAATTATAGCCATTACGGATCCACTTGTAGTACAGGTATTTGAATATTTTCTTTCTTATTCAATGTTTATTTTTTTGTTGTCGTTGTCACAGGAAATCTATCAATCATCTTTTTACTTACAGAAAATTTTAAACTCAAAACATGATGGACATTTGAGCAAACCCCGATTTATCTACGATCTTTTGTTCACCGATTTTCTTAAAGATGGGTTGCTTGCCTCAACTTTGGAAACATGGTCAGCCCACAGAACGACAATTGTGGGATGTTTTAACTACAACTCGTTTCCAACTTACCTAAGGTATATTAATGAAGGAGCTAAAGCAATGATAATATTAGCTTTATCAGAATCATCGAAATGTGGTGCGAAAAGTGTAGTAGAAAATGCTAAAATGACGGAAATCGTGCATCAATGTACCTTGCAAATTATTACACGTAAGTAAAATAAAGTTAGATTTTGCTATTGCAAATATAATCCTATATATACCATTAGAATCTCACCAAAAATAAACAAAAACATATTTATAAGATATGATTTTGGGACAAGATGTCAGCATGGTAAGCAACGAAAGTTTGGAAAATTTCCAGGAAACTCATCAAAAGTATGGCATTGTTCGAACCACTAATATTATGAAAATATTTTATACGTAAGATTGTTTTATCTAGTTTTTGTTTTTAAATAGGTGGAAAACCATTGTCCTTGAGCGGTTATTGAATCCATTACTGATTATACCACCAGTTTGGAATTTCCATTCAAAAAAACATCAAATGGAGAACTACATTGAAGAGTTGCTCAACTTTGAATACAGTGTAATTTTTAGCACGCTTCTTCTGCAACGAGCATCTTTTAATAACACACTAATAAAATATTTCTTAAAATGTGGATTTAACTAAAATCAACTTTTCTTAAATTTAAATTTAGATTGTAAATCGATACCGCTCCCGCTTGCAGTCAAATTCCATGAATGTCCAAACAGGACAAGCCATTAACACAACAGAAGAAATACCCACTCAATCCAAAAAGGAAAATTTTCAGTGTATGATAGAAAAAATGATTAGTGCAAATATGACTAACAAGGAAATTGCTGACGAGATTGGCATGTTTATGGTTGCTGTGAGTATTTACAATTATAATAATTTTACAGTAAACCATGTGGCTATAAAAAGTTATTCATCTGATTTTTTTGTGTGCACAGGGACATGAAACCATTGTTGTGGCAATTGGAATGCTTTCGTTTTATTTGGCTTGTTATCCGGAGCATCAGGTATATATTTTTGGATATAAAAATCTTCGCAAATAATGTTATTTTTTAACAGTGATAATTTAATTTACACAGAAACGTTGCCAAGAAGAAATTGACAGCTTGTATTTATCAAAAATGTGTAACCAAACTCAGGATTTAGGACTTGACCAGTTGACGGAGCTAAAATTTCTGGAACGCTGTATATTGGAAGGACTCAGAATTGCCCCGCCCGTACCACTATTTCTTCGGCAGTTGGAGTCTCCGCTTGAAGTTGAGAAGAATTTGTTTTTAGACGTTGGAGAAACTGTGTTGATCAGCCCGTGGCTGGTTCACAGGAACCCAACGTTGTATCCAAAACCTGAGGTATTTGATCCAGACAGATTTCTTCCTGAAAATGTAAAAATGAGACCAGCCCACGCGTTTATTCCTTTTTCCATGGGACCAAGAAATTGTATTGGGTGGAAAGTGGCTTTGATGGAGATGAAGGTTTTAATGGCCAGTATTTTGAGACACTTCTATTTGACAACAGAGGATAAGCCCGGTGATGTAAAGTTACATTTTGACGTGACTTTAAAGCCGGAACGACCATACAACGTCAAATTTACGAGAAGAAGTGTTACGTAGCTGTTCTTATAGATTTGCAAGTACCTATGGTTATTTTGGTTTTTAATATTATAAATTACTATAAAATAATATTGTATATACGACAAAACAATCTTACATATACGTATTTCCAAAATCCTTTACTAATTTCAACCTGAACGATTTAAGTACCATCATTACAAACGTTTTTCAAACAGATAAATACTTTTAATACTTTGCCTTTAAATTGTATGGTTTCTTGTCCCTGCGGATAGTTTTAAAACAATCACACACATCAACTGTAATGGGTGTAAGCATTAAAGTTGTTTCTAGGCATTTAAATTGATGTACTAATCTATTTTATGTCAATTACCTTCAACTCTATGTTTTAAAAGGTGACTTAAAATTTTGTAGCAAGGGAATTTAAATTTTAGTAGCAGTAAATGGCTTCAAAAGTTGCCATTTTTACAAACGCTTTAGTTTGACCATGAGTTGATGTTGTTATCAAATTAATTCTGCTGATATGCGCATTTATCTTCAACATTTGTCAAATGTGAAAGAAATTAAATTTGTTTTTCCAGCGTAATATTTTTCTTACATCAATACTACGTCCCTAAAAGCTCTTTAAAGGACCATATTACCAACCTTATGGAGAGTGGGCCCACAATGCTCCACATTAACACAACCACTCGATAGCTCTTGATGCGCTTATCAAACTGGCCTCACCTCCAAAAACGTAATTCATTGGCCTTTGGCCCTTTTTAGCTAAGTGATTGCAGTTTTACATGCAAATTCTATGACACAGATTTTTGCCAAAAATAAAAAACCCGCAATATGCGGGCAGCAATACCGAGAAAATACACATAAATCGACAGGTTATGGCTGGTTGACTAATATGTTTACAGCCACTTGAATGTATTTTTGCCACTTGAAGGGCTTTTACATGTATTTCAAAAACAGCAAAATACATTGATAAACGGATGTTTGAATGGCTAGCACCAACTTCCCAATAGTTCCTTTATATTACTGTAACATTAAAGGACCTGTGCAAAAATTGTTCAGTAAGTCATAACCTATCTATTTATGGTCATGTCTCCCTGTATTCTGGGTTTTTAAATTTTGGTCAATGTCATTACCGTAAAAACTCTGAACTTCACTTAGCCAATAATTCCAATGGATCACGTTTTTTTGGAGTTGTGTCCAACAACATTTATAATAATAACATCAAGAGCTATCGAATGGTGTATCTGCTAATGCAAAGCATGGTGGATCCACTCTCCATATGCTAGGTAATATGGCCCTTTATTTTTTCCCTTCGTACTGTACGATTTAGCACAATTTCTTCCCAAAAGAATTGCTCGCCTGAATGTTTTCACCTTAAACGTATATTAGTTTATATACGTATTTCATAATTGCTCAGAATTGTCAAACTTGAAAAAGTTGCTTGGTAAAACAAAAGCTTATATTTTACTTCACTATCACGACTAAAATTGTTCCAGAATTCGATTCCATTTCTCTCTGAATTTTTTAAACCCACAAACGTCCTGCAGTGTAATATTGTATTTATCAAAATCTGGCACTAATTTAAACTAACGCATCAATTCTAGGAAGCCATGGCACAAACTTCAAATCAAGCCAACAGTACCCAGTCCTACATGGGGCATTGGATGTACCGAGCAATCAACTGTTACAAAACCTTCTTTACCTTTATCCCACCATTACTTGGAAACGTGCAACTAATCAAACCAAATAAAACCAGTCAACAAAGGCCGTCTGCTTGTATTCGTGTGGATTCTGTATCCTCTAAAAACCTACTTGCTCATACATTAACCCTTGTAGTTTTAATACTTGGACTGTTAACAGGAGTCGGTTTGACAAAGCAGTTACTTGGATTAAGTAAACTAAAAATGTCAATATTTCACATGTCTACCTGTTTTCTACTACTTATTTGGCTCTCCACTCTATTTGCTATTTTCTTAGTATTTAGAGAATATAGTTTTATTACACTGATCAATCATTTCATTTCAAACCGTATGCAGTTCAAATTTTCAACAGCCGTAACCACTAATACTAAGGATTTCGGTGGCTTGCTTTTATTTTATATTTTTTTGCTCTTCTCACTGTGGGAATTTATTTCCCACCTATTTTATGTTTGTTTGATTTGGATCCGGCAAAGGTTATAATTAGCGAATTCTTTTTAGGGGATCCTCACTATCAAACATTATCCACAGTTGTAATTCTAAACATTACTACACTTTTTGTAGATTACTTACTCTGGTTTGTTCTTGCTAGGGGCATGGGTGTAGTGATGATCATTGTTAACTTATTTCTTTCTTGTAATGCGGCATATATAAATACATTGTTATTTAAAGGATTTTATAGTGAGTATCAGGTATATATGAGTTATCTAGCTTTAGTAGTTATCCACAAAGGCATTTATCTGCGTGTAGGGAAGTTGTTTGCAATTCTTGTAACATTTAGTCAAGTCATGTTGGTTCAGTTTGCATGGTTTGCAATTAATTGTTATCAATTTGTACCAACATTTTTAACAACCATTGTTATAGTTGCCTTTGTTGGAGCGTTTGGTCTAGTTATATTTACATTTGGTGCAGCTGCATCTATTCGAATATATACTGAGAGACTTGTTCGAGAAAACAGACAATTTCACAGAAGGTGTAGGTCAAGGCAAAGTTTACTCCTGTTCAGAGGTTGGATGGGACAAAAACCCATTCCGGTATATTGCGGAGAGCAATTTGTGTTTATGAAAGATTCGGTAATGATATTTTTAGATTTGCTAACGGACTCAATTACCAACTGTGTTTTATTGCTTAAAGTGTGAACTTGTTTTGAGATTGTATTAATTTGTGTTATATAAAATAATACAATATTTATTTCAACTTCGTATTTTGAGAAAAGACCCATATTGCAACAAAAGTATGAACATAAATTTATTTGACACACATGGAACTCCGTCTGCTTAACAAATTAGCAAGCAATCGATTTTACATAAAGTAGTTAGCATAAAATACTATATCTTGTAATGTACTATAGTAACAATATTGCAAATCTTCATTTCTGGTTATTTTTAGTAACTCAAAATCGCAAAATATGTTAGTAAAACCAAACATAAAATCTTCTCAAACTAATGAAATAAATTTACCATAGTGATTAGTAATAGTGTGGAATAACCAACAGTTTCAATCTTAGCTTTGATCATCATTTTTTCTTCACAACTTAACAATCCTTTATCATCATTTACGTTGCAAATTGTAGAAACGACATCATTCGTTATTATCTCTGGATGGTAAGCGGCTCAAATCGAGATAAAAGTTTTTTAAAAAAGGATGTAAAGTTACATGTTGACGTGACTTTGGATCCTGAGCGAGTATACAATGTCAGATTTACAAAAAGATGCGTATAGCTTTTATTATAAATTGGCAAGTACAGTTTGGGTGTATTACTGTCCTAACTCAAGTAATAATCTTGCTTGTACCAAGATATTTCTAAGGAAGTTTTTAAAACGTATAAATTGTTGGAATTAAGTGATTAAGTTAAGTATTGAAACTGTGAGCTTAATATTTTACGTTGTTAACAATCTAGTATCTAGTACAATGTGTGTTTACCTGCTAACCATTAACCATTCTATAAACGTAGAAAAATATTTTCTCTTTTGCTTTAAAATTTTGAGAAAACAACGTTAAGAAACTGCGTGGGTTTATTGGTACGTTGTTATAGTTAATAATAGCTGGAGTAACAAGCTGCGTGTAGTAATCAAAAAGTAGAAAGTGTAGGTCATCTGAGTTTAAATTGCGAGTTTATCTAAAGCTCTGGTTAATTTCTTATACCGCAACTGGGGAGTATCTATTTTTACGCATATTTGAATTTTGTTGTGTACTCCAGAAAGGAGAAAACAGTGACCGTTGCGTTGCGTTGTGCATTTTGCTGTGGTAGTCATCATCACATTGCCATCTCGAGCCATTGTAAGTTAAGCGTCTAATATTCTGTTATGAAACATTGGGCTAATATGTAGACTAAGGTGGGATATAGAGGCCATTTAGCACAACCGTAACCCCTTCCTGCGTCTTGTAAAGAGCACGCCCAAACAACATGGGCATTGTTTTGAAGAAAAACAAATCCTTGAAGTTTTTGGTATCCCGTGTTGCAATTTAATTTAATTAAATTGTAATAAAACTAAATTAACTGCGCAAACTAACCACTCAGCCCTTTTAAAGACAATTATTGTTTTTGAAAACAGGGCACGTACAATAAGCAAACTCAATTTTAATAAACATTATACCTGAATATTTTTTTGATGAGTCGAAACAATTTTATCAAAAATAATTTAGTTCCGCATTTCACCAATTAGCATCAAACATTAAACCAACTTGAAACAAGAATAATAAGAAATAAGGTAGCAGGAAATTACTTTGGTGCACAAAAAAATACAAACCGAATTTGCTAAGTAATTAAACTTAAACTCAGGAAATAGCTTTTTATAAAAACAGCTGCATGCAGTCACAGCATGATGATTACTTCCAGGTTTTAATAAACTCCGTAAGCTATTCAGTGGAACATACAAACTTAATTTATAAATACATATTAACTTTCTTAAAACCGTTTTAAATTCAGGGCTAAATTTAAAGTGCTCAAGGATACATTTCTCCAACCCCCAAAAATGCTTCACAAGTTCTCCGTAAAAAAATGATTTCTAATGTATTTACATGCTTAACTGAAAATGAACATGGGATTCCAAATAGCCTTATAGAATCATGTTCGATAAGTTTATGCCATTTAGCCTGTTTTAGAGGTCAACTCTGATGGCGAAAGGATTATTGATTGTAAAGTTTCCAATTATAGATACTATGCTAATTTCGTAAACGTGGAAAGAGAAAATTGAATTTTTAAAAGTAGACTTTTTAAAGCTGCAAAGGTGTCGTAATAACGGTAATCTGGTAAAGTATTTCTACTTTTTGCTAATTGTGCGGTATTTGATACCATTTAAGTATATTGTGGTTAATCATATTATGTGGTTTGCAAGATGGTATCAGGATACTGGCATGTGTTTATAACAGGCACACTTAAAGCACAATTAAGATTGTTAATACAGACAATTTATTTTATATCTGTAGAACCACTTAGTTTTCTCAAATTATGTTTTTAATCGGTTGACAAATTAAGCACTTTTTTCTCTTAATACTGCTATGCAACGGTATTCATTCAAAAGTAATTCAGCAATTTTAAAAATTCACATAATAATTTGGACGTACATTTTAAAACTTTTTGTCTAAGTTCAGTGTGGTAAATTGTAAATCATTTGTATGAGCTACATTTTTAAGGTAGTAATTAGGTCATCATTATTTTAATGTGTCCTGAACGCTTTTCCCGTAGCTATTTGCTTAAACTAGTTTCACCATTTAACTAGAAAAAATTTACAGATTACTCCAAACGGTATATGAGCCAATTAGGAATTCAAAAAATAATCACGCTAACTATCATAAAATGAGATTATTAAATAGTTTAATATTACATGTGTGGTTTTCAATTCCACCGGTTCACAATAAACTAATAGCTCCAAAATTTATGCCTTTGTGCCACCTACATTATTTTTGTGATACAGCATTACGTGTGATATCAGCAAATATGACACTTTATCCGCTTGAAACAAAAACGTTTAAATTTCTTAATAACTTTTACTTCTTCATGATCCGGTATCCAATTTCCTGGAATCACAACTATTCACAAGTTTTATTTGCGTATCCAAAATTTCCCAAAACTACATTGTGGGTGGCTTCAAACATTTTTGCATTTTTATATGCCATCCTTGGTTACATTCTGGTTTTCTTTTATAACATTTCTGAACAATCACAAAAACTCCCAATAATTCAAACAATTGTGGTGACTATTTTGTCGTCAACATTGCTAGTTGTTTTAGTGCTTACAACGTTTTGGGCTAGCACTATTACAGGATTCAACAAATTTTTAAAACTAACTGATAAAGTCTGTAAAGGTAAGTGCTATTTTATCATATGGCGAATTAAAAGATTTTTAAATGTTATCTTTATTTTACATAATTTACAGAAACCCGCAAGGATCATGTAAACTTACAAGAAGTTTTTCAATTTTCTGTCGTGCCGTTACTTGCCCTAGCTTCCTGCGTTGTACCAATATGTTATGTTGTGATGGATTTTGACGTCCCAAAATACATTTTAGATTTATTTGTAGACCACTTAGACTTTCAAAACCATGCAGTTATACATGTAACCTTTCTGGTTAGGCTAATAATAGTTTTTCAAGTAAGTCTGGACACATTTCGCAACGTTGCGTATATGTACGCCATGTTTCTTGTACTTCTATCAAGGTTAAAAGTTCTGATGGAAGCATTTTTAAAGTTTCAAAAATTAAATTCTTTTTACTCCCATTTTCAACAATTTATTTTAATTTACGAAACTACACGCAAACAGCTGGAGGCAATGGTGTACACTCTTAACAATTCTTTATTTTGGGCAATTGTGGTTTTATTCTATATTTGCGTTAGATATTCTGCTGAACAGCTTTCACCTTTAATTTATTATTGGTTTTTAGTAATTTTAATTATATTAGTAATTTCTAACTTTGTTGCGTTGGCAATTCTTTGTCACATACTGCAAGTGGGAGAAGAGAGTCTAAAAGCTCATATTAATCTTACTAAGTTAGTTTATTCAAAATTGGTGACAAAAGTAAACAAAATGAATTGTTTAAAAGCTTACGCCATACGTCCATTTCGTTTCAGGTACGGAGTGTTTAATTACTTTGGGAGAGGATTTGCAGCTGATTATGCGTTGGCTCTCATTTTACGGTGTTTTGATGCAATATGTATATTTTAATTTTAATAATATTGCTAATATATGTTTCTTTTTTACAATACATTACAAGTATTACATCAAAGCTTTTTCAATAAATCATACTTATCTAAAAGCAGCAGAAGTATTTAAATTTTAGAAGATAAGCGGTTATGCAAACACTAAACTGTAAGTGGTTTTATCCCAACAGATATTACTGGGAGTAATTTGCAATTCAGAAAACACATTAAAAGTATAAAATAACCTGGAATTAAAATTTTAAAAAATAAGTTGTGGTGTCCGCGGGGAATAATGTTTCCAACTAAGTATTAACCTTGTATTACTACAGGCAATTTACCGTTCATTATATCTGAATTTAATTTTGCAGTATTGAATTTACACCTAAGCTGAGCTTCAGAATCAAATTTGCCATTTTCTTCCCATTACTCATCCAAATAGGAATAATCATGTAAATTGTATGTCTATTGTCTATGATACATAAGCTGAAGTATGGAACTTCTATTTTTTACTGCTATCATTATATACACGAGCTCTTGAATACGTTGTTAAGTTATTGTATGCTGACTGTGTATTTTATCCATAAAGCATTCATGAGTTGTAATTAATGTAATGTGAAAAACTGTAAACTAATTCGTTTTCTGCGATGTAATAGTTTAAATAGCTACCATTTTTGGTTAAGCACTGCTTAAGCAATATTAAATTGTTTTTGTCACCATAATTTTCATTTGTCTAATTTTGGGGGTGTGTCTTTCAAACAGGTGTACCCTTCTCGTGTTTGGAACTTAAAATGCAGCAGCTCATTCCGTTATTACGATGCCTTTAAGTTCAGTTGAAATAGGAGCATTTAGATTTTTTGAAAAGTTTTACTTTTTTACTGTACGCTTCCCAATATCATGGAACCGCAACTACTCACAACTTCAAATTGTCTATCCTATATTTCCAAAAACCGTGCTTTGCCTTCTGTTGAATTTCCTAGCACTGCTTTACGTAGTATTTGGCTACTTTGTTGCTCGATTTTATAACAACCTTCAACCAACGCAGAGACTAAAGCCGATAAACGCAATAGTTTTATGTTTGATTTCATCTACAATGTTAATTATTGTTATTCTTGCTTACTTGTGTGCTACTATAATTTCTGGAATAAACAAGTTTTTAAAACTATGTGATAAAATTTGCAAAGGTAAATGCTGCAAGCTTAAAATGCAAATTAATTTGGTTAACCTAAAATATTTTTGCTTATGTTCATAGAACCTGCACTCAGTTCAAAAGGACAACTTGGGGCTCAAAATATTTTACAATTTGCAGTCCTTCCAATACTCACCTATGGTTCTTTCTCGTCTCTAGTGGGTTTCGTTGTAATGGACTTCGATGCTCACAAGTACATTCTAGACCTATTTTTGGAGCCTCCCGAGTACAGAAACGTTCAAACAATTATATCAACTTTTGTCTTCAGAATTAGCATTTGTTTTCTTGTCGGTATCGAATCATTTCGTAATGCAGCATACATTTACGCCCTTTTCGTCATTTTATCTGTAAGGCTAAAAGGTTTAATGATACAATTTTTACACTGTCAAAAGATTGCTGTTTATTGTCGCTACTTTCAACAGTTCATTTTGGTTTTTGCAATAATTTCGAAAGAAATTGAAGCTATGATGTATACCTTTACAACTGCTTTATTTTGGGGAATTGTACTGTTATTTTGGATATGTGTCAGATACTCAGTAAAACAAATATCTTTAGTGATTTACTCTTGGTTTTTATTAATGTTAGTGACTTGTACAATTACAGCTTTTGTTTCTTTAGAAATAATCTGTCAAACAGTTGATCTAGGGGAAGCTGGTTTACGAAGTCGTATAACTCGCGCAAAGCTAATTTTTAAGAATTTGCCGTTGAGGGTACACAAATTTGAATTTTTGAAAATCTGTGCAATACGTCCGTTTAGGTTACGATATGGACTTTTTAGCTATTTTGGAAAAGGGTTTGCTGTCGACTACGCCTTTCTTCTGGTTTTACGCTGCTTTGATTCCATTATAATAATCAATTGCAAGTGATTGTGCTGATTTTAAATATTTATTTTGATTGTTTAGCAGACCAAACCGGATTGAGTAAAAAACTGGAAAAATTATTTATTGCTGACTTATTGATTATCCATAAATTCCAAAAGCTTTTTGTTCATTAAAATGCCAATTACAGATTTAAGTACTTCCTTTTGATTCTTGCAGAACTACTACTTTTAATAAATGTCAAGAGCATTTGCCACACATGTTTGTAAACCTGCTTGAAAAAATTAAATAAAAACGCTGCCAAACTAATATACAAACATCAGAAATTATAGCAGGCCAAAAGCTTGGGCCTTAAAGTTTACTGAATGACTGATTAACAAATACTTAAATAGCAATTACTAGAGTCTTTGTCCTTCGAATTAATAAATAGAGAAGCAGAAGCCACCTACATCCTGTCTATTAGATATTCACCAAACCCTTGCGTCAGACCAAATTTGGGGACACAATTTAACCGAAGCAAAACAGCAGCCGCACAAAAACTGAAGACATACCAGCTACCTGTTTCTTCTTTAAAAGTTTCTAGAAGACTCTTCATATTACAAAATGACTCTTACTCCCATAGAGCTAAAATCCTTCTGCTTTATTAAAAGCCATTATTTCTACACAATTCGTTACCCAGCTTTATGGGATCCAACAAACAATAAAATATACTGCAACCCCAAAACGCATCCAAAAACACTAGTGTACTTGGCATTTAACATATTCGCGTGTTTATATTCCCTTTGTGGATATCTTGTGGCATATCACAGTAGATTCCTGTCTGCACAGAAGATGCATCTAATTTACGTAACAATGATATTCTTAATATCAACTACAAATTTAGTGGTTTTATTGTGTAACATTCTTTGCTACATAATGATTGAAGGAGCAAACAACTTTTTTAAATTGGCTGATACTATGATTAAAGGTAAGGTAATTAAAATTCAAGTTTGATTTTTGCAAAATTTAAATCTTTCTGCAAACATAATAATTTTTGCTATTTTTCGTTTCAGCATATCCAAAGTATTCCAATCCAACGCTAGATCTGTGGACACTGCTTCGATTTTCCGGTATTCCCCTGCTAGTCATAGGATCCTACTTTGTACCACTGGCATTGGTTCTGATGGATTTTGATGTTAACAAATATGTTATTGACCTAATTTTAGCGCCGAAAGAATATAGAAGTAACGCAGTAATAATTGTGTCGATTTTACTTAGAGTCTTCATTAGTTACTTAGTGGTTACTGAAATAGCTCGTATTGCAGCTATGCTTTACTTGTTTTCGTTAGTAGCACTTCGACGACTAAAACAAATAATGACAGTGTTTTCACACTGCAAACAATTTTCTTTTTATTATTGTCATTTTAGACAGTTTCTTGTAATTATTGCTTGTTTAGCTTGGCCTGTTGAGACGCTAATCTATGTACTGTTCACCTTTGCATTTTGGTTGCTTGTCGGCATGTTTTGGATCTGCGTTCAATATACAGCTAAAGAAATATCAGCAGTGATTTACTACTGGTTTTTGGTGGGTATGGTGGCAGGCTTTTTTGTAACGTTTAGCTCGTTGACAATTATATGTCGTACAATTGAATCAGCTAAAGATACATTGCGTACTCAAATTATATTGAGAAAACTTGTATATTATAAAAAGTTAACAAGGGAAAGCAAAGCGGAATATTTTCAAGCTCGGGCAATTTGCCCTTTCAGAATAAGGTTTGGATTATTTGGATATCTAGGAAAAGGATTTGTTGAAGATTTTACATTTTTATTATTTCTGCGTTGCTTTGATTCAATTATCATTTTTAAGGCAGCAGATTTATCTTAAATCCTATCATGTTAAATATTACCAAAAGAAGTATTTTTGCTTTGCGTATAAGTGGATTTTGTAAATTAAACAAAAACAAATGTCAAGCAAAAATAAAAATGTTACTAAGTTAATATTCTTTCTTCCCATATATGGTACTAGACTGAAGACAAATAATGAAGTACGTAATGACTGTTGACAAAACCTAAAAGACAAACACAAAGAAAGTATTTCAAACTATATGACAATATTTCCAAACACTATGTTTTATAAATAAATAAAACTAAAGTAACACTTACATTCCACAGGAAGCCATAAGTAATTGGAAATCGATTGCAAGCTTTTAATGCTACTTGATGATTTTGCAATTCGCTTAATATAACTGGTAACTGGTCAGAAGGAACTTGTATACGATTGTGGTGTTTGGATAGCCAGTGACGTAAAATATCTACCTAAATCAATAGATGGAATTTTACAAATAACACTTTTTTTATAAAACTGCATGAGTTATCATGTTTAATTGGAAAGTACAATTACTCACATTTGTTACAATTTCTGAAGCTAGGATCAGTGAAATTACTGTAAAGCCATCAACTATTCCACTTAACACTTTGCTACTGATATTTGTGCTAAACAGTAGAGAATCCAGATACCAGCTTTTGGCTATAACATGACTTACTAAAATAGCAAAAATTACATTTCCAAAAGCGCGGCTTGTTAGATGCGCAAGTTCCTTCATATATTCATATTCTGCACAAATATCACACCATTTCACTCCAATACATTTTATTTCTTTACCTTTTATGCTGTTTAAAACAGTAATATTAAATTGTTTAGACAATGGCCATAATGTAAGTACTGCGACGTAAAAGCTTTGAGCTATAAAGTACATCAACGATAGCTTATGAGTCCAAGCCCAAATTGCAAAACCAATAGCAACAAAGTCAATTATGGAATATTGATAGTCACTTGTAATATTGTCCACATAACCAAGTTCGTTTATGAACAGCATTACGCGACCAGTTCTTACCGTCATAGATTCTAGTGATATTTGTGTATCCATCGTAGAATGCGGGGTTAGTACAGTAATTGTTTGGAGTTCGAACACAAATAAACCCACCATAAAACAGTGAGCAGCTTGAACAAATCCTTTTTGTTGCCAGAAATAAGGTTTTCGTGAAGATAGATTTGGCCCTTGTACTTTGATGTAATTTACTATTTCTGAAAAATGTTCACTATTAAACCATACCACCTTATAGAAAACTAATTGCAAAATTAGCTGGAAAATGGTAGCAAGTGCGTAAAAATACACACCGGCGTCTCTGTGGTTTATCTTGGCAGAGGTTGATATAATTTGTCGAAGTAAAGCAAGTTCTAATAAACAACCTACGCATAAAGAAACAAAACATAGTATAATTTGAATTGGATTTTTGTATACATAATACTGGTTTGAAACAGTGGTACTGGTCACAAGTCTGAATGGACTAATGCAAATGTAGTAAGCAAAATCGAAATAAACTAAAAACCAGTTAGCGACATTACTGTTGGTATAAATGGAAGAGTCGGATGTGGCTTTAGCCCGGTTTTCAGTGCTTTTTGTTTTCAACACGGGCCACTTGGATACATAAGACATGTTGTAACTTTACGCTAACGGAGTTAACCAACGTAACTGTAAAAGGTTGGTGTATCGCTATAGTAGCAGCCAAAAACATTAACAAATAGGTAATAACTTTGCACAAAAATAAACAAAAACAGGCGTAGTAGTTTAAACAAAGCACTTCATTTGCTAATGGACTTAAAGAGCTTAAGGCGTAAACAAATGTACGTCGGTTATTTGTTTATATAGCATAGTCAAAAAGTGAAACTCAAACACAATCAGTCGATTAATTAGTAAAAAAGTAATCGAGCAATTAACACATACAACGTTTCAATAACTCATACATTTTATAAAGCAAAGTATGTATCATAAATGATTATGCCTCGTTGAAGTCTCAGCTCTATGTCCGTCTTTTGCTACTTTCCTTTTATCTGATTAGTGTGGCGAATTACGAACAAGCTCAACATTGGAGTTCCGAGAAAAATATTTGAACCTAAAGAAGCAGGAAAAAAGATGGTAGCGTGTATTCATACATAATCCTACACTAAAATTTGATGTTTTTGCCAGGTACGCAGTTTCCAAATGGTTGCTATCAGAGTAAACACTTAAGTCAGTATGTCTACAAATTTGATTTCATTGAAATTTAAAATTTTCGTAAAACTTACCAATTTAGAAAATTGATTTTGCTAATGCACAAGGGTTGATGAGGGTGGACTGATAAACTGTCAAGCATGCCGCAAACTTGAATAAATGGCCAGCCCAAGCAGTTGTGGTAAACAATAAAGAAATTGTTTAGGTTTTGAGCGTCATAAATAAGCAGTGTACCACTTATTCCATGCTTAGATAGCATAGTTATGCTTTGTTATGCAAACAAGGAAGCGTGGTTTTTTAGGTCAATTGCACCTTGCACCATAATGTATAAGTATTTCCTATTTATTTTTTTGTGAAATTTATTTGTGTTAAAAGAAAATATAATATATTGGTTAGCAATTGCCATTGCCAAATATATGTCAGTCATTGTAAACTGTTGCTCCAACAGTCAAGGATCAGAACTCCAAAAAAAGATTTTAAAGAAACTACTGAAGCATTGAAAGTTTAATTGGAACAAAATCTCCAACTTGTTGCCGAAATTTTGTTGCGATGAACTTGTTATGACTCCACAGAACACCAAAACCACAAACAAGACGATTCCAGTCACAAAACATGCCACATTGTTTCTACTCGCAATTTAGTTCTGTTTCAGCATAAAATACATCTTTTATGTTTTATTGAAGAACATAAAGTTAATCTCTCCTATTACAAGTAGCAGCTCATGTAAAAGTGCTCACAATAGTTTTTATATCAAATGGGAGGCAAAATGTAAACCAGACGGAAATTTCCACGCTTTGAAATAACAGGTTTTATCTAAAAAGCAAGCAATAATTCGGTCAAGTCATTCGACAGCTATATTTTTTTAAACAATGAACGAAAATACTTTACGTAATCTTACCATAAATGCGTAACATGCGGTTCTAAACCAAACTGTTCCGTTTTGGAGGCATCCAAAATAGAGGTTCCTTTAAACGACTACTTACGATGATGTAACGTTTTTTAATATAACTTGTTATATGCATTTCATTGACAATTTCGTGCATTTGATAATTCAGAACGCTGTTGCAATTTCTTTCTCACTAGCCTCATTACTCAAGCATTATGGGAACTGCAATATTGTTAATTGAACTCTAAGCTATACTAAGGTTTTATCCAAAATAAAGCCTGTTGATGAATGTTACCTTCGCATTTCAAAAATGATATTGTTTTGGCGGATAATTGAACAAAAACTACGTATTAAAATTTTGTAACAGCCCATAATTGAATATGAGTAATAAGCACCTAGTAATTGCTTTTCCCTCAGTAGTATCATGAGTAAGCTTGTCAATGTAAGAATTACGACTGCCATGCCTAAAGAAATAAAATCGGATGTTATTGTACTATTTTTTCAAAACGAAGTCTTAAAACTTAACCACAACAGTAGTGATGGAACTACGAAAAATAAAAAAATGTTTGAACATGTGCATGTAAGTATTTGTACATCATTTTTATGTCTCAATGTTGTTCTACAAATTTAATTAAAAGTTCTGTGATATCATCTATTTAAAATTAATTTAGTTAGTTAAAATTAATTCCCACAGTCTTACCTTGACCAAGATATTCACTGATCCTAGATTTGATTTAATTACCCATACAATATAACACTGGTTTTTCCTTGTCACGAAATGCAATGGTGAGGTTTCTAAATTCACAATTTTACAATCAGTTTTAATTTAGCTTTTGTATCGATAAGATATTTTTAGAATTTCTGTTACAAAGCTATTTCAGTCGTTAAATGTTTGTTCTATTATTGTTTGCTGATTCAAGTTAAAATGTTTTAAAGCTGATTCTATCACAAATATCATATATTATTCTGCAATGTGTGAGCCCATTTGTGACATCAGATCTAATGCATACTCAGAGAGCAACATAAATAAACATGTATATTCAGTTTTTGCTAGAAACATTTCCAAGCGTTACAACAACGGTTGGTTTGTTCTGGACAAATTTGGAATGGCTGTGGAAACAGGCACAATGTTCGTTACAAACAAATGTACAAAAAAATGTTTCCATATGCACAAAAACTGTAAGATATTTAATAAACAATTTGGATTTACCAATATTTTTTTTATTTCAAAAACAGCTACGGCCTGCTGGGATCAAGTGGCTGTGGCAAGACCACTACAGTTTTATGTATGATAGGATTAGAGAAATGGGATTCAGGGGATCTACTAGTTTTGGGTGAAACACCAGGCATAGAACGCAGCAGAAAAAAGAACACACAAATTGGTTTCATGCCACAGGTGCCAAATTTGTATATTTCTAATTGCAATTCAGTATGTGTCTGGTTAATATTCAGCCTTATGTTTACAGGAGCTAGCTTTACAAGGTGAACTTACTGTTGAGGAGATTTTTAGATTTTACGGCAGACTCTATAACATGTCTTCTCAACACATTATCAAGCGTTGGAATTTTTTGAAGCAACTACTTGAATTTCCTGAAGATTTAGGCCTGTTGCGTGATACAAGGTGAAAAATGAGAAAAAGATGAACAATTTGAGAGATCTGTATGTACTGATAAAAAACTGGTTTCTTATCTAGTGGAGGACAACGAAGAAGAGCTTCATTGGCTTTAGCAATGCTTCATAATCCAGAACTGCTGATACTGGATGAACCAGTAATTATATAAGCATAAACTTAAATATATAAATGTATTATTAGCGTACGCTTAAAACTAATTGGCAAAGAAAAACTTGTTTTTAGACTGTTGGACTGGACCCACTTTTACGCCAAAAGTAATATAAACTATTGGATGGAAAAGCGCTTGACTGTTTGACAAGCTTTACTGTAAAATACTTTTTCTTTACTTTAATCAGAATTTGGAGCTACATGCGTAACATTGTCAAAACTCAAAACATTACCATTATTATAACAACGCACTACATTGAGGAGGCTCGGTTTTCTGATAAGGCATTACACATAAATGAAATTTCCATGTAACACTAGTGATTGTTAAATATTACTATGTTGCTATAAATTTTAGATTGGATTGATGAGAAATGGAGCACTGATATTTGAAGGTTGTCCTACAAGCTTACTGGATGTTTATAAATGCGAGCTTTTGGAACAGGCCGTACGAAAGTTGTGTTACGAAAATGAACGGAGAGTGAACATACCGGTAGAAACCCAAGACAACTCAATGGTGGGTGCAAGCATTGGCGATAGTTTGCCTCTAGATTTGGTCAAACAAAACTATCAGGATTCCATTGAAACCAAAAATTACGAATCCAAAAACATTTCAATTGATAAAGTATGGCAGCATTTTAAACGAGTGTATGGACTTACCGTTGTTCTAATGCTGTTATTTATCAGGCATCCTGTGTAAGTTTAGTAGGAATTTAGAATTCCATTCAGGGAAATACCATGCCATGACTGTTTGGCTAAATAAATAATGTAAGTCAATTTTTACGCAGCTTCTTGGGAGCAATAACAATCTTTCCAGCCTTGCAATGCTGCTTAACTATTGCTGCACTTGGAGCTCCATTAAAAAATATACCCTTTGGTATAGTAAACCACGACCTGGCTAACTGGACACAGAAATGTAGTTCTGCAAATGCCTCGTACAATTTATGCAACTTAAACGGACTTAGTTGCGCTTTCATAAATCAACTGAAAAAACATGATTTCTTTAAATTGGTAAGGGTCAATAGCAATTTAATTAGAAAATGTTTTGAGATTTTTAAAGTAGTCATTTTATGCTTGTATGTAAGAGCGACTACAACACTGAGCAACAAGCTTTGGAAAATGCCCATATAGGAAATATAAGAGGATACCTAACATTCCCAGGTAACTATTCAAGGCATTTAGTTGACTTGAACGTAGAGCGGAGGTTTGCTCTGGATGATACATTGGAAGGTTTAAAAGTTCGTGCTAGATTGGATCATTCAGGTAAGCGTAGATATCTATAGTAGTTTCGGTTTATATTAGAATTTTTAACTTATTCAGAAACACAACATACTTAAGTATATCCATCAATAGATTTTCTAACAGCTGCTTTATCTATCAAACACCTTTATGAGTCATACGTGGAGTCTATAAGCGCTCTAGCACATTCTTGTGGAATATTGAAACATGATCTGGACTTGCCAATTCAAGTAAGCAAACTTCCAATATATTCCAATTTTTGTACAGATTTATTACAAGTATGCAAAAATAGTACATATTTACATGTAAATGTTTTACTGCAGTTTTCAACGCCTCCAGTACATGGAGATTATTCGGATAACTACGTTGATTTTATGTTGCCCGGAAACATTATACTGTAAATAGCTATGAGAAAGAGTTGCTTTATAAATTATTCAACAATTATTTCATGCATATTTCATATTTTGTATTTTTAGCTCGTTTTATTCTCTGGCAGGCGTATTAAGTGCAATGGTATTCGTAGCAGGTAATCACATTTTTCTGTCAACGCTAAATTTATGTTCAAGGTCAGAAAATAAGTTTCTGTACTTTTTACAAATCTATTAGACTACCGACAAGGAACATTGAGACGTTCCAGATTGGCTGGTATAACCACAGCTGACATTATTATCAGTCATGTGGTTATTCAGACTGTTATATGCTTAATACAAACAGTATTTTTAACCGGATTTTGCTGTTTTGCGTTTGGATGGTCAATAGAAGGATCGCCTGGATTATATGTTTTGTTTTGTTTATTGGCAGGAATTTTCGGAACTTCTTACGGTATTAGTATAGCGCTTGAGTTTGTTTTGTATTTTTACCATTTCCGTTATCTATCGTTTTAACTTGGTTTTACAGGTTTGTTCATGGCAGCAGCCACTCGTAACGAAATGCAATGTCTTGTTATTGGTGCATACTCGTACGTTGTGTATAGCTTATACGGCGGAGCTAATTTTCCCACAGAAACTGCTTGGTGGTTTGCGCAGATTATAGGGTACATGGTGGCACCAGTAAAGCTTCCAATATCTGCTCTCAGATCAATTTTAGTCCGAAAACTTCCAGTTGCTAATTACCTTGTTTGGACTGGCTTTGCTGCGTATGGATGTTGGACATTTTTGTGTATGTTTGGTTTTGTCATGTTAAGTAAAAAACTAAAGCTGTAACGATTATGGTAGTTGGAATTTGATTGGCAGCAAATTGCCGCTCGACAGCAAATTCTGCCATGATGAGTTTGCAGGAATGTATAAATAACCACAACTCTTGCAAACTTAAATTGTTCCAAAGCAAAGTTTTTGCTAAGTAAATATCCTGAATTGTAAAATATACTACGTGGTAATTTAGATTTTCTACGAATAAACATACTGCTATAAATACAGAATTTCTTCTGCGTTACCAGTTTCTTTCTATATTGTTCTACAGTTTTCTAAAAATTTAAATTATTATTGCCAGGGGACACATATTCAGAGTAGTGTCGTTGACACAATGGCTTTTAAAACGTTTTTAATTACATCACTTGTCCACGAGCTGATCAAATCGATCGTAAAATTCAATAATGCTACCTAAGACATGTAACATATGGTTTGATTTCATTATTTTTTGGAATTTTAGATGTTTCATAAAAATCCAATAAGTAGACACAACTTTCACGGTTGCTCTTCAACCAAACAGGAAATCCCCCACCCTTCAAAATTTGTTGGAACAGGCTTGTGACTGTTGTAAGATTAGGAAGTTTTTTAGAATTACTGCCTGGTTTCGTTTATTGGTTCATTTGTACGTTTTTCAATTAGAAGCATCTTCGTATTTTCTAGCGATTGAGAAAAAATCAATTGTGTACCTATTAATCAAAAGCTATATTGACACATTAAATATTCAGGGTTTAAAATTACAAAATAACAAAGTAAGTTTATCCGTGGAACTACAATATTACATTCCTATAAGAAAATGAATGAAATATTGTTTTTTTTAAATTCATACATTTAAATTTAAAACAATAAACAATAATTGTATACAGATTAAAATAATTGTATATTGTGTGCTGTTTAAAAACGAAAAAATAGTATTGCCTGCCCCACTTTCACTTTATTGATGCAGCACGTTCAGGCTCAATACATAGTGTGTAAGCATGCGTATTTCCTTTACTACAGTTGTTTTCATACTGGTACTAATTTATTTTTTAAACTGTACCACAACAACGGCTTGGAGAAAAAGGAAATTAAAATACATGCACCAACCCAGCAAGCAAGGAGAAGTTCAAAGACAACCAAATAAAAGTACATTAATAAACTTTTTCTAAATCAAGCAATTATAATATCAACGTAGCGAAATGTCGTTTTGTTACATTTTTGTTCCAGAAAATGTAATACAACCCCGACTGGTTGGTGGTCGTCCAGCGGCGTGGGGTGAAGCTCCTTACTACTTACGATTGGAAATTGTAAATCATGGATTTCATTGCGGAGCTTGTTTGATGAATTATCGGGGTCTGCGGTTTGCTGTAACTGCAGCGCACTGTGTTTGGGTAAGCTGATAAGGCTTCATCCACTAATGACGTCACTTTTTAGGGTCAGTCGGTGGTCTGCCAGTGATAGTGACGAGTAGTGACAGGGTGGGTGGGTCGTAGGAGGCACAAATGACGTCACTAATACTGTACCACAGAAAATAAAAACATCTACTGTTTATCTAAATTTCTCTAAAGAATAAAACATTATTAAAAAATTTTATTGATGTGGTTTGCTTGACCAGGCCACTAATGTTGACACCGAAAAGAAAGCCATTTATGAACCATGCATAGAAGACTTGAGGCTAAAATGCAATTTAAATCCACAATGCCGTATTACTGTTCATGGATTACTTATTGGATCGCGAGGAACAATCCCTACTACTATACAGTCGTTACTTAAGGAACTTGGCGTGTCAAAATCAATTATTGAGGATATTGCTACTATTGCTGTTAAAGGATCATGTAGGATATTGCACAATCATCTCTACTCACCACAAATTACCTAATAGTTTAACGTTTTTACTTATTCCAATCATTGAGTTTCTATTGTTAGTTCTATTTTAAATCAAGTCATATTATTGTATTTTACTGTGTCATAAGGCAACCGTATGTATTACGACAGTGATAAATAAAATTATCTCCCCCCCTACTTTTTTATACCTCAGTACATTGTTTCTAGAACAACCTTTTTGCAACCGTCAATTTCGGTGTCTTTAAGTTGGGACTTGAGATACTTAAGCTAATAGCAAGTCGATATGACCTTTCAGATCTTGCAATCTAGCAACTATCCAACTTTAGAATCAAAACGTGACTACTCTTCGTTTTAAACACCACAATAAATAATCAAGATCTTGATCAAATTGATTCTTATATGCGATGAGATTCTCTAGTAACCCTTCAAAATGTACCCTCGCCTTTCCAGAAATAACACTGGTTTTTAATAACACCGAGATTTAGTGCAATAGAGATTAATACAGTTGCTACGACATTTCCTCAAATTCTGAAAACCAAATTAAAAGTCATACTAAATTCGGATTTTCTTATATGGAAACGTTAGGTGAAATGACATGATGGGTCAGTGGTAAATTTAAAAAGTGACAGCATAATGACAAGGGTGAGTCAGTGGTCTGAAAAATGGCGATTTTTAAGTGACGTCATTAGTGGATGAAGCCTAAACAGGAAACTTAGCAAATCGATAATCAGCAGTCAATTTGTTTTAGGTAGGGGCTAAAAACCAAACCGACATCTGGAAAGCTACCAGAGATCCATCCCAAGTATACCTAGTTGGTTCTGACGTTGACAAAGACGTGCATCAACCTAGAGAGCAAATCTTTCACGCCTTTAGAATTTTAATCCATCACAAATACGACCCACAATGGTTTTCAAACGACATTGCTTTAATAATTCTAAAGGAATACGCCCACGAAAATTTGGGACTAGAGCGCATTCCTGGCCCAGGCTTAGATTGGAAGGATCCCCAATTTGCACAAATTTATGGACACGGAGCAAAACTGAGATTTGACGTACAAAGATATCTTCAAGTTATAGAGTTAAAGATTTTTGAAAGGGAAGGTTGTAAAGAAGCTCTTACCAGATTAGATGGGATAGATCACACTTTGTTGGGTTCCGAGTTTTGCTTACAGCACCCAAGTGATTGGATTAGACAAGGAACGTGCTATGGGGATAGTGGTGGGCCTGTGGTAGCGTATAACTATAGTTTACAGCGATGGTATTTGGCGGGCATAGTAAGTTTTCGTGAAGGTAGGAATTTGTAATTATTTTTTTATAATTTTGTTATTTTTTCAGGCCATTGGTAATTTTTTAAGATTGTTTGGTTTTTTCTAAGGACATGCTTGTGGAGCTGAAGACTCGTTAAGTGTGGTGCAAAAAGTAACCCATTTTGTTCCCTGGATGGAAACAAATCTGGATATTTGGATTGAGAGTTTTGGAACTGGAAACCCGCATACAAATGGTAAACCGGACAATACAAACCTTACAAGTGTAGACTGAAGGTGAAACTGACAACGAGTTTATAAAATTTTTATACAAATTTGTTGGATGCCATTTACTATTTACTTAATAAATTTATTTGATATGTGGGCAACTGATCCAATAACAGTTGTGACGTTCACAAACCTTCTTTTTTGTGATTTGGTCCCAGAGGCATTTAGTACGTCAAGGCATATCCGCGCGTTTTTCTGTTTTCAAATGAGCTTCTAGATTGCAGGCAAATAATAAAATAGGTAAGGTATTTAGGTCATTACCCAAAAGGAAGGAACAATGTATGTGAAAATAATTTTAAAACATAATCATAATTTGAATTCATTAAGAAAAATTAAATGTAATTGAAAAACGGTTACAAAAAGATTCAAAAGCCAATTCATGGCTTTGTTTTACACACATTATCATTTAAAGTAACCTTTTAAGAAGTGCCAGAGTGAAAGCAACCGATGTAATGATTGTTTGCTTGTTCCCATTTGCAATATTGCAAATTTTAATTTATTATGTTTAGGAATGCAAAACCTCTCAAGTAAACTGGCAATAGCTTCACGGCGCCAATTGTATGCTTATGTGTTCTATTTATATAGCACTTTTATATTGATATATCTTGTGTATCAAACATATTGAAAGAAAGTGCTAAACACTTGGTTACCAAGTGCAAATAGATATTAGAAACACATTATATATTAATGGATAATAAATTATTCTATTATGCAATCCAGACTCTAAGTCATGACGTCATATCTCTTGCACTATTATTGAAATTCAAAATATTTTATTTCAAATTAACACGTTTATAGTAAAAATTAAGGTACAAAGTATCATAATGATTTTTAAAGTATTTGTCCTAAGAAAGTTAAAGTTTACATGCATTATTTATGCAAACACTTTTCAAGTTTATTCATTTGGTTCGTTTTCAAACAATATATAATTATACCAGCACCAAAGCAAACTTGAAATTATCCCATAGCAACACTACTATAAATGCTTTGATAAAATCCATATTGCTACAAAACATTAATTGTTCTTGTTTAATCTAGAGTCAGCAAAGCTCTAACCAGACCCCTAGAACAACCTCTTACATATATCAATAAACCAACTCTTCTTATAACGTACATCTTTCCAAAACAAACTGAAATAGGTAAGCACGACCTCACAAACCTGGCCATTTGCTGTCTCTCCACACGCGTGTTTAGGGGATTTCTTTTCCACGACTGCAATATTTTCAGCCCTTTTAAATGTGTCGTCCCACACAATAACAAAATAGCAGACCATCCAATAGCCGCACATATAGCCCATGCTAGCATCATAATCAAACCAGAAGCAGAAAACTGATCCCTAAATTTTATATAAATATAACTACAAAGTACAAACATTAATGTCATAAAAGCCTGTCCAGGAACCAACAGCTTCCCTGCTAGTGCATTATACAATTTAAACAAAATTTGCAAACTTCTGTGTATAATTGCCAAGTTTTCTTGCTTTCGCAGAGACGAAGTGGACAAGTACTTTTTTCTACCAAGAGTAAGTTCATCTACCACAAAAAATAGCAAATTAATTCCATTATACAAAAACATGTTTGAAATGATATATATTTGGAAATTATACAGATAACAGGCATATATTAAAGGAAGATTTACAATAACTTGTAATATAAAATTTGTATTTTTGGGTAAAAAGCTGCTTAGATGTCTGGGTTCCATTGGTTCGTACAATATAAAAAGTGTGTTCATAGTGGCTAAATATATAAACAGCACAAACAGTAGCCCAGAAAAGTAATCCATTATTTTGATTTTTAAATTATAATTAGGATTTAAATTTGGTAAATAAGTGGAACTGTACATTTTTACAAACAGAAGGTATGAATTAACTGCCTGAAACATATTGTCGTCATATAGTACAATGAAACAGGTAACCACAATTAACAAACTTATTAGAAATGTTACCAGACGAACCACTGTGTTAAAATTATGATCCTGATAGTACTGAATAATTCTTAGGATGTGTATGCCCATCCAAAACAGCAAAAACGTGAAGTTATAAAAAGTAACATTTCTATTTCTTTTAATTTTTACAAATATTTTATGCTGAGCGTTCCAACTGTAGGTGAGAACTCCATAAAATACGAAGAAAGCAGTGAGTTTTTCAACAGCCAAATATAATCTATTGCTAAACATGATGGTAATTTACAAAACAACTGTATTTGCAGAAAATATTCAGAGCGGTTTGTTTCTATGGAAAAATATAAATTTGGAGTTGTGTATAAAGTTGCGTAGAAAAGATAATTAAATGCTTTGTCGTGCGTCGTATTTTACGTACTAGGCATAATTCCTCGTGTCTGATATTTCTAGTGACATTTCTGCAGAACAACAGCTCCGGACCGGTTGAACAGCTTAAAATATTCTGTTTAAATTGGTTTTATTAACCTGATTACATCTAGAGCCGTAATCTCTAGATCTTCTAATATTTTTTCCCAATTCAATTTGCAATATAATTTTATTTTTGTGGAGACAGCATCGGAGTTACAAGTAGTAGTAGCTTGTATGCTCGGCTGGAAAATAAATGTAGCTGACATTCAATATGATTTCTGTTGATATGTCTTTATTTTAATTATATTTTTAATGATAAACTTTAAAAATTACTCACAGATTAATAAGATTGATTGGTTTTCAATTTCCAATTTGTTTTCTTAGAAAAAATATTTTTGGAAAACTTTTAACAGCTAAGAAAACAAAATATTGGGGCGTATAATCTAACTTTTCCCTTAACTCGGGTTTAAACTAATCCTGGATAATCCAAAATTTAATCCGAATTCCGTAAATTTGGGGCTAATCCTGCGATTAGGATTAAGCAAGATTAAATTTAATCCAGTTTTCAAAGGCAAGCGTAAACTGGCTTACGACCACTCCTGACCGGTCGTAAGTTTTGGATTAACTTTAGTTTTAAGTGGCGGATTACGTAACTTCAGCTAATCTCGCTCGAATAATCTTTCTAGATTAACTTGAGTTTAAACCAGAGTTACATGATTAGAATAATCTTAAGCCGGGTTTAAACTCGGCTTAAACCAAGAATTAAAGTTAGATTATACGCCCCATTGTTCTTCCATATTACTCACGAAGCCAATTGTATGGTAACGTAATTACATATTCAACTGTGCTAAGACCTTTGTCGTTAAAAGCTTGAATTCTTGGAAGCCATATAAAAATTCTTAGCTTATATTGCTGACATACATACATACGCATATCCATAAAATTATAGAATTCTTCTAAAATTTGTAAAAATTGGAAGCATGCCATAATTTTGGATAAAAAACTTGTCTCGTCACTATAAAAGAAGATTACAAGAGCGGACATCAATGAAAACAATTTTTGCATTATTACACAAATAACAGGTTCTAGAAGAAATTGCAAGTCATATTCTTAAACGGACAAACTAAAATAATTAAATTATAATAGTAGAAATATTAACAGAGTTTGCAGTATTAGTGACTTGAAATTTTATGGGCTTAATTTGCGTAAAGGGTTCCTCCGAATGACTGCACCCAAATTCGCTACTTACTTTTGAAGGCTGGATAAGCAGTTGATGGGTAGGTCGTATAACGTACTTGTAGAGCAAGCTTTTTTCTACATAAATCGCGCGTAAACTTGTTACAAATCTATGTTGTGGTATATTTGAAAAAAAAATTAAAATCCTGAATCAAAATGGCATTTTTCCTGTTTTCAAAAGTCTACTATATATTTAAGTTTGCACAGCTTTTATACAAAAGGAACAGTTTACTAAATCTAAACCATCTAAAGAATCCTCAGATTCTATGCATCAAAACGACGTACTGCTTACACGAATTGACAAACTATAAAAAAGTTATGTGAATTTAAAAAATTGATGCATTTTGAAGATTTCCCTTACAAGCATTTTTTCAATGTGTTGCAAGTGCACTAAAGTGTATGTATTCTTGTTCCACTATGGAACATCCCAATAGTATGCTTGAATACTTGCTCGAAAGCCCATAAAAGGAGCAATTAAACGTGGTATCAAGTTGACGTTTAACATAAAGGAATCGAGAAATAGAGGTGTTTTAGTTTTAACGTGGCACGACAAGTGTATCAAAAAGTTCAAGCTGCTAATGGTACAGCTATTGTGTACTTCGTATTCAATTCTTAATGATTTTTGACGACCACAATTCGGCCTTGCATTTCCTACCAAATACTTGTATGTTTACTCTAACTCAAAGAATTTATCAAGTATTTTCAAAAAACTTTTTCTCAAATTTTCGGTACAGGAATTTTCTTGTTCGTAACAAACTTTATTGTGATATCAATTGTGTCGCTTGTTTTTATGATATATTTGTCAAAATACACACTCGTACTTAGAAAGACATGGAGAATCAGAAATAATAACCCGTAGGTCCATATGAATAATCGCCCACTGAATATCGTTACAAAATGTTTGGGTGCAGTCATTAGGAGGAACCCTTTATCTTAAAAATCACATATTTTTTATTTGTCACATAAAGTACCAAGTTGTTTGTATAACGTTCAATAAATACGGTATGATTTGCGACGTTATTTACTTAGTAAACATGATATTTCAAATAAACTTTTTGCTCAAGAACAGCTATAGAAAGGTTGAAAACTCAAAGTATTCTCTATAAATTGGATCTATTAAAGTGATTACTTCCACATCCGAAATCTCGTCATCTTCCATTATTTTTTCTAGTTCAATTTGCGATTTGCTTTTATATTCGTATATAGCTACTAAGTTCCAGAATTGCCGTTGGTTTTTTATACTTGGTCGAAAGCAACTTTGATTTAAAATTAAATGTAAATTTTGTTGATAATCCTTTTTTCTAATTAATATTTTCTGGATAGGTTATACGAATTATTTATAGATTAAAAGACACGATTGGTTTTAACTGTAAAGTATGTTTCTAGAAATAAATGTATTTTTAAACAACTTTTAATACATAAGAAACAAAAAATAGTTCTTTAATTTTATTTGAATAACTTTATTGAATCTTGGAATGGAATAACATCTCCCACCACTGCTAGAACTACGTACATCAAACCAATTGTATAATAACGATTAAAGGAATTGACTGTGCCAAATGCGTTTGGCTTACGTATTACATACGTCAATTTATGAGTTCGTGGAATTCTTTTTATATATTGTTCAAATTGGAACCATGCCAGAATCTTAAACAAAAAATTGTTACTATAAAAGATTGTTACCTGAGCTGACGAACAATCAAAATATTGTTTACATCAAAACGCAAGTATGAGGTTCTAGAAGAGAATCGCAACTCATGTTCTTGTCTGGGCAAAATTACTTAAATAGTAAAATGATAATACTATAAATATTATGAGGAACCTTCTAATCTTGAAAAATACAATTTTAGTGTTTGACATGCCAACTGTGTTAAGCAAAAGAGAGCAATGCTATTACCAAGTTTCTAGAGACTCCTTTTTTGTAAACACGTTTTTTAATAGTTTCAAGAACCACAGGAAAACAGGATTACTTTGTTGCTTTATTCGTGTTCGTAAATCGTGATGTTGTTTTTCATAATCTTAGCACTTTGCCAAAAATAACAAATTATTCAGCCAAACCTCGTCAACCTTATTTGAGTCCATGTTTGTAATAACCATTCGATGTAGTCACACGGGTTACCGGATTTGCTTTTATACTGGTTTAGAATTAATCTGGAATGAACTTGCATTGCGGTAAGGCTGATAAGTTTTAAAGTGTAATGCCACTTAAAAGATTCAGGAACTATTTACCTAAACCAATTGTACGGTAACGCAATTACGTATTTGCGCGACAGGTTTGTCGTTAACAGTTCACATTCCCAGAATCCAATAAAAAAGCTCCAATTGTTATAACACAATTGCATACGTAAATCCAGGAAATTGCTTTATTATTGTACTAATTGGAATGCTGCCAAAATTTTAGAGAACAATTTGATTACTATAAAAGAAGACCGTATAAGCTAAGATGATGTAAAACTCTTTTTGCATTAAAACACAAATAGACGGTTCTAAGTGAAAATCAATTCTCATCTCGACATAAACACTTTAAAATAATAATAATAATACTCTAAATATTTTCGGAGCTATTAGTATTAAAGACTAACATTATTATGATTTTTACTTCTTTATCCTAAAATTTGAGGGGTTGATATGTGTACAATACTAACCAAAAGTGAGCATCGCTCTAACCAAACCTCTGGATAGTCCCTTAATATACACCAACAAACTAACTCTACGCAGTACGTACATTTTCCCAAAACATATTGATATTGCTGGACAAGATTTTACAAATCTGGACATTTGCTTTGTTTCAGTAGATTGTCTTAATGGATATTTTCTCCAAGATTTTAATACATCCTGTCCTTTTAAATGCATACAACCTACTAACAGTAAAAGAAATGACCATCCAAAAAGTGTACCAAGAGCCCAAACAAACATTATATAAAAACCAGTTGAAACAAACTTATGTTGGTGTCTAATACACACATAACTACAAAACACAAAAAATAAAGTACAAAACGACTGGAACGGAATAACAAACTTTCCGCATACGAAGTTATACCGTTGTACTAATATTTGCAGACTTTTGTAAACTATCGTAAGATTTTCTAAACAATGAAGCGCTGAAATTGACAAATAATTTATTTTGCCAAAAATAAGCTCGTTAATAGCAAATATCAACAAAATTGTTCCGCACTATAAGCAAATGCTTAAGTTTACAAACAACTGGAAATAATTTACGTAGATTGCGTAAGCCAGCGGAAGATTAACAAGCATTTTTAATGCAAGAGCTGTATGGTTAGGTAGGAAACTACGTAGATTTTGGGGTTCCATTGGCAAACACAAATGATATAAGACATTCGTGATGGCAACAAGTAGGAAGAATATTAATAGTGTGAAGGCTAAATAATCAATTAGTTTTAATTTTTGGTTGCATTTAGGAGTCAAAATTGGAAGATAGGTAGCAACGTGTAGTTTTCCAAAAGTAATGCAAATACTTTCATCGTACACCAAATGTTTATGTTTAGCTTGATGGACCTGAAATGTTGCATGGTGTTCTGGCTGTAAATACCAAGTACTTATCCAAAATTTCACAGGCGTAGCTTTCCTGAATCTTGAGTTTTAAAAAGTTGAAAATCTAGTATGAATTTTTCAGTGTTTTTCTAAGGCCCAGTTTTCATGCCTCATAACTTCAAATGGCGCTGTGTGGCAAAAATTACTCAGTCCGATAAAAAAGTTTTTAGACTGCATAATCCTTGAGTGTTGTAGAATCTGATACCAGTGCATTTGGCTCTTTGCTTCCATGGTGACTCAAAAGACCATTCAAATTTGAAGACAATCCAAAGCGCAAATTTTAGAAAGGATGCAGACAAATCTGGTCTTATTTTTGGAAACTTCAAAAGAATAATAGCAAACAAAATGCTTTAGAAGTTAATGGGCTTTATGACAGATATAGTCATTAATATTTCAAAGGTTATATGCAGTTTTAATAAAAATATCAAAAACGGTAACTCAAAACTTTGCAAAAATGGGGTGCACAAGGTTGCATGTCAAATTACTTTTTGGTTCAACTTGCTTTCTCACAAAGTTTCATCTTACGATTTTTCAGTAATGGCAGGAATACAATTGCTTGTTCATGTGATAGACTTTTGACAGGATAACAAATTTGAGTTTATAGTAACCATGTTGTTCTATTAAGTTGAAACATAAGATATGGTTAGTGTTTTTCTGCTAAAATGAATATAAAGTAAGCCAAAACATACTGATGATGTTTCATATAAAACTCTTCCTATGACGTAATCGTTGCAGTCACAAAACAAACTTCTTATCTAATATGCCGTTATCAGATTTGTTGGTCAGGCAGAATGACTCATGCCCATTGTTTTGTACTTCATAAACATAAGCAGAGTCACAGTAACATCGCATTTAGTACTAATCAATGGAAAAAAACATTTTTACATGTATAGCTATAGCGCTTTTGTGTCCAATTGCTTCTGAAAATTAAAAATATGGATAGCAAACCTCCAAAACTTCCTAATCCACCCGGCATTTCAAGTAATCTAACGTTTTACATGTTACCGCGTTCAATTTTGTAGCAGCGCTTACAATAAAATTGTAAAGAGTATTTTAAAATATAAAATTAATCTGCTAACCATGAAATTAGTAATGTAAAAATAGAAATGGAAATATTATTAGGAAACCCATAATGCAAGGAGTCATATATTAAATAACAACCAGTACCATACATATTTTATGCAACTGAATGCTTTATGATATTTTTACCAACTTTTATGAAATTAAGCAATTGATACAATATCAATGATTACGGTTACTCGTTTAAACTGCATGACCTCTAAAGTTGTTTGAGTGACAGAAGGATTAAGCCAAATCACAACAATAAACCGAAGATAACTTGAATCGGTTTTTGCCAGCGCTTATCCCGTGACCATGACCAACAACAGTGATGAAGATATGTGTCATAAGTTTGCTGGCTACATATTACAAAATGATATTCAGCCTTCATATGAATCAGGGTATCTAAAAATGATTTAAAACAAATTAAAACTCGTCATATTCACTTGCCTTGCATGTTTGTCATAGTCACAAGATTTCTACACTAAGTTAACAGAATTAGCAGATATTCTGGTTAATCATGAAACCGGAGTGAGCATGGAACACTGTAAGCCTAATAAGCCTTTAAAAGCATGATGCCGCTGTCAGATTTTGTTAGTCATGTACATCGTTTTCCACTTTCCTAAATAACATCGACTAATTCAATTTTATTACGTAACTCAATAGAATCATCACAATGACGCAATATTTATTGCAAATCACAGCAAAAAACACACATGCAAAGCGTGATTATTCAAGCATTAAATGTCCGTGATTTGGTATAAAAATAGTTCAGCAGTTGCCAAGGTTAATACACTCAACTCAAAACTGACCTAGAAACCGGTCGCATATCATTTACAAAATCAATTGCAAAAATGAATTTTATTACAGTTTCAGGAATTTTCCTCGTACAGGACTTACTTGTGACGAGTGGAGCCCCTTCACTGCCTGGTCCACCAAGCAACTTAAATAACTTGAGATTTTACTACTTTCCGTAAGTCCTTGATCTTCATTTCTTTTGTACAAATTTCAATTCTAGCTACATTTTCAACATAAAGATTTGTTAAATATATTCCAGAAATGCAAGCAGTTCTATCGAGATACATTTGAATGACACAGAGTCTCTCCAAAAATCTAACCTGAAACCAGCCACCAAAACGTATATCCTTCTGGACGGTTTCACAAGTAACTTGACAAGTTACATGAACACCGAAACCAAAAATGGTACGATTCTAAAGAATTAAAAAATTAAAACTTTTAAATTTATATTAACTGTTTTGTAATGTCTCGTAACAGCATTTGCATCTGTTCCCGATTCAAACCTAATTCTTGTTGACTGGGCATACTACAACGGCAACCAGTACGAGATTCAAGAAGTAATTGACATTGTATTTGCATATGTGAATGCCTTACTGAATATTCCGGCTGCTGGAGAAAATCTAGCTCATTTCTTGAATTTTATAAGGCTGGAAAAGGAAATCGAGTTTAGTCAAATGACTATATTAAGTCACAGTTTAGGAAGTCACGGTAAATAGACTACTAACTTTACAACAATCTATTTGGTATTTGTGGGGGATTTTGAAACCAGAACGTATGTTCATTTACAGCCGCTGGAACTACTGGTCGAGCCGTTAGAAATTTATATAACGCTTCAATTGGACGTATCGTCGGATTAGACCCTGCACGTAAGCCTAGCAAGCCAAATGCCCTTTAACTTTCTGCTAATTCTACAAAATTACTTTTTCTTTTCCAGTACAATTAACAGAGCTAGAAGCCCCAGGCCGTCTACAAATCGGTGACGCTTCAGTCGTAGAAATATACCACACCAATCGCGCCGTAGTAGGTGACGCTTATCCCGCAACAGGCGACATCACAATCTACCCCAACGGTGGAGCATTTCAACCTTGTGAAGAAGAATCTGCCCCAGGCACAACTGACTGCAGCAGTCATTCCTTTTCCTGGAAGCTATACAACTATGCGTTAACCAACACAACAATTAAAGCATGTCCTTGTAAAGGTGCTGCGTGCCATTGTTCACATTGCAGTTTTGAATGCGGGGATAAGGCGATAATTATTGGGCCTGGTATTCCACAAGATGCAAGAGGTAGCTATCATGTGAAAACGGGGTTCTTAAGCTGGGATTAAAGTTAATGCAACAAAATATTTTTAAAAGTAATTTGTGAATTGGTTTAAGAAATTAGTTTATTTCAAACTGTACTACAGGTACAAACAAATAAATACACTTAAAAGTATATCGTTAAAACTATTTCATAAATTCAAAACATCTTGAACTTACAAGGAAAACATTTCAGTAGATACATGCAAAAAGATTTTTAATTTACAAGGAAAATATATCAGTAGATACATCCAACAATATTTATTTGAAATCGCCTTAAAATATTTCAAGCATAATAATAGGTCACCAGGGAACTGTTCCAGTTTTCACGTGATAACTGCCACGAGCACTAAACCAAAACCAAGCATTTTACATATAAATCAACTCATAATAAATCATTTGATAACAACTTTGCATTATCAATTATCATAAATTATCTTACTCTTCTGGAATATGCACTCCGATACTGATTCCATCCTCTGCACACTCAAATCCACACTCGTAACACACACAAGCGGCACCTTTACACGGACAAGCTTTGATTGTGTCATTGCCTGCCAGATAGTTATAAAGCTTCCATGAAAAACCGTGATCATCACATAGAATGTCAATAGGATCTGGTTGACCTAGAAATTTGGCTTCACAGGGTTGATATGCACCGCCGTTAACAAAGACTCTGAGATCGCCTACAGCGTGGTAGATATCTCCGGCAAATGTTCTTTCAGTTGTGTAGATTTCTACAACGTCAGCGTCGCCACGGCGGAGACGCATTGGAGCGTCGAGTTCGGAAAGTTGAAGAGAGGGGTCTAGACCAATTATGCGACCGATGGTTTGGTTAAATTTGGAAATGACAGCTCTTCCCGTCGTACCGGCAGCTAATTTAATATTGGATTGAATTAGCAGAATTTTTATGAAAATGTTTTTGTAAACTTTAGAGAAACTTACTGTGACCTCCCATGCTATGACCGATTATCACCACGTCTGAATATCTAATGCCGCCTGTGGTACAAATAAAGTTGATAAAGTCAGCGAGTTCGGATGCTGCTTTGGGAACTTCGTTTAGTAGAACGTCCATGTAGACTTCAAAAGCGTGGTCCCAGTCTTCAATGGGTCGACCGGAGCCAGAATGTGCACTGTAGTCGACTATGATAATGTTCATGTCCGTGCGCACGGAATATGCTAAAAATTAAAGCAAATGAATCGATTGTGTATTAACAGCATATTTTGAAGTACAAATTTGAAGTTAAAAAGCTTACTGTCTTTTGTTTCTACGGTAAATGGAGTATAACGAGGAGCCGTGAAGCCGTCAACTAAAAATACAGTTTTTATATTAGGTTTTAAACTTGCTGAACGAAGAGATCTAGTATCGTTGAAAACAATTTGTATTTCCTCATCTGGAGTTCTGAAAGAAAATACCAATAATTATTTAAATTTATTTTTTTGGAAATTTAAAATTTCCAAATTAAAACTTACGGATAATAAAAGTAATTCAGGTGGTGTTCTTCATCATCTTCAGCACGTTTAACTCCTGGATGACATGACACCACAATCAAGCAAATGGAAATTACAAGTGCTGAAAATGCCTTCATTTTGTAAAAGTTGTAGGAATTTTAGATTTAGTACAAACTATAGAATACTGAACTGTTAATCTCAATTTGAGATTTGTGTCCTAGAATGCAGATTTTGTGTATGCTTATAAGCCCATCAAGTTTCCACTTTTATATTTGATCGTCCTTTGCATTGGCAATACCTCTTGTGACTTTGAAAACCCAGGTTTACCCACTTTTGCATTTTTTATTTTATTGATTGAGATGTTGAAGATAACGCACGTGATTTATTTTTCCGTCGGCGTGTTACATTTTTTGGGTTTACGTCAACCACCAACGTGAATGTTCTATTGATAAGTTTGATGGAATTGCAATTTCGCATGATTGATTAGTCTTGTTTACTGAAGTGTTTACTTCGAACTTCTGACAACATGTGGGAAATCTGCGAAACATTTCAAGCTCTGGAAAATACTTCCGACTAAATGAACAATGCGTATGCAATTTCCAAAATGACAGGAAAACAATTGGGTTTTTGATTAGACAAATCAAAATTCATGTATGCGTAATATACTATTAAAGGTTAAGTGAGAGGTCATGTGGCAGCGTGAAAGCCCGTGATCGACATTGACAAATTGATTTTGATGAGTAGTATGTTTTCCACTTACATAGTTGCATTTTAGAAAATGCGTTTTGCCTTTACCGTTCTACGGTCTGAAAGAAATTTTTATGATTTGCAATGCATGTATTTCAGTTTCGAACCATTAAATGCATTTATAAAATATCTTAAGAAAACATTCGTTCAAACAATATTGCATTTCTAATTGAAACGTTGCAACTTTCAATGGTTTAGATAAGCAACATCTGATTGTTGCTCGTAGTTTATGCTTGTCTAGTAAGGTCAGGTAATATTAATAGGCTTCTGAATTTTTTAGTAAATGAACAATATAATAACGATTTGCGTACAACCATTCCAAGGTGAAGGTATTCAAGAACAAAAATACAAATATAATTAAGAAAAGCGTTATTTTTTATTAACATTTCTCTCTGAATGCCAACCTGGGTATAATCAAGTATGACTGTGATAATGACACTAGCGTGGTAAATCTACTGAGTCCACTGAAACGCATTTAGTTTTTTGTAGTTTCAAAAAATTTGAAATTGACTTAATAGATTTTGGTAAAAACAATATTTATTTTAAATCTGTACTACAGGTACAAACAAGTAAATACACTAAATACAAGTATATCTTTATGCATTTAGAAAACATTTTAAATTTATTTCTTCAGGCATACAAATTGACTACCAAGGAACAGTTCCAGTTTTTACGTGATAACTTCCACGGGCACTAAAACGAAACAACACATTTTCTATATACATACTTTCACTTATTTCAAATTATTTTATACGGATTTAGCTTATCAAATGAATTAACTTACTCTTCTGGAATATGAACACCTATACTGATTCCGTCAGCCCCACAATCAAACTCGCAATCGTAGCAAACACATGCCGCACCTTTACACGGACAAGCTTTGATTGTATCATTTCGAGCCAGATAATTATAAAGCTTCCACGAAAAGCCGTGATCATCACACATAATTCCAATTGGATCATGTTGCCCATTCAAGCTAGCCAGGCATGGCTGATGATCACCTCCATTTACAAATATTCTAAGATCCCCTACAGCATGGTAAATGTCTCCAGCGTAGTTTCGATTTGTAGTGTAGACTTCAACAACGTCAGCATCTCCACTGCGTAGTCGCATAGGAGCATCAAGTTCAGAAAATTGAAGGGAAGGATCCAAACCAATTACTCGACCAACTGTTTTGTTGAATTGGGAGATGGTGGCTCTTCCTGTTGCACCAGCAGCTGGAAAAGTAAATTATTTAAAAATTATGAGATTTGTACAAAAATATATCTCAAAACTTTGAGTGACGTACTGTGCCCGCCCATGCTATGTCCGATAACGACCACATCAGAATATCTGATTCCACCAGTTTCACAAATAAAGTTGATAAACTCGGCAAGCTGTGATGCTGCCTTGGGAACCTCATTTAGTAAAACGTCTAAATATACTTCTAAAGCTTGATCCCAGTCTTCAATAGGACGGCCATGTCCAGAATATGCGCTGTAGTCGACGATGATAATGTTCATGTCAGAACGGACCGAATATGCTATAGGAAAATTGATTTCAACAATGAATTTGTATTGAATATTACACAAAGTTAATATACTTCTTAGAATAGATATATTTGTTGACCTTACTGTCTTTTGTTTCCACGGTAAATGGTGTGTAGCTTGGAGCAGTAAAACCATCAAGTAGAAATACAGTTTTTGTATTTGGCTTCAAATTTGCTGAGCGAAGAGATCTGGTGTCGTTAAATTCAATCACAACTTCTTCTTCTGGAGTTCTAAAGAATGTATAATTATACATGTGATATATGTATAGGAATTACAATTAAAGTTTAAAGTTGCTAAAATAAGATTGCGCTTACGGATAGTAAAAGTAGTTAAGTTGGTGTTCATCTTCCTCACCAAGCCTACTACCTGGATGCGGATGGCACGACACCACAATCAAACAGCAAGCTGTTGCGACTATTGAAAAAGCCTTCATTTTTGTTAACGTTTAATAACTGTATTAAAAAATAAGTTGCGAAGATCCAGGCCCAATTTGAGATTAAAGTTCTTGAGTGCAGCTTAGCGTATGTCTAAAACGTTTTAACTTCTCGCTCTTATATTCCATTGTCCTTGGCATTGACCATCTCTCTTGTGACTTTGGGATTTCAAAGTTTACCTACTTTTTTATATTGACAGTGATAAGTTCATGATAAAATACGTGATTCACTTTGCGGGTGTGTTTTACCGGCTTTGCGTCAACAGATCAAAGTCAATGATATATGTGCTTACCAAAAAGTTCAACAAGATGAGTAACAAGTTTGAATGATTGATAAGTAACAGTGAATGAATATTACTATTTATATAGGCTTAAACTACACATTAAACTGTAAAGTATTTTTCCTAAGTGCCTTTGAAACTGTCCATTCTGGAAAATACTTCCGAGAAACTTCCGAGCTTACATGCTTGAATGAGTAATTCATGACTACGTTTACATACACAAATTTATTCAAATGTCACAAACTCGTGTGCAAAACATCACACCGTGCAAAGTCTGGAGTATTAAGAATCACCGTGTTCAGCAAATGTTGTTCACGTGAGTACTTAATGTTATATGATGCACGTATTGACATTTTTCATATACATTTTGCAAATGACAGATTGTCAGTTTGAACTAGTTTATTGACAAGATACAAAGATTAATTGGTTTTACAAAAATCTTCCACACAAAGTTTACATTCACTACATGTACATTGATTTTGATTGATACAAAGTGTAATCAAATGTACTTTTTTGCTCATTTATTTCATTGACAGTACAGATAAAATGGAATTTTCCACTTAGAATATTTATTTATTTAAGCCATGTTTTTATAGGTAAAAAATGTATAAGTTATATATATAATTGCAGCAAACTACCAGTCAATGTAGCCCGATCTCATATGATAGCTTCCGCGAGCACTATTTCGGAACAAAATTATAGTTGAAAATTTTTGACAAAATATAACTTAATATTTTGAATAAAATGCTTTACTTACTTTTCTGGTATATTAGGTCCAATTTTAATGGCATCTTCCCCACATTCAAAATTGCATTCATGACAATGACACGTTGCCCCACGACAAGGACAAGCCAATATGGTATCATTTTTCGCCAAATAAGAATACAGCTTATGAGCGTATACATGGCTATGACACAATGGATGCCCATTACAGGGCTGGTTATCTCCTCCATTAACGTAAATTGATACGTCACCATTTGCTGGGTATATGTCCCCGTAATATCCTATGTTGGCGTTGTAAACTTCCACAACTGCGGCGTCTCCAATTCTTAGACGGAACGGAGCATCAACTAATGAAAACTGAGTAGCAGGATCCAAGGCGACTATGCGGTTAACAGTTTTGTTGAATTTGGCAAGAGCTAAACGTCCTGTGAGTCCAGCAGCTTGAAACATGAATTTGTTTTTAGAAACTTTGGATTTAATCATTTAGAAAATAATTTGGGGACTTACTATGACAGCCCAAGCTTGCTCCAAAAACCACCGCATTGTCAAAACCGATGATATTTTTCTCCTCTAAAAATTGAATAAATTCTGCAAGGTCAGCTCCCGCCCTGGGAACTCCATGTAAAAGGACGTAAGCATAGGCCAAAGCATATTCTTCAGCAGAACCAATTGGGAGACCAAATCCGGAGTAAGCTTGCCAGTCTACGGCTATCAGGTTGATATCGTCACGTCCGGAAAATGCTAATATTTTTAAAATAAGCATTCATGCAATATTTTTTAAATTGAAAATTTTAATTTGCTAGTATCTAAGTGTAACTTACTGTGAATAAATTCTATAAAAAAAGGAGTAATTCCACTAGCTGTAAAACCGTCAATTAGAAAGAAGGTTTTGGTGTTGGGTTTAAGATTAGCCGCTAGGAGTGATGCGGTATCATTAAATAAAATTTGGACTTGATTATCCCACGTTCTATAGAAAAAACAGAATCGTGTAAAAAGAAATTGTTTACGCGTTTAGCAAAATTAATGTCGAAAAATTAAAACTTACGGGAAATAATAGTAAAAGAGCTTGTTCTCATTGTCGGCTTGTTTGATGGCTGGTTTGCCGTATACAAGTGCCACAAACAGCACTATCAAGAAATATGTAAATTTCATTTTTTTTTGCAAATCTTTGCTATTAAAACTAAACGACGTAATACTGTTGTTCCTGTCAATGACAAGCAAATACTGATGACAATTTATGTATATCGGATGGGCCTATAAGCAATTTCCTTTAAGTAGGTCACGTAATGTAATCAGTATGTTTGATGCTTTTGAAGAAACCAGGAACGTAACTTGGTACTAATCTTGTTGTTGTAATTGATTGAGTGATTGACATTATCTGATGATTGTTGTCACAATTTTTTGTAACCATTATGGATTAGGTATTACTATCAAAATGTCAAAAAATGTGCATAAGGAAAAATGGAATATTACAACTTACAACGTTGGATTGCAGTTGTGATAATACTTGCAATAAAGTGCTGCTACTTTACAACTGACAATCAAACTTGATCAGCATCGGAGAGTCAAGTTCAAAATACAGCTTTGCACGTCATGCCCTTTTCCACTTGAGTTGCAATTTAAAAAATCCAAATTTCTTCTACTGTCTAGATATCGTCGGGTCAGTTATCAGTTAATACATTTTGTTGTCTAGATTGCTTTAAAACTTCAGATCTTGGAAGTAATAGGCTAAAGATTTTCTACAGATTGGTTTTTGATGAGCCTCAGAACATGTTTGCAATGCATATGCACAACCATTGATGTTTTTAAGTCCTGATTTTACAATGTATTTTTCGGTTTACCTTGTCTCTTAAAAGTTCTGTGACTCAACATATCTTTCATGTGGACTACTTTCGTTATAGCTGTTTACAATCAGACAAAATTGTTTAATCTATATAAGAAATAAATATATTTTAGAGTAACCAAACCACTTTTGTCGTGAAAGTTTGACTAGCATGCAGTCGTGGGTAAGAAATGGGTTGACGAAAAGACAAACTGTATCACACATCAACAGTGCCTTATTTGATTTTTACCATGTGCATTTTGTATTACACACGGTCATAAGACATAGTCACACAAAAAACTGGATTCACTGGTTATCTATGGAACTGAACTGGACTTGTGAATCCGATAAGCCCTGAACTCTGATACCATTATCAGATATTACTGGTCACGTTTATTGTTTACTATTATGCGAATACACACCGACTAATTCATTTTCATGACGTAAATCAGAGGCATCATCACAATGACGCAAAAGCATTTTCTGAATCACTGCAAGAGTTATGATAAACATCCTAAAAATAAGTTGCAAAAATTGGATATATAAACAGTAAAACAGTAGCTAGGGATATCACAATCGAATTCGAACTGAGAGAAACAAGATCTCGCAAACAAAGGCTGTAAAAATGAATCTTTTCACAATTTTAATTTTCCTTTTGGGAACTTTATTAATGGTCAACGGACGCCCATCACTTCCTGGCCCACCAACCAATTTCAATAACTTGAGATTTTACTACTTTCCGTAAGTTCTACACAGCATTTCTCTTTAGCACAATTTTGATTTAATTCTTAATTTCAACGTAATTTGTGGTATTGTGTTTTTTAGAAATGCTACCAATTACACTGAAATACTTTTTAATGACACTGAGTCTCTGCAAAAATCCAACTTGAAACCAGCCACTAAAACCTACATCCTTTTGGATGGCTTCACAAGTAATCTCACAACCCCGATGAACACCGAAACAAAAAATGGTAATACGACTACTTTATTAATTACATATTACACCTAATATATATTTTTTAAATAGTGGCGGGCTAATTTTGCCAAATATGTTTTATTAGCTTTTGCTTCTGTTCCTGATGCAAATCTCATTCTCGTCGACTGGGCATACTACAACGGCAACCAGTACAAAATTGAAGGACTACTTGACGTTATGTTTGCTTACGTAAACGCTCTTTTTAATATTCCAACGGCAGCAGAGAATCTGGCGCATTTCTTGAATTTTATAAGACAAGGAAAGGATATTGAGTTTAGTCAAATAACCATTCTTAGTCACAGTTTGGGATGTCATGGTAAATAAAACTACAAATTTTACAATAATTGATTAAAAATTTGAGTTTTTTTCGTCTTTAAAAACTAAGTTTTTTCTTCCAAATTCACAGCTGCTGGAGCCACTGGTCGTGCAGTTAAAAATTTGTATAACACTTCAATAGGACGAGTGGTTGGACTGGATCCTGCATGTAAGCTTTACAACTAGCAACTCAAGCAACACATTTATTTTACAAATTCACTAAATTTTGTTTATACTTTTTCAGTACAATTTACTGAGCTTGACGCTCAAGTCCGACTACAAACTGGTGACGCTTCAGTTGTAGAAATATACCATACTATGCGCAACGTGGTTGGTGACGCTTATCCTGCTACTGGCGACGTAACAATTTATCCCAATGGTGGAGTTGATCAACCTTGCGAAGAAGAAGGCACTCCAGGCACAACTGCCTGTAATAGTCACTCGTATTCCTGGAAGCTTTATAATTATGCCCTTACGAATACTACGATTAAAGCATGCCCTTGCAGAGGAGCAGCTTGTCATTGTACTAGCTGTAGTTTTGAATGTGGAGATGATGCAATAAGTATTGGACCTAGTATTCCAGAAGATGCGAGGGGAAGCTATCATGTGAAAACCGGGTTTTTGCATTGGGGTTAAATTTTCAAGATTAAACTAAGCAGTATCTCATTGATGTTTTTACAATCTTTTTTTTTCTAACTGTTCTATAGATACAGAGGGAAAACTTAATAAAGTATGTAAATATTTCAAGAATTACAAAAGTGTATACACGAAATTATTCATTTGGAGCATATCAAATAGTCATCTGAAAGCATTACAAGTTTTCACGTGACAGCCACGCGGACACTAAAATGTTATCATAAAGCATGTGACTCCACTTTATATATGTTTGATAAGCGATGTGCTTACTGAATAGACTTACTCAACTTAATTATGAACCCAAATACATTTTCTGAAGTTTGAAATAAGAACGAAAATATTTTTTTAAAATGTGCTGAGCTTTTGTTCATAAATATTAAATATAACACAATGGTTAGACCCAATTTGAAATTATATCTCGTACATGGAGCTTTTAGAAAAGCTTATAATCGAACGATTTTATGCTGTATTTGATTGTCTATGGCATTGACTCTTGCGATTTTACTCAGCTTCACCTACATTTGCATTCCGTGATTGACAAGCAGCTGATAACATACGTGATTAATTATTCTAGTGTGGTACATTGTTGTTCTGGATTTACGTCAACTGTTAACGTTAACGATTAACAGAATAATCATGTTAACCAAAAGTTAACATGATTATTCTGTTGACTTAACAAGTTTTTTTTTCATAGGAGCACAAAATTTGCAGGATTGACTAAAGTTGTTTACTGAAGTGTGCTTAATATACAAAGTGCAGATGTACTCTACAAACAATTTATTCATTCTGGAAAACACTTCCGAGTAATTGAACAAAGCGTGGAAATTGCACAGTGAAAGGTAGAAGAGTAATAAGCTTGTCGAAATATCGGTGTTTACTATACGTGTACGTCTAAGTGCAAAAAACGTTAAACAACTCGTGTGCAAAAATGTATCACGACGTACAAAGTCTGGCGTTTACGCTAAACTATTTTGCTATATATGACATGTTCACGTTCATGCTAGATGACACTTGTAATTAACTGAAACACTGGAAAGTAGAATTTTGAACAAAATTAAATATTAACATCAATAATAGTAAGCAATTAGCAATTGGAGACAAGATACTTGGTTTTTACAAAAAAAATTTCACTTAAGTTTTATTCGCTGAACTCTATATAATTGCTTGCATTAGCATAAAATTTCCCACTTGTAACATGTACAAAGTTTGAATTGTATGTATTGGTAAAAAACAAATAATTTTACATAGTGTATCCTACTACCATTCAATATAGCCCGACCTCATGTGGTAACTGCCCCGAGCACTAAACAAATCGTAAAAAATATGTAAAATTCCATTTAAAATTTTTAACAAAATATTTGTCCTTACTTTTCTGGTATATTTGGTCCAATTTTAATGGCATCCTCCCCACATTCAAACTCGCACTGAGCGCAATGGCAAGCGGCTCCACGACAAGGACAAGCCAATATAGTATCATTTTTTGCCAAGTAGCTATAAAGCTTATGCGCGTAAACATGGCTATGACACAATGGATGTCCATTACAAGGCTGATTGTCTCCTCCATTTACGTAAATTGAAACATCGCCTGTTGCAGGGTATATGTCGCCATAGTATCCTCTATTGGTATTGTAAACTTCTACAACTCCGGCGTCTCCAATTCGAAGTCGGGAAGGAGCGTCAATCATTGAAAACTGAGTAGCGGGGTCTAAAGCAACAACGCGACCAACGGTTTTGTTGAACATTGAAAGAGCTTGACGTCCGGTAAGTCCAGCAGCTAGAAAAACACGAAAAGTTTTTAAAAGAAGTTTTGAAGTAGGCATTAAGAAAATAATTCGTACTGACTTACTATGACAGCCTAAACTGGCTCCAAAAACCACTGCGTTTTCAAAACCGATAATATTTTTATCTTCTAAAAATTTAATAAATTCTGCAAGATCAGCTCCAGCTCTGGGAACTTCATGTAAAAGCACGTAAGCGTATGCCCAGGCATATTCTTCAGCAGAACCGGTTGGAAGATGGAATCCGGAGTAAGCTTGCCAGTCTACGGCTATCAGATTGATATCGTCGCGTCCAGAAAATGCTGATATTTAAAATAAATATTAATTTTCTTTTTAAAATAATCAAATTGGTATTTGTAACTTACTGTGAATAAATTCTATGTGAAAAGGAGTAATTCTACTAGCTGTAAACCCGTCAATTAAAAAGAAAGTTTTCGTGTTGCGCTTGAGGTTAGCCGCTAACAGTGATGCTGTGTCATTAAACAAAATTTGAACTTGATTATCCCAAGTTCTAAAGGACCAAAAATACAGTTATAAATTTTCATTGAAAATCATTAGAAAAATATATTGGACGATGAAACTTACGGAAAATAGTAGTAAAAGAGCTTATTTTCATCGTCTTCCTGACTAATAGTTGCTCTACTGTGTGTTAGTGCCACAAAGAGCACTATAAAAATGTATACGAGTTTCATTTTAAAATAACAATTCTGAGATTTTAACACTCTTCTTGCTAAAGACAAGCAAATACTGACGACGATACATGTATATCACATGCGCTTATAAGCAAATTCTTTTAAAATAGGTCACACAATTTATTTTGTGCTTTTGAAGAAACCAGGAATGTGACTTGGTATTAATCTTCTATTAAATGATTGACATTATCAGATGGTTGCTATCACATCTTTTTAGTTACCAAGTGGAACGTTAAAAAATTGTATGAGGGAAATATGGAATAAAACAACGTTGCATTGCAATTGTGATAAAACTTCAATAAATTACTTCCACTTTACAACTGACAATCAAACTTGATCAGCTTTTGAGAGTCAAGTTCAAAATACAGCTTTGTACGTCATGCGCTGTCCACTTGAATAAACTAAATGCAATAATGCAAACTTCTTTTGTGAACTGGGTATCGTCAATACTCAGACAAGTGTGAGTTGTTAAATTCGGTTGTCACGTGTTTAATAAAAGTGTGTTAACTATAGAGTCTTATGGGAGAGAAAATTAAACATTACTTCGTATCTAAGAAATGATAAGAGATGAGATAATACTCTAATGAAAAAATTGTAGAAACGTCTCAGCTCTATTAGAATCAGCAGAAAAATTGAGGTAAAAAAACTTCCTGCTTAGATTGCATTGAATAATTTATTATGATAAGTACGATTAATACTTTATCCCCAGAAAAACAGTTTGAATACCCAACTTTAGGATTTTTGTTTTAGATTTTGGATAATGATTTTTTCATAGACATAGTTTGTTTTTATGTGCCATGAAAAAAATTTTACCATGCATTTATCCTAAATATTTTCTAAAGATAATTTGGCATTCGTTTTGTTCAATGGTTTGCATAACATTAATGTATTTGTACATATATTTACAGTCTAAAATGTTTGCCTCCATTTTACAGTGTTTTATGCTGATCAGTTTGCTTTAATTCCAAAGGTTTGCGTGGTTCAATATTTATTTTATATTGACTGGATCCACCATTGCTGTTGATAATCAGAGAAACTTAGTTGATTTATATCAAAAATAAAAAATTTTCTAGCTACTACAGACTTTCACGTTGTAAAAGCTTGACAGTGTGTAACTAAAACCTGCAATCATGGATCGCATGTAGGTTGATGAAGCAATGGAATTATTACACAATAACAAAGCAATATTCGATTTTCGCCAGCGCATACAAGTCATACCATTAATTAGATGTACAATGTTTTCTTATATAAAGCCATTATTTATTTGCTCATGATAAAATATGTTAATATAATCTTCTGCCATTATATAAAAAACTATTTGGAATAGACCATTTTTGTTACATTGTATCTTGTGCTCACGTTTTTATATTTCATGTGCACTCCGTATTACACACAGTCACAAGACATAGTTATAGTCACACGAGAAACCGGATTCACCGGTTACTAATGATGTAACTTGAATGAACAGCTGAATCCGATAAGCTCTGAACTCTGATACTATTATCAAAATTTGTTGGTCGCGTTTAGTGTACACTGCTTTATTCCGAAAACAAACCGACTCATTTGTTTTCATGACGTACGTCAGCAGCGTCATCACAATGACGCAAAACATTTTCTGAATCACTGCAGAAATCATAATATACATAAACTGTTGCAAAAATTTCAGATAGGTATATAAACAATCAAACAGTTGCCAGGAATAAAACAATCACACTCAAACTGACCAAGAAACAAGATATCACGAATACCAGCAAAAATGAATCTTTTCCCAATTTTAGGACTTTCCTTTTTGGAAACTTTATTACTGGCTAGCGGACGTCCATCCCTTCCAGGCCCACCAACCAATTTCAATAATTTGAGGTTTTATTATTTTCCGTAAGTTCTTTATTGTTTGTACATTTACTACAGTTACAAATTCATTTTCATATTTTCTGAGCTTTCGTTATTGATCATTTTAGAAATGCTACAAACTACACCGAAATACGTTTGAATGACACGGAATCTCTCCAAAAATCAAAGTTGAAATCAGCCACCAAAACGTACGTTCTATTGGATGGCTTCACAAGCAATCTCACAAGCTACATGAACACGGAAACAAAAAATGGTATTACGACTACTATTTTAATTACCTGTTGCCCATACAACCTTTAAATATTTAGCGCTATATTAACTTTCCCAAACACTTCTTACTAGCATTTGCTTCCGTGCCAGATGCAAATCTCATTCTCGTCGACTGGTCATTCTACAACGGCAACAAATATGAAATTAATGGATTGCTCGACGTTATGTTTGCATACGCTAGCGCCCTTTTTAATATTCCTACTGCTGCAGAAAATCTAGCACATTTTCTGAATTTTATAAGGCTAGAGAAAGATATCGAGTTTAGTCAGATGACAATTTTAAGTCACAGTTTGGGTTGCCATGGTAAGAAAATCTATCAATTTTACTAATTTAAGAAAAAAAGTGTTACATTTTCATGAATTATGGTTTGCAATTTACAGCCGCCGGAGCCACCGGCCGTGCCGTTAAAAATTTGTATGACGCTTCGATTGGTCGCATAGTTGGACTAGACCCTTCATGTAAGTTTTTCAATGAAAAAAGACCAACGACCCAGAAATTCCGCAAATTTGACTTAATTTTTGTTTTACTTTTTTAGTACAATTTACTGAGCTTGATGCCCAAGTCCGACTTCAAACTGGTGACGCTTCAGTTGTAGAAATCCATCATACTAACCGAAATATGATAGGTGACGCTTATCCTGCTACTGGTGACGTAACTATTTATCCCAATGGTGGAGGTGATCAACCCTGTGAAGAAGAATCTGCTCCAGGCACAACTGGTTGTAGTAGTCATTCCTATTCGTGGAAGCTATATAATTATGCATTGACAAACACCACAATTAAAGCATGCCCATGTAGAGGAGCCGCTTGTCATTGTTCTAATTGTAGTTTGAAATGTGGCGATGATGCAATATGTATTGGGCCGAGTATTCCGGAAAATGCAAGAGGAAGCTATCATGTAAAAACTGGGTTTTTGCAATGGGGTTAAATCAAAGGACAATGATATAGTTCATTTAAAATTTTATACGAATGTTTTTAAGACTGTACAAAAAATGTTTACAAATAAATTTACTAGACAAATGAATTTTGAAAGGTATAAAACAGTAGAAACCGTAAATAAACAAAATTGATTCTTATCATATAAATAGGTCATCAAATAACAGTACGGGCTTTTACGTGATAACATAATGGGCACTAAACCATGAGCACTCGCACTGAGCGTATGATACCTTTCTAAATAATTTATTTGATAAGAGGCATGATTACTCAAATGAAATGGCTTACTTTTTTTAAAAAAAGAGCCCAAATGTATTTTCTGAGATTTAAGATAACTTTTACAATTAGATTTCCAAATGGTGTAACCTTATGTTTGAGACGACTACAAAAAGGCCTACAACGAATAGATAAGCCTTGGATTCTTAAAATTCAGATTTTGGTTATGCATTTAATCCAATAATGTTGTACTTTGTTTGATTGTCGTTGGTATTGACAATGAATCTTGTGACTTTGTATACTAAAGTTTATCCCACTTTTAAATTGTGATTGACATATTTGTGATAACGTACATGATTCACTTTACCGGTGTGCTACGTTTTTTGGTTTTGCGTCAACAGCCAAAAGTCAACATTGATTAATGTCTGTTAACTCAATAAGTTTTTTTTAAATGAGCAACAAATGTATGTAATTTATAAGACTTATTTCCTGAAGTGTATACAGAGTGCAGAAGTACTCAATGAACAGTTCAAACATTCTGGAAAACAATTCCGATTAATTGAACAATGTGTACAATTACCACACCTGACAGGTAAAAGAGTAATTAGCTTGCGACATTGAAAATGTAGGTTTGTGCGGTACGTGTATGTGTACGTGCAACAATCGTTGAACAACTCGTGTGCAAAAACGTATCACGACGTACAAAGTCTGATAATTATATTCTGTTAGTTTGCTATGCAATTTATGTTCACGTTCCTGTAACATGATACATGTAACACTTGAATGTGGTATTTTGAACAAAAATCAACATCAATAATAATAAGCAAGGCCAACAGCCGGATGCGGATTTATTCCCTCGCAGGATGCAAATTTATTCTTCGAGGGATGCAGATTTATGCAATCTCCTTTCTAAATTATGCAAGTTTATGCAATTTTATTAAATCGTTTAAATGTGTATTAAATCAAGGGTTCATGAAAATGGAAAATCATTTTAACTTATTCTAAATTAAAAAGTTTATAGAGTGACAGACAATTGAAAAGATTAACGCATATTTCTTCCATGAGATTCTGATATTTTTTACGACAGAGCATTCTGGATTAATAACCTGGTAACTGTCTGTGCCTAGTCAGACTGCTGAACAAAACGACGCTTCAAACCGTAAGCATTTTCTTCTGTATACTTTTTAAATTGAACCAGACAAATCAATTTCTGAAAATCTAGTAGTTATTCTAAATTCAATCAGCCTTACTGCTTTATCTAAGATGTCATTTTGACCAGACTTGGTGCTTGGTTTCGTTGTTTCACAAAGCTTGACCCTTAAGTTTTCATACCAAAATATGCAAACAAACTTTATATAAAGTCTAATTTTGCTTTACAGCTGAAAATTAAGTGTACAAACACGAAAAAGTTAAATTTCCCAGTTTTATGTGTCATTTTTCTGGTAAAAGTAGCAAAATTGTACAAAAAATATTGGCCAGAAGTGCAAATTTATGCAATGTTTTTCAAAGATGCACATTTATGCAATTTTTTCTGAGGATGCAAATTTATGCAAAAGATGCAAATTTATTGTTTCAAAATTTGCAGAACATAAGTCGACATACCGTCTAGTTTATGTTTTACCTAGCCATCATATGTCGTTTCTGGCAAGATGCAAATTTATGCACAGGATGCAATCTGTTGGCCTTATTATTAATAAGCAATTAGCAGTTGACAGGTATGCTGTTTGTAACTGTCTTGGTGACAAGATACAAAGATGATTGGAAATTGGAAAGTTACCAAAGCTTCCACTAAACGATTATAACAATTTTGTGACGATTGACATGTCATAAGACTTTAATTGAATCTCGCTTTATTGCAGTAGCAAAGCTGGTCGACGTGATGATCACGACGATACAAGTTTTTTCACAGATATAGTTTTAATACTCATAGGCAATGACCCTTACAAATTTACTTAGGTTACTTAGTTGTTAGATATATGCTAATAAATTACAAAATTCAACTCCAGTCTAGGTATCCGGCCCTTACGTGGTAACTTCCTCTGGCACTACGTACAAAAGAAAATTTTTAATTCTAACTGATATATTAAATCTCACGCAAATTTCATGGTTGCACTCTTACTCTTCTGGCGTATGTGGTCCTATTTTTATCGCATCCTCCCCGCATTCAAACTCACAATCATAGCACTCACAAGCCGCTCCACGACAAGGACATGCTGTAATCGTATCATTTTTTGCCAAATACGAATACAGCTTATATCCATATATGTGACTATGACACAACGGATGGCCATTACAAGGCTGACGATCTCCTCCATTTACATAAATTGACAGGTCACCATTTGCAGGATATATGTCACCCATTTCGCCTCTATTAGTGTTGTAAGTCTCCACAACTGCTGCATCACCAATACGTAGCCTAGAAGGAGCGTCAACTGCAGAAAATTGTATAGCAGGATCTAATCCCACTACACGACCAACGGTTTTGTTGAACATGGGTTGGGCTTGACGACCAGTTAATCCAGCAGCTATATAAATGGTAAAAAAATAGTTTGCATTTTTTTTCAAAAATAACTTGGTTTTGTGAAGAAAAAAATCTAAAATCTAAAAAAAATTACTGTGGCAACCAAGACTGACGCCAAATATTGTTGCATTTTGAAAACTAATTATATTATTTTCTTCAAGATATAAAATAAATTCTGCTAAATCTGCTCCAGCTTCAGGAACCTCATGTAATAGGACGTAAGCGTATGTCCAAGCCATTTCCTCTGCAGATCCAACTGGTCGACCGCAACCCGAATAGGCTTGCCAGTCTACGACAATAACGTTGATATCGTCACGTCCGGCAAATGCTAAAATTTAATATGTACAAGTATTTTTTAAACTAGCATATTTCATTTAAATGTGATGTTTGAAATGTAGTGGTTAGGATTGAAACTTACTGCGAATAAACTCGATATGAAAAGGAGTAATTCCAACAGCTTGAAAACCATCAATAAGAAAGTACGTTTTGGCATTTGGTTTTAAGTTGGCAGCTTGTAGAGACGCTGTGTTATTGAATATGATTTCGGTTTGATTTTCTAAATACCTAAATTACAAGGACAGAACAATTAAAACAAAAGATATATAATTACACAAAAACTATTTTGCAGCTGTAAGTCAACTTACGGAAAATAATAATAAAATAGCTTGTTTTTGTCTTCATTTTTATTACTGGTTGGCTTGCTGTTAACCAGTGCAATGACAAGGACGACGAGAAAAAATAAAAAGTTCATTTTAAAAATTTGGAAAGTTTGGATTGCTGGAAGTGGTAATTTCTAAAAGATGAAAAACTGAATGATGTAGGTACGCTTAATTGACGTGCTTTTATAAGCAAGGCAAGCAAATAGAGGTATCGCATTAAAATACATTTTGTTTAGATAAACTAGCCCCACAATCCAGCAAAACGACTGATAACAGGATATATGTCATCTGGTGAATTATTTGATTGACGTTATCGATCGATTTTGTTTGCGTTGTTGGAGCATTTTAATTAAAATATATCTTGAATAAAAATTAACCTAACTAAAATGAAATTTAGGTTTAATTGAAAAGATTTTCCCTTCGAAATGCAATGGAGCAGATGTAACAAGACCCTATAAACTGTCTTTTCTAATCGTATCTGAATCAGCCCTCAGCCTTTTCATAATGCTTTTTAAATTTGATATTTATATTTTAATTCGGTTTCTCAATGCACGATCTGGACTTTTAGTATTAAATTTTTGATTTCCTGCTCAGTTTTTGTATCATTTCGAAAGCTATTTTCCAATAGAATGATAAGAATTTATAGTTTTATAAATATAAAAGTCTATTAATTTGCACGTTATCCACTTCATTTATTCTATTGCCTACGCAAATCAAGAATGCATAATTTATAAAAATTTAATCAATGACATATATTGTTAGGTAGAAATATTCTAATTTGAAATTGGACATTATTTTTAAGCTCTTGTTAAAAGCAGGCATTAATGTTTAATTAAGCACGCTTCCATTAAAACGAAAGCTTACTGCCAATTTTTAATATATTATATAAACAGATACTGGGTTGGGTACTTGGGCCTTAATGATGTTCTGAGTTTTTGATTCTATGCGTTTATTAGACACTAGCTGCAAGTTTCCTAAATTTTTACGAGTACTTCTCAAAGCTTAAAAATTTGGTTTAAAAAAGATTGGTGGCAACGAGCATAAACAAAAGGTTTAAGGATTTAATAGAATGCCTTTAAAACTTAGTCGATGAAATTTTTTCTTTTAGATATTATCAATAATGTCCACGAGTAATTCCTGAATATTAAATATGCATGACTTATATATTCGATAAAATAAAATTAGAGAAGCAACTCATAACCTAACATTGTATTTAAATTTTTATTCCACCAGTTCATTCCTTCGGCAAAGGATTAAGATTTGTTAGCACTGTTTAAGAAATTAACTATGGCACTATCTCTAGCAGCTCAGAAGGTGCAATCCAAAATTCAAAACTATATTTCTCTGCCCTACTTATTTGATTTACATACACAGGAACTAATTTCAAACCCAGTTTTCTTTAAAAATCGATTTCAAATACTACTTCGTTCCATGATTAAACTAATGTGCAAAATTCTGTGGATGTTTTCAATTTTTCGACACAACTGGCTTCACACAAATTGGCAAACATACCAGTACAAAAAAGTGGAACAGTTTGTGGTTTACGTGATTGTATTTTCCTTAACTACTACAGCTTTACTGTGTTATCACACTGTTGAATTTCATGTGGTCAATGCAGTTTTTGCAATTAATCAGCGATGCAAATTATTACCGATTCCACAAAAACTGGAAAAAGACGTTCCAACTATTATTGCAACTTTATTTGTCACCGGTTTTTCTCTAGGCATGTTAGCATTTCCCGTGTTTTTCTTAATTCTGCCGTTTGCAATTGATTACGATCCCTTTCAACTTATTTTAAAACTAACTCTTTTACAACTTGGCTTTTCTGATAAAATGTCAGTTTATGTGAGTTTGACATATAAATTGTTTGCTAGTTTTGTTTGGTTAATTACGGGTTTTCTTAGTGCTACAATGTTCCTAACTATATTTTTATTTGCTGTAACTTTTGGAGAAGGTCTGCAGTTATACTCCGGATTATTTTATCCTCAAAAATACAAAACTCGAATATCAAGAAGTGCTAAAAAGAAAAAAGAAAGCATGGTATTTCTTAGAACCAGGTTTTCTATAGGGTACTTTAAGTTTTCCGAATGCCACAGCCGATTTCAAAATTGTCGGATTTTAGTTTCAATCGCAAATGACATTGGTGCCGCCCTGTTTATTAATTTAACTGCTACTGGTGTACTTCTTGCTGGTTGTGTAGGTTACGTTACAGTTAAAATGTATAGTGAACTGCCAATATTATTTTATTTAGCGTGTCCTACAATTTTTGCATTGTGTATTTTAACAACATTCATACTTACTTATTTGGCGGATAAGCAAAATAGAAATGGAATTGGTTTTAAACGATATTGGAGTATCCAATTGACTGATAAATGTAATCGTAGGATTTTGCATGCGTGTCCAGAATTCGGATATAGTTTGGGACCGTTTAGAAATGCAAAGGCGGAAATTGGATTGGCAGTGACTCATATAATTTTTCAGTGCACAGTAAACATTTGTCTAATCGACGGTTCTGGTAATTAGGTAATTAAAAGTAAGTTTTAGAATTTTTAATTGTTTAATAATAACCCACATTATGTATAACTTATTGTTGATTTTCACTGAAAAAACTCGTTGGGTCCCTAGAAACTGAATTACAATTTTTGGAAACAGGAAACCAGTTTTATTTATTATCCAACTGAAAGCACCAAATTGCAAATTGATTAGCATTTGTTAAATTACGAAAACTTAATTACATAACTTATAACTTATGTTACGTATAAGCATTGCAAAAGCTTGCATATCTGTTAATTTATCTATAATTATCCCTAACTCTATGTAATGTTAATGCTAAATAAGCTTTTTGAAATAAATCTATATAAGCCATCAATATAAATTATGCTTATTTAAATTCTAAAATAAATTACATGAGCACGCCGAAAAAAATCAATTTCCAATTTTGCCTTTTCCGTTTCATACTACGACGTTCATTTTCTTTTGAAAACCCACAAACTTAGATACGCGTGCATTGTGGTATACTACCTACCTAGATATAAAGTTTAAGTCATGGCCCTTTCTTTAGCGGCGCAAACAATCCAATCCTGTCTCCAAGCTTACATCCCCACACCATACTCCTTTAACCTACTAACCCACGAAATGTTCACCAATCTTGAGTATTACGAACATCAAGGCCACAAAAATCTTCGCTCTGTAATTAAAACAGCTTGGAAGTTCTTATGTATATTTTCAGTTTTCCGCTTATTCTGGTTATATTCAAAATGGGAAACGTACAACTACAAAACATTAGAACAGTTTGTTGTTTACGTAATAGTTTTCTCTTTGATCACAATAGCCTTACTTTGCTACCGCACAATGGACTTTCATTCGCACAACATTCAATACTTAGTAACACAGCGTTGCAAGCTATTACCACTTCCAAAAGAAACTAAACGGGATATTCCTACAATTTTTGCAAATTTATTTGTAACGGGGTTTCTAATAGGCATGTTAGCATTTCCAACGTTGTTGGTGGCTATGCCCTTTGCTATTGACTACGACCCATTTCAAATTCTGCTGCTGTTAATAAGATTAAGATTTGGCGTTGAGGAAGATCTAGAATTATGTTAAATTTGCATACAGATTGTTTTCTAGTTTGGTATATTTTTTTACCGTGTTTCACGGTGCTACAATGTTTTTGTCCATTTTTTTCCTTGCTGTAACATTTGGAGAAGGTCTTCAAATTTAATCGGGATTATTTTACGCTCCTAAAACAAAACCCATCAAATTAAATAATCTGAAAAGATATTAAAAGTTTAATACAGAGCTTCAAATAACTCGTTTTCCGCTTGGTTACTTCAAATTTTGTAGATGCTACTATCGTATTCAAAGAAGTCGAATTCTAGTCACCATAGCAAATGATGTAACTACCATTTTATTTTTCAGTATGACAGTTACTGGTGTGCTATTAGCGGGCTGTATAGGATACGTAACTATTAAAATGTATGATCAATTACCCATTTTGTTCTATTTAGCATGTCCCACAAAGTCAGAGCTGGGCTTGTTGGTGGCTCATGTTATGATTCAGTGCACGGTGAATATTTGTCTGATTGATGGATCAAAAAGCAAGAGTACTTAGGCGAAATTAGATAAAAACAAAGTTAACTAATTGTAAAAAGTGTAAATAGCGAAATTAGGCGTAATTAGGTATACTAAGCGTAATTGGGTCTTAGTATGTATAATTAGAGTAAATAGGCGCAATTTGTTACAATTTGCATAATTAGGCGTAATTAAATGTAAATCGCATATTTGAGCGTAATTAAGTGTTAGTATCGCACTTGAACGTAAATAAGGACAAATAGTGTATTTAAGCGTAACTAGCGTAACTAAAAGTAATCAGCGTAAATATTCATATGGTTTCGTACGGCTAATTATGCTTGCTCATAATTTCTTGACCAATTTGAAATAAAGAACATTTTAAAGTCAAAGTTTAAATTTATTTGCGTTTTTAAATACTTTTACACATGGAACAAGCTAAATTTAATCATTAGGATATCGATTGTTTAACATACATAAAACTCTAAAGGTATTTCTATACAGCGCTCTCAAAAAGCACAATGTTGAACTTCTTCCGTAAGTAAAGTGCCCTTTATATCCAACCTTCATAGGCTTACAACATTTAATATACTTTCTCATCATAATGTTTTCCTTACGCTTTCCCCAATCTTCCTTTTTCTGCCACGACCTAATCGTTTTCTGAGAAAATTGCAGTACTAAACAGCTTGTGTGTAAAGCAGCTATTGAAGCAATGTGACTTACTACTATTGACATCATATAAATTAGTTTACTGGCTATGTCCAGAACATTATATTGCCTAGCTAAAGTTACATTACAAACTAAAGCAACAAGCATGGTTAGCACGTAACATGGAATTAACAGAGGACCAATCACATTCAAATATATTTTTAAAATAATTTCTAGTGCTCTGTATTCTGTAACTATGGTTGGATATGTTCGTATTGTTGATCCAGTGTGTTGATCAGTGCGACTAGTATTTAGTTCTTTTCTAAGCATGGGAACGTAAACGTAGTACGTGTCGGTTAATATATTGTTAAAGAAGCAAAATGTAAAGTGAACTTTAGATTGAATTATTATGTTCCAGAATAGGAATAGAATGTAGAATGAAGCTTTGGTAATTATGGATGTGGATTTGAAATGTGTTTCAAGAAATGATGTTGGGTAAGCGGAATTGTAAGGTAGTATGATGTAATGGAATAAGCAAAGAAAACAATATATTATGGCTGATAGTATGTTGGAAAAGGTTGTACGATCCCAGGCGTGTTGCGATTTTTTGGTTTTTCTGTTGTTTCCGGGCTTGGTGTGCTTGGCTATTTCAAAACAGAAAAAAGTCATTACCAATTTGATTATATATTGATTGGTCTTACTGTTTTGCGTATATAAGTACCCGCGATTCGATTGGAGTTCAATTGAAATGTATTCAGCAATGTAATAAACTCATCGTGTTTAAATAGGAACACGTAAAAGTCCGCTGTTAGCAGTGTGAAAATGATAACGCATAGCCCCGTGCAATATAGTTGACTAATTTTTGCATATGAGAAGAATGTAAGACGGATTATTTGTTCCAGTATAAAAACGTATTGTAGTAAACATACTGTGGAGGTTAGTAGGAATTTATGGTAGCTTTTGGAATTGCTGCGATACTTTTTTTGATAGGCGTCCCATGTAAATGGGATTATTCCAAACAGAGAGGAAACTTGGGATTGGAAACGTATTAGACTATAACGTTTTTGAGTGTATGAGTACATAACTGAATAGGCGCACAGCACAAGTACGTAGAACACAAAAGCACTAAAAATACTGAAAACGTTTCTAAAGTCTTGCCTTATAAATTATATTTTATCCGTTGTGTCATCACATAAATGTTCACTGGTTCACTCCCAATTTCTTATAAAAATAAATAAATTGATAATATGATGATGTGTCGTAATAAAAAATTCAAATTACAAAAGAAAGGTTGGCTTGTCTTACTTAGTATGTATTTTTCTTAAATTTAAAAAAAAATATTTAGAGGGTTAAGATGTTGCCCAGCACTAGAATACTAGTACTTACAATTTACATAAGCTTGATATAATATTAATTTTCTTTAAAAAGCACCGTCCATTTCTGGTTACAAAAATTATTGATCGATTACATATGTGAGGTTTATTCGTAATCTTTTAAATAAAAAATTAGTTGTTACATTGTCTTTATTGATTAAGTACAACCAAAATTATCAACCATAATCATTTCTACGCACCAAATCAATCAACAATTAGTTTATTTTTCCAGATTTTTTTTTACACAAAACATACTTTATTCGCAAATTAGTGGAACTCTGTGACAACACGAAGCGACGACTTGTGGTGGGTGGTGATATTAACTCGCATCACTCGCTATGGGGAAGCACGGACTGTAACGACAGGGGGGAAGAACTGGTTGATTTAATAACCTCCTCTAATTTGCATGTCATGAACCAAGGCCACAAGCCTACATTTGTAACAGCAACACGAAGAGAAGTTTTGGATGTGACTTTGGTCACTTCAAATGCTCTCTCATTTATCAGTGATTGGAGAGTAGAAGAAGAAGATGCTCTCTCCGATCATAAAATGATAACCTTCAAAATAGGAGCTACTACAGATAAAGCTCTTTACAGAAACCGCAAGAAAACTGATTTTCTTGCATACAAGGAAAAGGTAGAGAGTGCTCTGAGGACCATAAATACAGACGAAATCACAAGTGTGGCTTCGCTGGATAGAATGGTGAACAGAGTAACCTCTGCAATCAAACGTGCTACTATGCGTCCTGCCCGGTTAAACGGGTTAAACCAGGTAGCAAAACTAATCCTTGGTGGACGGAGGAGCTAAGTGAACTTCGAAGTGAGGTTCGTAGGCTTCACCGCAGGTTTCTTAACTCTGGCTCCGCCGAAGACTGGGAACTTTACAGATCAGTTCGGAATGCCTTTACTAATGCAGTAAGAGCGGCCAAACGGAAATCTTGGCGGGACTTCTGCAACGATGTTGAATCGATGCCGGAAGCTTCGCGCCTCTATAAAATCATCAAGAATGATCCTACTTCGCGGCTGGGCACTCTTGAAAAAGATGACGGCAGTTTTACTAAAACTGCTGAAGACACTCTGGGCCTGCTTCTGACAAAGCACTTCTCTGCAGGTGAGGCCGTAGGTAGAGTTGAAGTCAATCCGGAAAGACTTCACGTGGCTGAAGGAGTTGTTACCGCTCATAAGATCAAGACGGCGTGGGCTTACTTTGGTCCCTACAAGGCCCCAGGTCCAGATGAAATATTTCCTGCTTTGTTGACTGGAGCAGGGGAGCACTTGGCGCAAATTTTTGTGCCAATATACAAGGCCTGCTTGGAGTTCGGATACACTCCAAAAGCATGGCGGGCCACAAAAGTTGTATTCCTGCCCAAGCCGGGCAAGGACAGCTATCAAAAACCATCCGCATGGCGACCAATCTCGCTTACATCCTTCTTTCTTAAAGGACTGGAGAGGCTAGTAGATTGGCAGGTCAAGGATGACAATCTGATAACTGGGCTCAAACAAAATGGCCAGTTTGCGTACTTGCGGGGAGCGTCTACGGAGGCAGCTCTGCACCAAATAGTTACCTGCATAAAGAAGTCTTTGCATAGTAAACAGATATCCCTAGGAGTCTTTCTTGACATTGAAGGTGCCTTTAATAGGGTTGCTTTTAAGGTAGTCAAGAAAGCCCTAGAAAGGAAAGCAATCCCGCAAATTTACGTGCGATGGATTTACAACATGTTGCGCATGCGCATAGCAACAACAGAGTTATCCGGCAGCAGCAGCTCTATTATTGCTGATGCCGGTTGTCCTCAAGGAGGTGTGCTCTCACCGCTTCTATGGGACTGTGTGGTTGACGAGCTCCTGTGTGAGCTTAAGGAGAATTCCAAGTCAACTCAATCCCAGGGTTTTGCGGATGATATAGCATTACACCAAGCAGGTATATGCTTTGCCACCGTGCAAAGCATAATGCAAAGGGCCCTAAACCTCGTACACTCATGGTGTGCCAGGGTGGGTCTTTCGGTTAACGCTAGCAAGTCAGAAGCTGTAATATTTACAAACCGACAGAAGCTAGAATGCAGACCACATTTGACTTTTGGAGGGCAACCAATACCCTTCAAATCAAGTGTAAGGTACTTGGGTGTCCATCTGGACAGCAAGCTAAACTGGCGAACTCATTTTGCTAAAACGGGTGACACAAATGCGTGTTGCTCTAGCACAATGCAAGAGAGCTATTGCCAAAACCTGGGGACTTAAGCCCTGGGTGACACAATGGATTTATACAGCAGTCATTAGACCAGCCCTATTCTACGGAGTAGTTGTGTGGGTCCCATCAATGAAAGCTAATAGGAATGTGATGTTGCTAGCCCGGATTCAACGCCAGGCAATGCTATTAATCACAGGATGCATGCGTACAACGCCAACGGCTGCGTTGGAGTGCATGCTTGACTTAAAACCGGTAGATATACATGCCAAAATCATGGCTGTAAGAACGATGCACAGGCTGCATCATAACTCAACCTGGAAAGGTGTGGTGCCACAAGGTGCGTTCTCAAGGTTAACTCACTCAGCCCGCTTCTCTGGGAGTGTGGAGGGAGATTCCTTTACTAGAGTGGCCTTGTGATCTTCGGAATAGTCGCCCACTGGTAGAAGGGGGCTTTAAAATGATCATTCCGTCAAGAGAATCGTGGGATAAGAGAGGTGAGCCAGAACACTCACCAAGCTCTGTGACGTGCTACACAGACGGCTCGAGGTTCCGCGAAAGTACAGGTGCGGCGTTTACGTACACCATTGATGGAAATACCGAATATGAACTCATACCTCTGGGTAGGAGTGCTACGGTTTTTCAAGCAGAAGTCCTGGCCATTTCAAACCTGGCGAGGAAACTATGTCTCCTCCTGAAAGGAAGGAGGACGATATTTATCTACTCTGACAGTCGAAGTGCCATAGAAGCTCTCAGGAGCTGGTGGTACATGACTTCGTTGGTGGGAGAGTGCTTTGAGCGGCTGCGCCAACTGGCGCTGTCGCACGAGGTAACTCTCGCTTGGATTCCTGCACATAGTGGGTTTACCGGTAATGAAGCTGTGGACGCGTTGGCTAAACAAGCCTCTGAGTTAACAGTGGAAGGCCCGGAACCAATTATTCCAGTTTCAATGAGCACAGTAAAGAGCGCTGTTGGAGATTGGGGTGACAGTCAGCACTCTAAGTTGTGGAAGAACAAGAATAACTGTTGCGTCACTAAGACGCTAATTAACTTGCCTTCGCGATCTGTGGGAGCTTTTGTAATTTCCCTTGAGCGCGATGCACTGAGATCGTTTGTCCAGATCATGACTGGACATTCGATATTAAAGGGTCATCTCCACAAGCTGGGGATGGAACCCTCGAACATTTGTCCCAATTGCGGGATGGAAGAGGAAACGAGCCTACACTTCTTAGGAAAATGTGATAGGTTCGTAGTGATGCGATGTGATGCGCTGGAGGGGCAAACCCTTGATGCTGAAGGTATTCGACAAGCTACTCCAGCCAGTCTTTTGCATTTTATCAAAAGCACTGGTCGGCTCAAAAGATCAATAGATCCGGCCAGAGCCGTGCGGAGAGCAAACAGGCCATAAAGTAAAGGTTTTGGTAACTAGTGTAAGAATCATGGGAGAGTCTGCAAAAATTCCTTTAGGGATTAAGCGGCTGAAATTCTACTACTTATGTGGTTTTTCTTCCCAAATTACATACACAAACATACTTTAACTATCAATATGCGGCACTCAACACGAAACTAGCTGCTTCTGCGTTATTTACACGCGGCTTAGTGATTTCAATGAAGAAAAAGTTCTGACGTATTGCAAGATATCAAACACGACTAGCGGTTTGGGTTTAGTTTTAAAGAAAAATCTCAATAAACGATTACTTTTCAGACGCAAATCCAAAAACGAATATCACCTTTTGAGTATGTTACAACAACAGTTTAGTTTTGGGGTGTATGAACGGTTGATTTTATTTTTTCAAATTGTTAGACAAAGCTATAATTGAATCCAAACCCCCCACGTGGCTGTGTATTAACCGTTTTATCAATTTCCAGCCAAAATAGAATACAACGTAGAAGTTTTGGTGGGTAATGCTAGTTATGACAAACAAAATTATAGTTTTCGTAAGCAGTCAGCATCGTCATACTTAAGCATCATTCGTGTATTTATGGTTTTAAGTATTTTTTGTAAGCGACTACTACGCCCATAAAAAATGACCTTTTTATGTATTATTGTGCTAAAAACCAAAAATAGGTTTGCCAAAAAGCTTAATCTAAAGTTAGGTTAAACAACAAGTTTGCAAATTAGTGCGCACTAACGTATAATTTTCCTTTGTTTTTACTTTATTCTAAACAGGCAGAACCGTGAACTCTATATCTATACCTAACTTATTTTTTTCCTTGCAATTACACAGTCTGGTTAGTTAATGTGAAATTAGCTTCTATTTTAAGCATGTTTTTTCAACGCAAAAACCACTCGAAAAGTATTTCTGTACATACTTCTTAAATACGTCAGCAAAGATGCTCGACCATAAACAAAATACCCTTCACATCCAATTTTAAAAGGTCTGCAGCTCCTTACAAACTTTTTCATTGACTTGCTATTAAAATTATTTCCCCATCCATTGTAATTCTTCCACGACCTTAAAATCCCTTGCGAGTACAAAAGTAGTAAACAACACGTGTGTAGAATCACCACATACGTAACCTGACAAATAAGCGTAACCGCTAAATAAATCAATTTAGTAGTAGTATCCAAACTATCCTTTTGAAGAATCAACGTCGCATTACAAATCAAACCACCCAACATGGTCACCACATAACTGGGAATTGTTAAAAGACCAATTATTTCCAAAAACATTTTCCTCATAATATCCAAAGTTCTAAATTCTATGACAAGATTAGACGCCGATCGAAAATTGGCTCGCGTTTGGTACATTTTTCGATTTAGATTTAATTCGTTTTTAAGCAATGGCAAATATTGTACTATCAATTCTAATGTTATATTATTTAAAAAGCAAAACGTAAAATGTAATTTAAATTGAATTACAACTTGGCACAAAATGTGTAATAGATAAAGCACTATTTTTGCAACAAATGGAAGAAAATTTAGAGAAGATCCTAGAAAACAGGTGGAATACGCAAAATCCAATGGATATAGAGCACTATGACAAACGCACAATATCACCAGCAAAAATGAAGATAGCAGATTAGAAAATGTGGACTGGTCCCACGTCTTTTGGGCTTTCTTGGTTGCTGTGTAATTTCCAATTTTGTAAAATTTCACTGAAAAGTTCAAAAATGCAATAATTTTACAACAATTTTGTATCTTGTTTTGTTTCCATACCTGCAATTCTGTCCGTGTATCGTCTAGACGCATTTAGTATTCCAATAAATTCATCGTGCTTAACCACAAACACAAGAAAGTCCGATCCCAACAAAGTTAACATAATAAACCACAAGAACGTAAAGTGTAGCTCACTGAGTTTGGCTTTAGTAAAAAACTTAAAGCGAATTGCTTGTTCCCAGATAAATGCGTATTGAAGCATGCAAATTAGTGACGTGGCTAGAAAACGACGATAACATTTTTGATTGCTTATGTATTGTTTTAAATTAGGGTTCCAGGTAAATGGTAAGACTCCAAATATGTAGGAAATTCGGGACTGGAAACGAATTAAGTTAAAGTGAAAATTTGTGTGTAGGTACATTTTGTAGCAATATATGTAAAAGGTTGGTATTGAAGCAAGTAGGCTGACCTAATACAAAATGTTTGACTGTTTTTAACCAGAAGTTGTTTTCAAGTGATATTAAAGGACAATTTTTGATATATTTTTGATTAAAAAAGTATATAAGCGGAAAATATTTTTATATAAAATGTTATTTTTGAGAAAATGAAAAATTGTTTTGACAGAAAATCGATAAATTGCGTGGTAAGTTAGAAACTGATATTTTATATAAAGTTGATATAAGTATAAGTATATACGTATGTAGTATGTATGATAGGGAAATTTTAAATAAGTTTCTTTAAATTGATTAAGCTTTAATTCCCATTAACTAGTTTTTCTTGAGACAGGCTTTATTAATAAACTTTAATTAATCTGCTGGTTAAAGAGCTTTTTTAACGAAAAACGTAATAGATTTTATTTTTTCAAAATTGAATTTCTTTTAGCATTGCCGGTTTTGGACATGACTTTGGATGGTCACGAAAGTTTTGAAAGGAATGGAGGTCAATCTTGATATCAATCCAATTTTTTTCGTAACAGATTATTTTAAGATAAGAAGTTATCCTTGATTAACTGGAAAAGTTAGTAAATTTGAATCATATCTATACTAGAATCTCTTAGAGCCACCTTAATGGCAGGGACGGAAATTACTTTTACGAGGATAAATGTGAATATTATGCTTTAAATTAAAGCGTATAAAACTAATTGGCATTGTGTGTGCAAAAAATTGTTAAAACGTAAGCCAAAAGCTACATTAATCATACGCCATGAGAAAAATGCCAGGACTTCACCGACAAAGTGTAATATTATAGCCATGCCTGCGCAGGCAGGTAGGTGGCATGTAATTGAAATGGTATTTATTTTATATTGATTTGTTTTATAAGCATTTCATAATTGAGCACGTAACGTCTTTTTTCATTTTATATAACAGTCAGTATTGTACATATAAAATCAATTTTACCACTAGCCTACCTACTTTATAAAAACCAGTAATCTTGGAAAGTCTAATATTTATAGATGCAACTCTTAAAGGTGAGCAGTAACAAAATGAGCTATGCTAAAAATTTAACACGTTTCTATGGATGTATCAAGCTAAAATTGTTCCCGCATTCAGACTCTTATTCTGATTATTATCATCCTTATACTGATTGAAAATAGAAGTCGTTAAATGTGTGTTGTAATCCTAAATTAAAACAACGTATGATTTTTACGTCAGAACCTTAAATTGACAGGTTTATATAGGATTTGTTTCGCCTTTTGTAAGAATTTTTGCAAAACTTAAACAATGTTCTATTGTCTTGATTCTCCGAATTGCTAATGTATTTTTCAAGCTAGTAGAACATTTTGGTACGTTGCCAATTATGTAATAAATATGCATTGCTTAAGTAAGTACAGCAACACTATTCGATTATTAAGCTGGATTATAGTTTCAACAATTGTATGACCCTTGTGTAACCCTATTTATCCTTACGGTTCTTAAAGTCTGTCCATTTATAACCCAACGCGTATGTGTTCAGCAAAACTATCTTCATAGATAAATTTAAAGCTCTGCTTTCTCCAAGATTACGATTTTAGTACAATCAAACTGAACAAATATCACACTTTATTTGTTTTGTGTGTTCTTGCATGCAGTTTTAAGACAAACTGAAAAACAATTGACAAAAAACAAAGAACTTATACTGTTTTAAAAAAACAAGTAACTACCAGTAAACTAACTGTAAATACAGTTGGCAGGACAAATGAAGTAATATGAAGTTGCAATAGAAAGGATCATTCGTTTGCGTTCGTATATTCACAAAAAGACGGTTTATGACAAGAACCTGCTGTGTACGATAGGCTTATGTAGGAATTAATTTGGTTTTGAACCAAATTATGTGCAAAAGTAAAACAAAGTACAATGCTCTAGGCTTCTGTTCCCGGAATGGTGAAACGTAAAGTCATAAGAATATGAATATGTTTATGGCTTTGGAGCAAGACTGCAATAAAATTGGGCAACCCAACTGGTTTGTAACGGTAAAAGAAACAGATATTTCTGGACAGCCGACAAATAATTAACTTTGGCGTTACTATATATTTTAAATTGTTAGTGTAAGCTTTAGTCCCGCAGTAGCAATTACATTTTGGTAAATATTCAAAATTCTGACTTTTTAAACGTTTTATATATCCTGAGGAACAAACTAATGTACAATAATACTGCAGTATTCAGAAATATATTTTATTTAAATAAATACCTATAACTAACACAATTATCTAAATTTATGCACTGTACAGATAAAGTCTAAATTAAAATATAGTCTACATTCTATTCTACTAAACACAAACAACCAAAGTCGTACATATTAACCAAATCTGGTACTTTTAGCTTATAGTTTTTTCAAACTCAGTTATGTATGAGCTACCAGATAAGAGGTAGCAACAAAGCAAACGTTTAAAATTTGTGAACTTAAATTACATGATTTTGTTGAGACGAAGGTGGTGAACAGGTTTGCTAGGAGAACGGTCGTTCCTGATAAAAACTGCAAAGGTGACTTTGCAGGCTACTAGACTAGGAAAAGCAAGTTTTGCAGAAAACACAGTTGAACGGCTTCACAAAAAATGCCTCCTCTCAAGTTCATAAAGATGCAAAAATATGCAAAGGTATTTCTGCAAAAGCTACATTATTTGTTGATTCCTTCTCCTTGATGAACTTTCTTCTGATGCTTTGTTAATGAACTCTTGTGCATGTAGTTCTTTCCGCAAACGTCACAAGAAAAATGCTTTAATTTCACTAAACACGTTTTTTCTTGCAGCTTTGTGTCAACTTGTTTTGAAGATGGAGTTAAATTTTTATTAAGTAGAAAAATAAACGTAGGTAAACGCAAGTTGTGCACCTGGCGAATGTGATCTTCCAGGTCAACATTTTTGCTAAATTTCATCTCACACCAGCTGCAGTCTTGAAGTGTATCATCCTTAATCTGCTTTTTGGCTTTAGGAGTAGAGCTCTTCTTGGAAGAATAAGGTGGCAAAACGCACTTGTCCATGTTTCTCTTTTCAAATCTGACTCTGTAACAAGAAAGTTAATGAGATTATTAAATAAAACTGGAATAACGATTAAACAAAAACAAGTTATTTGGTATGAACGCGTTTTAAATGAATTTCAATATTTACCTTAATCTATCTTGTAGAATTAAAAGAACCAGGGAAAGTCTCTTTTTTACGGCACCGCACGGATTTTAATTTGTTGAAGTTTACTGTTGCTTGGAATTGCAAAAACTAGGTCTGAACAATACTTCTTCACAACTCAACTGATAGTGTTAATTCTGCTAAAGCCTGTCACGTTATATGCGTTAATATGGAATACTTCTCAATGAACTGTTAGACTAATGTTAATTCCTTTAAGATGCATCAGTTTTAAGAGCTTCAACTTATATTTTTTTATTTTAGGCTAACAATTTCTGTTCCATTGTGTATGCAAGACCAACAAAACTCGACTAGAGCCTGTTAGGAACTTAATCCGCATGAAAAGCACACTGACATATTCATTCATTAAATCGTTTTTCAGAGGATAATGTGTTAAGCAGGAACGCACTAGAAGGTTTAGGTGAGCTTCGTGGAAAAAATGCTGGATTTTGTACTCCGCATTAGGTACTGGGTCTATACTTTAGGTATAGCATGCTGGTCACGTACATTGTTTTTAGAAGACAATGCTTCGTGTACATGAACAAAATGCTATACAAAAAGGGGTTCCTTAAATAAATGTTAATACTCCGTATTCCGGAAAAAAAATTCCGGATAGAGCCGATTTTATAATTTTAAATAACAATAGAAATGGCTGGGCACAAAATATTTTGAAATCTTTCTTAGTAACAAGTACAAATGTATGTGTATGTAAACTTGGTATTATATGAGATGAGCCATTTGAGAAATATGCCTATGGCACAACTTTAAACATTGATGATTTGTCAACTGCTTATTGTGTTTTATGAAGTGCTTAGTACACCATGATATTATGAATACAAACGTGTTCTGAAATCGATTAGACCAAATTTCATTTTCTTAAATACCTAAACTGGACTTCGTATGCTTCTCACACAAGTTCAAAAGATATTTGAAACGACATAAGCATTCACAGTAATTCATTAAAAGCTTGCTGTTATTGTATCATATTAAGTGTGTCACTGCCGATGTCTGCCCAGTTTAGAATTTTTTGTCTGATTTAACGTTGATTGGTATGAATTATTTTGTATGAATTTTGGCCTGTCTAATATGTATGTCTATTATAGACAACAGAAGTATTGTTGCAGAAGTAACCACTACAGGAGATTATCAAGACGAAACTTGAAATGAGAAAAAACTGTTACTACTTTTTTCTGTTGCGTATAAAGTTTTTTAGATGGCTCCAAGCCAGATTTATGGCATAAATCAAAACAATTCTTTATTTTTTTTTGTTTTCTGAGTTCTGAATGATAAATATATGTAAAACTACTAATTTCTCTTTGGAATACACAGAATAAATCAAAATGAGCTGGTTATGCTGTATGATTTCAATCATTTTTGGCGTGCAGAAAATACGAACCTCCACCATTCCTTCCTCACTCGGCTGATCTTATAAGTGATGGAAAAGTATATTTCAATAAATGCTAATTAGAGAGTATCTACCACTGATAACAATCGGTAATGGAAAATTGAGCCGTTCTTGATTGTGTAAACATTGTCACCAGTAGTACTGTCGTCGTTGGCAAAAACAGCTTTTACGAAATTTAAGTTTGTCTTTAAAATAGTAGACGGAAAACATTATTTTATTGTTTTAAGCTAGAATATCTACATGACATTGTCGGGATTGGTGGAGAAGGAATCGCCGAAGCAACGATTTTTACAACTACAATGGTAAATACGCGTAGTATTGGCGCAAAACTTTGACTCCAGAAATTAATCGGTAGGTCTGGAGTGTAGTCAGTTGATGTTACTATTTTATAACTGTTTAAAACAAGACTATATTAAAGCTAGTGTATAATGGAAAACAAATAAACAGTAATTTGACGTAAGATTAAAAAATTAGATTAAGTACAGCCAACAGGGCAATGAATTTAGGATTCTGTTTAGTATTTGATGGTGCATGTTTTGTATTTTACCTTTTTAAAAGTTGATTGCTTTTCAAGTGATTGATTTAAGCAGAGGCACGTTTCAGTTTTAACTTTGTTCCAATTGAATGCATTTAGGAACTTTCAATGGAACTCTTTTGAGTACCATCATTATACTTTACTAAAATTAACAGAGATTAATACATAAGTAGTGGATATTCTGATCAGTTATTCGTAAGCAGGCATGGTGGTACCCGGGTTTTTTTTATAAAAACCCATGGGCTGGGCAAAAACGGTTTTTTTTGGGAATATAGGATTTTTCGGGTTTTATTGGGTAAAAACGGGTTCCCTACTTAAATATATGTAACATTATAAGACCATTGAAAAATCTTATATTCAACCAAAGCTAGCCGCGTATTGTGTAGCTATGGTTTGGATAAGCAAGGACAGCGTCAAGTTAAGATAGTAAGTGTGCCATCAAGATTTTGATCACAGCAGCTTTATTCTGATAAACTTGTCGTTTCCAATTTCAAACCACCTAACCATTACGGCACTTGTAACTTGCTTGCATCGTGGTTTCCCATTTGATTTCCTCCCAACAGTCTTGAACACCATTTCCCAATCCACAGCAAGAATGTTCTCCTCCGAAAACTCCGACCACCACCCTACTAGATCTGCCACTGACTTGCGTCTCGACACAGATCTTTCAGGTGATTGTGACACGGCCATGATAAGCGTAACTGGCACGCACAGCTCAAACCCCATTTATACGGCAAGCGTTTGATAAACCCAATCAATTCTGCTTCCGAGCTGCATCTTGACCACCTACCTACCTAAGATTTTGTTTTGTCCATACTGTATAAAAGTTTTTGGTGGTGAGTTGTACAAAAGTCTCTGTCCCTTGTCCTCCGCAAAGTTGCAAAATTCGTTGTCAGTCCCTTGTCTTCCGCAAGGTCATATGATTGACAAGCCCAAGGAGTTCAGTCTGCACGCCAGAATGGATTGCCAAGAATAACTTCACAAACCCTGAATGCTAACGTGTGCGTTTGTTTAGTCTAGTAAGTAGATGGATGTAAGAGAGTATAGTGAATTGACAAACACATTATTTGTTTTGGTTTGATTGCTTCATTGCTTGGTTTCTGTTATTTAAGAAAGATATTGCTTACAGCTGAGCCATATAAATGTGTGTATCGGTTTACCCCAGTATTTTATTTTACCCAGTGGGTTTTAATGGGTAAAAAGGGTAATACCCACCTACCCAATAAAACCCACATAAATCTTTGCTAAGTGGGCATGGGTAAAAACGGGTAAAAATGGGTTGCCCAGCCCAGTAATAAAACCCACCACCATGCCTGTTCGTAAGTAACCAAAGCTTATAGTTGTAAATGCTTTTAACAATGCTGGAAAAACTTGCCTTTGGTATAAATTTCTATACAAAACTCAGGAAACAACTACATATTCATGACTAAACGGTAAATTAAGACATACTTGCTGAATGAGTTGTGCTTATATAGATTTTTAGTTGGTTGGAAGCCACTTTTTGCTCAAATCGTAAAATCATATACAATGCTATATTGCTTGTTTTTCTGATTTCTAGATTCTGTTCGGTTATCTAAAAACCATTTAACTAGATTGCTTTTTCCACGATAAATGCCTAGGTCTCTGTAAGGAAACGAGGAAAAGTGTTTGTGCACTGTGCACACTATTAGAAATGACATTTTTTGTACACAGATACAGCAAAGGAAGGAAAACAGTCGGTATTTTCAAAGTTTAAAATTATGCATGCAAAACATCCGTACAATAGCATTTACGCTGACGTTGTTCTTAGAAAATTTGACTTTTTAAAGGTTCATTTTATTCTCATGTACTTTGAAGAATCATGATTTATTTTAATAAAAACTAATAACTAAACACAGCATTTAAATTTATATATTATACAGATAAATTATAAATTTTAAAATATAATACATTTTATAACTGTTTCCAAAATCGGTTACGTATGTCCTATTTGATACGACGAAGCACAGATTTGAAATTTGTAAACCTACTTATCAATATTTTGTAGAGGCAAACTGTGTAAAGAGGAAACTGAGCAGGTTTAATAGGTGAACGGCTTTTTCTGAATACGGCGACTACATGACAAACACATCTCTGCTTAAAATACTTCAGCAGCAGACACGGTTGAACGGTGCACAGAAAAATCTCTCCACATAGGGTTAAAAAATTGCAATCATTGTGTAAAGGTATTTGAGCAAACGCTGCATTACTTGTTGATTCCTTCTCCTACATGAACTTTCTTCTGATGTTTTCTTAAAGAACTCTTGTGCATGTAGTTCTTACCGCAAATTTCACAAGAAAATTTCGTTGATTTCACTAGACGCGTTTCTTCATGCGGTTTTGTATCAACTTGTTTTGAAGGTGAACTTAAATTTTTATTAAGTAGAAAGATAAATGTAGGCAAACGTAAGTTGTGCACCTGTCGAATGTGATCTTCTAGGTCAATGTCTTCGCTAAACTTCATCTCACACCAGCTGCAGTCTTGAAGTGTATCATCCTGAATCTGCTTTTTGGCTTTTAAGGGAGAGTTCTTTTTGGAAGAATTAGGTGGCAAAACGCACTTCATCCTTCTGTTTTCGATGTAAGAAGAAAGTTAATTAGATTATTAAATAAAAATGGAATAACGATTGAACAAAATCAATTTGCTTGTTTTGAAAACTTTCTAAATGATTTTCAAAATTTACCTTAAGCTAAGTTGCAGACTTAAAGGAAGCTGGTAAATATCTTCTTTTTTATGGCACTACACTGAGTTGAATTGTTTAAAGATTTCCTGGAGCCTAGGATTGCAAAAGCTAAGTAAAAGCGACTGTTTGTTTTCACAACTTGTGTTTCAAATTTCGGTTGTATGCAATCTTTTGTTAAGTAATACTGATGTCAGCAGAGGTCTTAGTAACAGCGTTAACACACCAGAAATCTTTCACAGAATAAAGCTCAATGTAAACTATTTGTGGAAAAGTGCAGAATAGCGCTTGTTCCTTTCAGGCTGTTGGAAGCTTCAACTTAAATATGTATAGAAATGTTTTTTGCTTATAATCCTTGTTCAATTTTATACATAAAGCCAGACCAGAGCGTGTTAGGTACTTAATCCGCATGAAAACCGTATTGACGTCTTTTTTATACTAACTTTTTAAAGTGCATGATATAAAAGGTGTTAAACCGGAACACCTAAGAAGATTATATGAGTTTCTCAGAAATATTGAACTTTTTAAACTCCTTTTAGGTACATTTCACTTTTACTTACATCAAGCTGATCACGTACTTTCTTTTTTGAATGCATTCATGAACTAGTAGGTTAGAATAATTTTGAAGAATAAATGAGTTTCTAGGCGCTTTCAGGTACTTTGTCTATAGTTTAGATACAACACCTGGCCCCGTACATCGCTTTCAGAAGTTAATGGTTCGTGAACTTGTAAAAAATTCTCTATTTATATACAAGCAGAAAGATGCAATAAACAAATATTAACACCACAAAAACCGGATGGAACATGTTTGTAATTATTATTAATAATGAGAATTACTGAGCAAAAATATATTGTAACCCTTTTTGATAACAAGTACAATGTATGATTTTTAGGTGTAATATTGTTAAGGTACTCAATAAGCTAAACAAGTTTGCAAATTGAGCTTTTAACCCTTTCACATGAAATGCATTCATTGTTTTGGTAAAATGAGAGTATTGAACTAATTGTGGAAGCTTCAAAGTCACAAACTCGAGGATAGACAACTCAGGGGACGTTTTGTGTCTGCTTCCATAAAATCGTTTAAAAAAGCAAGGCGTGGTGAAATACTTACAACTTATTAGCGCAAAAGCTTGTGTATAGAAATAAGGTAGGCAAACTTACAACAAACTTTATACATTCATTCTACTAGCCAGCAAAAGGTTCTGATAAGTAGAAAACATTGTCTGAACTTTGGCTTGTTTAAATTTCTTGTGATTTTGCGCTACAACAAAAGCATTGTAACAGAAGTAACCAACCCAGAGGATTATCAATACGAAACAAAAAATGAGAAAAAATTATTATGCATGCCATAGTTTCATTTCTTTATATAGATTTTCAGGTGGCTCCAAGCCAGATTTATTATAAAAACAATACTTTATTGTTTTTGTTCTGCAAACTCAATCAAATTTACAGAAGGTAGCAACGAAGTGATTGACTTAATCAATATGTGTATACATTAGTATCATCAAACCAAATTACATTTAATCCCTGTATGAACTTTAGTATTATGCACTGGTTATTATTTTGTTTGTTTTTCAAAAGACGAAAATCTTCCCCATTTTTTTCATTCATTGATTTAATAGTTTTATAAAATTATAAAACACTATATTTTAATAGCTGCTAACAGCAGTTGCTTGTTTTTTCTGTGGTTGACTAAGAAGAGAAAAAAATTATTAAAAAAAGATTTTAAAGAATTTTCAACGGAACTCTTCTGAATATCATTATCAAACTTCATTGAAAATAACAGGGAGCAATATACTACTGGTGAACATTCACAAGTAAAAATTCATGACAAAACGGAAAAAAGGAAAAACTTGCTGAATTAATGGGTTTATAAAGTATCCTAATAGAAATAAGCCAGCTTTTATGCAAATCGTAAAATCAAATGCAATCCTCTGTTGCTATGTTCTCTGAATTCCTAATTGTGTTTGGTTATGTAGAAACATTTCGAACGGATTGCTTGTTCCTCAAAAAATTTGAAAGGATCCAAAGTGTAAAATTATGCAAGCAAGGAAAACCTACAATAGCATTTAAGCTGACGTTGCTATGTTTTATTTTAAAAAACCAATCACTAAACCCAGCTATTATAAATAAAGATAAATTATAAATTGAAAAATATTTTACATTTTATACATGTTTTCAAAGTCGGTTAGGTATTCCCCTTCCGGTAGCAACGGAGAAAATATTCGAAATTTTTGTATTTTTTTTACATTATTTTGTAGACGCGAACTGTGCAAAAAGGGAACTGAACAGGTTTGTCAGAAGAACGGCTTTTTCTGAATGCGGCTATATATATGACTTTTCAAAACATATCCCTGCTTACAAACTTTCAGCAGAAGACATATTTGAACTGTCTCACAGAAAAATGTCTCCTTGCATGTTCACCATGATGCAAAGTTTGTGTGAGGGTATTTCCGCAAACGCTGCACTATTTTTGGGTTTCTTCGCCTACGTGAACTTTCTTCTGATGTTTTGTTAAAGAACTCTTGTGCATGTAGTTCTTTCCGCAAGCGTCACAAGTAAACTTTGTTAATTTCACTGGACGCGTTTCCTCTTGCGGCTTTGTATCAACTTGTTTTGAAAGTGAACTTAAATTTTTATTAAGTAGAAAGATAAATGTAGGCAAACGTAAGTTGTGCACTTGACGAATATGATCTTCTAGGTCAACGTCTTCGCTAAACTTCATCTCACACCAGCTGCAGTCTTGAAGTGTATCATCCTGAATCTGCTTTTTGGCTTTAGGACTAGAGTTCTTTTTGGAAGAATAAGGTGGCAAAACGCACTTGTCCATCTTTCTGTTTTCTGAGCAATCTCTAATCTGTTAACAAGAAAGTTAATTAGATTAATAAATAAATGTGAAATTACAATTTAACAAGAATATTTTGCTTGTTATGAAAGCTCTTTAAATGATTTTTAAAATTTACCTTATGCTAAATTGTAGATTTTAAAGAAGCCGGTAAATATCCTTTTAAGGCACTGCACTGAGTTGACTTTGGTTTATGATTCCTTATTAGCCCAGGATTGCAAAAGGGAAATAAAAGCACCAGTTTTTCTCCACAGTTTGAATTTGAAATTTCGGTTCTACGCAAGCTTTCTTAGAGTGTCAGCAGAAGTCCTACTGCCAGTGTTAACCCAACTGAAGTCATTCACAGAATAAACTTGCATATAAAATATTTGTCGAATAGTGTAGAATAACACCTATTCCTTTCAAGTTGTTGCAAGCTGTGTCAGTGTTATTATGCTAACACTTCTTGTTCAATTTTATATATAAATCCACAAAATTCAACTCGAGTGTGTTAGGTACTTAGGCCGCATGAAACACATATTAACGTCTTTATTTAGAATAACGTTTTAAAGTGCATAGTATAAAGTGTATTAAGCAGGAAGACCCGAGAATACTAAGGGAATTTCGCAGCAATATTGAACTTTTTAAGTCCCTTAAGGTACATATACATTTTACGCACATCAAGCTGGTCACGTACATTAAATTTGGAGTGCATTGTTCATGATCTAGTAATTAAGATAACTTTTGAAGAAATAAAGAATTTTTAAGCCGCTTTTAGGTACTCTGTTTGTAGTTTACATACAACACCGGGTCACGTGCATTGCTTTCAGAAGACAATGTTTCATAAACATGTACAAAATTCTCTTTACATAATTAGAAAGATTCAGTAAGCAATTACTAACACCACAAAACATCGGAAGAAACCAGCTTTCTATTTTACACAAACAATAATAATTACTGAGCAAAAATACACTTTAATCCTTTTTGGTAACTAGTACAAATGTATGAATGTTTGCTTAGAAATCAATAAACAAGCTAAGCTTGCAAATTGAGCTTTCAATTTATCACATAATATGCACTCATTGAATTTGTAAAATGAGAGTATTGAACAAATTGCAGAAGCTTTAAAATCACAAAGTGGATGATGGACATTCCAGGGGACGTTTTGTATCCGTTCCCATAAAACCGTTTAAAACCAGCAAGGGGGAGCTACAGGGAACTACTTACTATTTATTTTGAATTCGCGTAAACGCTTGTCTACAGAAATAAGCTAGACGAATTTACAAGAACTGTATGTATTCATATTCTAACTTAAAACATATAAACATATTCTGATACGCGGACAACATTTTTTTAATTTGGCTTGTTAGTTTGCTTGTAAATTATGATTACAAAAAGATTGTAACAGAAGTAGCGAACTCAGAGGATTATCAAAACGAAACGACAAATAACACAAAACTGTTATGCATGCTATACTTTCATTTCCTTATATAGACTTTCTAATGGCTCAAAGCCAGGTTTACTATAAAACAATGCTTTATTGTTTTTGTTCTTGTTATCCAAATTCAATCAAATTTGCAGAGAATAGGATCGAAGTGATTGACATAATCAATAATCAATATTTTTATACCTTAATGTCTTGTCTTGCTTGTTTTTTCTTCTGTGGTAGACTTATGAGAGAAAGTAATCGTTTTTTATTTAATGGTTTTTGGAAGTCTTCATCTGAACTCTTTTGAATATCATCATTATACTTCATTGAAAACAACAGTGATCAATATACAACTAGTGCAAATTCAGAACTACAAATTCATGACAAATTGGTAAATGAGGAAAAACACACAGTATGGGTTGGGTTTGTATAGTATCCTACATCCCAGTAAGAGTAAGCCAGCGTTTGTGCAATAAGTAAAATCAAATACAATAGTTAATTGTTGTGTTCTCTGAATTCCGAATTGTGTTTGGTCCTCCAACAACATTTTAATCGGATGGTTTGTTCCTTGCAGAATACGTAGATCTCTTTAAAGAAACGAAGACAAGAGTGTTTGGGCATTATTAGAAATGACATTTTGGTTACAAAAATAATTACGGCAATCAGCATTTAATTTAACTATACAAATAAATTATAAATTGAAAAATATTTTACTTTTCGTAATTGTTTTTAAAATCGGCTATCTGGTAACAACAGAGAAAATATTTGAAAATTGTAAACTAAAATACATGATTTTTTAGGGGCAAATTGTGCAAGAAGGAAACTGAACAGGTTTGACAGGAGAACGGCACTTTCTCAATACGACTACATATATGACTTTGCAAATCACATCCCTACGTATAACGATTTCCGCAGAAGACACAGTTGAACGTTTTCACAGAAAAATTCCTTCTTGCATGTTTATAAAGATGGAAAGATTTCGTAAACGTATTTTCACAAACGATACATTATTTTTGGTTTCCTTCTCCTGTATGAACTTTCTTCTGATGTTTTGTTAAAGAACTTTTGTGCATGTAATTCTTTCCGCAAATGTCACAGGAAAAATTTGTTGATTTCACTAGACGTGTTTCTTCCTGTGGCTTTGTATCAACTTGGTTTGAAACTGGACTTAAATTTTCATGAAGTAGAAAGATGAACGTTGGCAAACGCAAGTTGTGCACATGACGAATGTGATCTTCTAGGTCAACATTTTCGCTAAATTTCTTCTCACACCAGCTGCAGTCTAGGTGTCCTTCATCTTGAATCTGCTTTTTGGGTTTTGTAGCAGTGGATTTCTTTTTGGATGAAAACGGACGTATAACGCACTTGTCCATCCTTCTGCTTCTGAAACGAAGTATGTTACAACAAAATTAGTTAGTTAAATAAAAGTGCAAAAACGATCAAACAATAACAATTTACATCCAAAGAATAACAATTTATTTGGTATGAATTGTTTTTGGAATGATTACCAATATTTACCTCAAGCTAGTTTGCAGAGTTAAAAGAGCAAGTTAGTGTTTTCGGATTTACGGCACAGCACTGATTTAAATTAGTTTCAATTTCTCTTTGAGCTTGGAATTGTTAAAGCCAAATAACAGCAACAATTTTTTAAATTCGGTTATTAAGTTTCGGTGATATGCAGCCTTTCCTTGAGTTGAACTGATGATGGCAAAAGTTTTACTAGTGGTATTGATCCACCTGAAGCTTGTCACGTTATAAACGATACTGAAAAAGTATTTCTTGATGAACTGAAGGAAACATTTATTTCTATACGGTTGCTGAAACCTTAAAATTAGTTATATAGTGTTCCTATTTTTGTGCGTACAACCTTTTTACAATTCTATGTGTATAACCAAATGCACCAACCAGAGCGTATGAGGTACTTAATCCGCATGAATAGCATATTCTTTGGGAAAACGTTTACAAGTGATATTGTGCTCGGATGGAAGGCACAGAGGATTAAGTAAGTTTCGTAGAAGTATTGAAATTTTTAAGCAAGCCACTTCTGGTACTTTGTCTACACTTTACGTATACCGAGCTGCCTACGTGGATTCGGAAGGCAATACAATACAGCACAAAATGTTCTATATGTAGACAATAGGGTTCCTTAAATAAATATTACTACCCCCAAAAAACTAGATGGAACAAGTTTTATCTTTTTTACTATGAATTTAAGAAAATTACTTAAATATGTTTTAAGTTTTAGTTGTCTTTGGTAGAATGTACAAATGCTTGCTTCTTTATGTAAAGCGTTAAACAGTACAGTTAAACATGTAATAATTAGGTAAACCAGCTTAGCAAATTTAGTTTTCAATTTTGTCATATAAAATGCATTGATAGTGTGAAAATATTAAAAATAATAACGGAAACTTCAGAATCTGAAAACCAAAAATAATCTTTTCACCACAGGTTATGTCGCCATTTTTGTAAAAAGCAACTGAGCGCGAATACAAAGCTAAGTCATGCACATTACGTAAACAAAACCACTTTAAAAAGTTTATATTTAATGAATCAATATTATACATTTACTTTTCAAACAAGAAAAATATTCTGGTATGTTGACAAAATTGTCTGAGCATTGACATGTTTGTTTTATTTTTCAGAAATTACAGCTGCAATGGAAGTATCGCGGAGGATGTGTCTAATTCAAGCAATTTTCAAGACAAAACGTAAAATGAGAAAAACTGGTGTGTATGCCATACTGGTGTTTGCTTATATATGTTTTCAGATGGTTCAAAGCCAGATTCCTTTGAAAAATAAAACAATGCTTTATTGTTTTTGTTTTTTGAATTCTAAATGGTAAGTGCATAATATATTGGCATTTGTAATTCCTATTTGTAATACATAAGCTGAATAAGTGTGACCTACACGACATGATCTCAACAACGTGATCAAAACTTTTAACTTAATGTCATCCGACCAAATTACATTTCATCCATGTATGAATTTATATAATTCAAATAATTACTATTAGCATAGCTTAGATTATCCTCCTTTGAAATAATCATAAATCGAGTTATCTTTTGGTTGATTATATATTGTCTCCAGTGGTACACACGGAGGGTCGATACTTTGGCAAATAATATACGTTTAGAAAATGTGAAATATTTTTTAAAATTGTTGGCCAACCGCATGTTATATTTTTATCACTGTTTGACATTGACAAGTTTGGGAAAATAGAAGTAGCAGAAGTTTACAAGCAACTGACGTACTTAGTTTTTATCCACTTTTCCGGTTTAGCTACTTTGTATAAATTATGGATTGCTTGTGCAACTCAGAAATAACTGCACCACGTATTCAATGCCAGTTTGTAGAACCGGTATTGTATCACCAGCACAATAAGTAATTTTATTTTGTGTACTTTGTACTTCGCTTTTATATAGATTGCTTGTGAACGTTATAGAGTCTTTGATGACTTAAAATATCTTCCATTACAAGGTTTTAGGAAATTTTATTACGAACGTTTTGTGAATATCATTATTACACTTTATTAAAGTTAACATTGACCAACGATATACTACCGGACATACCACGAATATATTTGTAAATAAACACAGGTCGCAGGTGTTCAGGCTTTAAGCATTGACGAAAACACTTAGCCGGGTTTCCGTATTAATTTCTATAAACAGTAAACGAAGGAAGTAAAGGAACAACACGATAGTTATAACAAAACGGTAAATAAGATAAACGTGCTCTACTGGATGTGCTTTTACAGGTTGTAGTTGGTTGCAATCCAGTTTTTTTTCAAACCCTAAATTCAAATATATTGCTCTATTATTCTGCTTCCTGAGTTGTGTTCTATTCTGTAGAAAACCATTTAAAACAAATTGCTTCTTTCCAGAAGAATAAATAAATAAATGTTACAAGTCACTAGACATTCTCATTTACAATCTCTTTTATTTTTTATTTTTATGTTTTTATTGGATTCACAGAAACGAATCGGGGAAATAACCAACTTGCATAAAACTAGTTGATAATAAATTACAACCTTAGTCTAAGCTTGTAAGGTTTGTATTGTCCGGTGTGCCATTTGTGTACGGGTTTCCAGTTCCAAACTTTTCAACCCATATGTCAAGATGCTTTGTCATCCAGGGAACAAAGCTTGTAACTTTCTGTACGATGCTAAACGTTGTTGGAGCTCCACAGGTGAGTCCTGTACAAATGCCATAAACCAAACATAAAAATTAAAACTTAATAAAGAATTAATATATAATTCAAAGAATCCTACCGTGTCGAAAACTAACAATCCCAGCCAAATACCACCTCTGCAAAGTATAATTATATGCCACAACAGGACCACCACTATCCCCATAACAAGTTCCTTGTTTAATCCAATCACTGGGATGCGTTAAACAAAACTCGCTATCCATCAAACTGTGATCTTCACCATCAACTTTAGTTAAAATAAATTTGCAATCTTCTCTATCAAAAACTTTCAATTCTATAACTTGTAAATATCTTTGCGCATCAAATCTCAATTTTGCTCCGTGGCCCACAATATTTACAAATAGAGGATCATCCCAATCTAGTTCTGGACCTGGAACACGCTCTAGTCCCAAACTTTCATGAGCATATTCTTTTAACATTATTAAAGCAATATCGTTTGAAAACCATTGTGGGTCGTATTCCTGATGAATTAAAATTTTCTTGGCGTGAAACGTTTGCTCCCGGGGTTGATACGCGTCCTTGTCTATATCTGCACCGATTAATAAAACATATGATGGATCTATGGTTGCAGCCGTTATGTCGGTTTGATTGTCGTCACCTTCCTAAAAAGTTTGAATTGGTTTTAAATTTTGTCAAAATTGGTAACCGTAATCATTTTTTACCCAAACACAGTGCGCTGCAGTAACAGCAAATCTCAAACCCCGGTAATTCATCAAACTAGCTCCGCAATGAAATCCATCATCTGTAAGGTCCAGTCGAAGGTAGTAAGGAGCTTCACCCCAAGCGGCAGGGCGACCTCCGATAATTCTTGGCTGTATAATATTTTCTGGAAGGGAAAAAAAGCTTCAAAATGTTTTCTAAATGTACAAATTCTTTGTCAAATTTTATATAAATATTGTTTATGCACTTCTATTTGGTCGTCTTTCAAATCTTAGCGGTGTGCTTGGTTTGCGCCGGCGCCAAGGTCTCCAGGCTGTTGTTTTGCTAATGTCCAAAAAGTAAATTAGTGTAAAAATGAGAATCACTGAACTAACTGTAAAACTCTTGCGCATGTTAAAAAACTATAAGTTTAGTTTCACAAATAATTTTATTAAAAAATAACGTTTGAAACTACCCATGTTCTGTTTTGATGCATTTTGGTGCTGACTTGATTGTAACTAAGAATAAAAATGCAAACAATAGATGTGAAAGTAGGACAGGGTACAAACAATTCTTCCATTTTAATCGTTAAATATTCAAGCCGATTACTTTCATTTTTGCTTTAATTTATGGTTAATTGTTTTAGATTGACCATTTATGCTTATTTAGTGCATTGTTGCATAAACATTTACGGGTTTATCTTTGTTCAGTTGCTCGTTGATAAACAATAAACCCTATGTTAGCTTGAAGAAAGGTTCACGTGAACTTTACTCGGTAACTTTGACTGCCATTGATGACTCACTGACCAAATATTATCATTGATTATACTTGAAAACCAAAGATTATCATTGATAATACTTGATAACCAAAGATTATCAATGATTACTTGAAGAGAACCATTGTCACATCAATGTGGCATGATGAGAACCATTGTCACATCAATGTGGCATGATGAGAACCATTGTCACATCAATGTGGCATGATGAGAACCATTGTCACATCAATGTGGCATGATGAGAACCATTATGGCATGATGAGAACCATTGTCACATCAATGTGGCATGATGATAACCATTGTGGCATGATGAGAACCATTGTGGCATGATGAGAACCATTGTGGCATGATGAGAACCATTGTGGCATGATGAGAACCATTGTGGCGTAATGAGAACCATTGTGGCATGATGATAACCATTGTGGCATGATGAGAACAATTGTGGCATGATGAGAACCATTGTGGCATGATGAGAACCATTGTGGCATGATGAGAACCATTGTGGCGTGATGAGAACCATTGTGGCATGATGAGAACCATTGTGGCATGATGAGAACCATTGTGGCATGATGAGAACCATTGTGGCATGATGAGAACCATTGTGGCATGATGAGGACCATTATCTGCTATTTGGTATTATTCCCATGCCGGTAGTGAAAATGCTGTAGCTGTATGGCCTTTAAATGCAGCAAAAAAGAGTACTTTAGAAAAGGTACTTTTAAGGTATCTTCCAGTTATCGGATTGACCTGAAAATCAATAAGGATTGTCGCAAGAGGTGTAGCTATTGATAACTGAAGACAGAATTGGAATAGGTCAAACGGTTGACGAGTTATCGTGCTTACGGACGGACGGAGGGACGTGCAGACACATCACGACGATAGGAGTAAAGGTACACTAACGTGAACCTTAATAATGTAATCTACGATGAAATATGGTAATTGAATTTTTGAAAGTGTGGTCATTAACCGGGTGTACCTATGCAAAATGAAAAAGTGTGAAATAGAGATACCTGCGTATACAGCAAACAAACTGAAAAGGTCGTACTAAAAGTGAAATGCGTCCTGATCTTGAATACTCTCATAAACCAATTAAAAACTCTTAATAGAAAGCAATATTATCTTTTTGTACTAATACATCCATCTCTAGATTACCAAACACGACAATACCGCAGATATAAATCAAAGATTATCTTTTGCTTTAATATAAACCGTAAAAACACAATATCAGTCGAATAAAATTATTATTTTACTTAACACTCGCTGAAGCCCAAAATCATTTTACCTCAAGTATGAATGTTTTTGTTAGCAAGAAAGAAACGTTCACGAATGACAAACCTTATATATGCATTTTTTGCCAGGGAGAGATTGTGGCAAGTTGCAAAGTTTTTATTGAATATGCATTGTTTTGTTTCTCAAAATTTGCAGCAGCAAATTCATGCATATTTAAAGCAAGTTTGTATCGTTTTTCGGGAATTTTTACAGGTTTACCGATTCACTAAGTAATTGCATATACTATAAGCCGACCTTGGGTGCTTTATCAGAACTCTGATAAAGCGTACAAAACCACAGAGAGTGAATTAAAGTTTGATTTTGGATTAAAAATAAGTTTTTGCAAAGAAATAGGCAAGAAGAACACAAAATCGGCTGACTCTTGGACCTTGAAATCGAAAATGAATTGAAAAGTACGTTCTTGCTCGAAGTAAGGCAAAACAAAGGCATTTCTTCTGTTTCAGTTTCTTTCAGCAGTTTTCAACTTTTAAGGAAATTTGTAAAAAGCTGTGCTTAGGTATGTCTATTCAATCAACAATCATATTCTTCACAAAACATTAAGTGAGACTACATTTGTTATACGGTCTGTGCCTTATATAAGGTTTTGAGTTGGCTCTGAGCCAGGCTTTTTGCAAACTTTAAAATTAAATACAATGCGCATTTATTTCTATTCTCTGAATTGTATATCGCAGTAGCATAAAACGCATATTATTTTTTCTGTCTGGCATTGACACATAAAATCTAATAGTGAAATTGATACATTTTAACGTAGAAATACTGCTTTAATTCACCAACATGCTGAAATATTGGACTTGATATATGGAACCATTGCAGCACGAGGCATGTCTGTAACGTAGAAAGAGTTACATGTATCTAGATTTCAAAAATTGCTGGGTACATTACACTTGGGTATTTTCCATATATCCACCATTGCAGAATTAGCTATATATTTATCCAGAGACGTTAAACGAAGGAATACAATTGCTAAACTTAATGTGCTGCATAAAACATTTAGCATTTTTTCAATTCCCTATTAAAAATTAGTACCATGAGAAGGAGTTTTGGTGTTTTTACCATTTTTTGAGCATTTCGTCAAAATTTGTGTACACTTTTGAATTGTGAATTCAAAAATAGTATTCTTTTGGTCCCAGGGTGACGGTATCACTGTACAATTGATGACCGAATGTGACGATTTCATGATTTTTCACGAATACCAGGATTTTTGAAGTTTTTAGGACATAACTTATGTATGCATCATAATCAGGGAAATCCCCGGGAGGGCCATCCTGATTTTTTTATTGCTTGTTTTAACAAAACAAACCACAAGACGAAATTCTGTTCCATGGTGGAGATATTTGGAAAAATGTATGGACAAGTATACCAAACCTGACAGAATCCATAGTGCCAAAAGTAATCGAATGCTGCTTCCGTCTGCGGCATTTAACCTGTCCAGCTGATATAACGAATTAAAGCCGATGCAAAACTCTAGAATCGTATTTCCCAGTTTTTTGAAATACTAACTTGAAAGAAAGTTATGACCATTTTAGTCAAACGGTCCATTATTGGCAAAATTGCATCACTTTACAAATATGGTCGTAACTTTCTTTCAAGTTAGTATTTCAAAAAACTGAGAAATATGATCCTGGAAATTTGCTTTGGCTTTAATTTGGTATACAAACTAGATAGTTTAGATGCAGCATACCGAAGCGGCATTCGATTACTTTTGGCACTATGGATTCTGTCAGGTTTGGTATACTTGTCCATACATTTTTCCAAATATCTCCACCATGGAACAGAATTTCGTCTTGTGGTTTGTTTTGTTAAAACAAGCAATAAAAAAATCAGGATGGCCCTCCCGGGGATTTTTCTGATTTTAATGCACACAAAAGTTATACCAAAAACTTCAAAAATTCTAGGATTTTTCAAAAACTATGAAAATGGTCACATTTGGTCATGAATTTTACAGTGATATCGTCACCCTGGAACCAAAAGAATAGTATTTTTGAATTCACAAGTCTAAAGGGTACATATGTGCCAATTAAGAGAAAAATCGGAGTAGGTGCCCAAAAAAAGGTAAAAACACCAAAACTCCTTCTCCATATGTGTTAACAACAGCATCAGATTTGTGCAAATTAAAATGGTAAGCTTTGCTTTTTGTTAAACAGTAAAACCTTTAAAGGGCCTGTGCACGAGCATAGGTGATAGAAAGATTATTTACAACTGAAATAGTTTCATAATATGCCTTACACTTATACATGAAGACCAGTATTTTTCCACAATCTAATTTTTGGAGACAAATCAGTAACGTAGATTTACCTTAAGAGCTTTATATATGTAATTTTTTGCGAGTAGAATTATTTGGCATGAAGCCAATTTAATTTAAAGTATGCATTTTTTGGTCTTCTCAGAATTAAAACAGAAACAGAATTCCGTTTTCCCAGAGATTTATGCAGGTCTCGTAAAAATTGTAACTTTACCAACTCTCAATTTGCATTCACCATTTTTGTTACCCTTTTTGTCTTTGACAATTGTTTGGTCAGTCCAAAATGTCAATCAACGCAGACGTGTTGACTTACAAGCATGCTAAATAACTGAATTAGTGCATTTCTGGCTTCAACTTTGTTCAAGATTTCAACTTACAACCACGTATGAATACCTTAGCAGTGTGAGAAACGTGAGGAGTGTAAAAGCGAAAGACAAATTGAATTGCTGAAATAAATAAACATTAAAGTATCCTGAATAAAATTATAAATCCCACATTTTGCTTTAGCTCTTAGGGTAGAAACGCATAGCATTAGTCGCTTGTTTGTCGGCTAAAAATGTTTAGACAAACTATGCGTTACATGCTCCTTACATCATAAGAAAATTGCCAAAATATTTCGTACTACCTGTATTATGTATGAGTTACGATTTGGATGGCATTTAACTCCAATATATTATAGTTATTGTATAAAATGTTTTGTTTACTTTTTAAAACAGGTAGATAACGTGTTTATAAGTTTAGGAAATTTTGCCTAGCTTGCTGCAACATACTCATAAAGTGCCTACTGTTGGTAGTTGTAAACCAGTGATGTTTCCAGATCCAATTGCTACTAAAATAAGTTTAAACGTTTTTGTCAGCAACTGAGGAACGTTTATGTGCAGTACACCTTATATATGCAGTTTTAAAACCAATTTAAACTTAAGGCAAGTTGCGAATTTTGTATTGAGTATGCATTGTTGCGGTTGTCAGAATTATCTGCGGCAATCTAATGAATTTGTGCTGCCAAGTTTAACAACCCGTCAGGAAGTTTTAGAGATTTTGGTTGACCAATTAATTGTACTCACCGTACTACAACCCTGAGTGCTTGGTTAGGTCATAAAATCATAAGTATGAAGTACCAACCCATGCTATTTTGTTTAATTGCAAGCCTGTTACATATACATTTTGTGGTTCGTTCTAGTAAAGCAAAATTTGACGTCATTGTTGACTGATTTTATGTTTATACGTGATTGACTTCCGGCGATACATTTATCATTACAAAGTTTTAAAAATATTACAGTTTTTGGAGTTATTGGAATACCGTCAATAAACTCTTAAAAAATAAAATTAATCAATACAATCTATGGGTTTTCACGGACATTTTTGTAACTTTAGACAGGTAAAAAATTATATTTCAAGATTATTCCAAACTTATTACTTAGTTGTGGTAATCTTGTCCACTTTTCAAGTCAAGCTCTATATACATGACAAAACGAAAAATGAAAGTAAAATTGTGATAAAGACCGTGCGTTCCTCTCACTACACACTACACGCATTAAAATGCCAAAGCGAAACATTTATTTAAGCAAAAGAGTTTTTGCAGTTTTTCCGGTTTATCAAGAATTTCAAATCACCACTGAAATAAATAAACCCTATGTAAGCTTGAAGAAAGGTGCACTGGTAAGCTAAAAGGTACCCTATCACAGATTATATTTCTGGAAGCTGCAAGATATTATACCACAATACTGATTGAACTTCTGGAAGCTTCCAGATATTACACCCCAAAGTTGATGGGTACCTTCGGTTACATTTAATTGCTTGTGGGTAACCTTGATTGCTGAAGGGTACCCTCGGTTACCTTAAATTGCTTGTGGGTAACCTTGATTGCTGAAGGGTACCTTCGGTTACCTTAAATTGCTTGTGGGTAACCTTGATTGCTGAAGGGTACCTTCGGTTACCTTAAATTGCTTGTGGGTAACCTTGATTGCTGAAGGGTACCTTCGGTTACTTTAATTTCATGTGGGTAACCTTGATTGCTGAAGGGTACCTTCGGTTACCTTAAATTGCTTGTGGGTAACCTTGATTGCTGAAGGGTACCCTCGGATACATTAATTTCATGTGGGTAACCTTGATTGTTGAAGGGTACCCTCGGTTACCATTAATTGCTTGTTGGTAACCTTGATTGCTGAAGGGTACCCTCGCTTACCTTAAATTTCATGTAGGTAACCTTGATTGCTGAAGGGTACCCTCGCTTACCTTAAATTTCATGTAGGTAACCTTGATTGCTGAAGGGTACCCTCGGTTACCTTAAATTTCATATAGGTAACCTTGATTGCTGAAGGGTACCCTCGGTTACCTTAAATTTCATATAGGTAACCTTGATTGCTGAAGGGTACCCTCGGTTACCTTAAATTTCATATAGGTAACCTTGATTGCTGAAGGGTACCCTCGGTTACCTTTAATTGCTTGTGGGTAACCTTGATTGCTGAAGGGTACCTTCGGTTACCTTTAATTTCATGTAGGTAAAAGCTGAAGGGTACCCTCGGTTACCTTTAATTGCTTGTGGGTAACCTTGATTGCTGAAACGTAACCTTGATTGCTGTAGGGTACCTTCGGTTACCTTAAATTGCTTGTGGGTAACCTTGATTGCTGAAGGGTACCCTCGGATACTTTAATTTCATGTGGGTAACCTTGATTGTTGAAGGGTACCCTCGGTTACCTTTAATTGCTTGTTGGTAACCTTGATTGCTGAAGGGTACCTTCGGTTATCTTTAATTTCATGTAGGTAAAAGCTGAAGGGTACCCTCGGTTACCTTTAATTGCTTGTGGGTAACCTTGATTGCTGAAGGGTAACCTTGATTGCTGAAGGGTACCCTCGGTTACCTTAAATTTCATGTAGGTAACCTTGATTGCTGAAGGGTACCTTCGGTTAGCTTTAATTTCATGTAGCTAACCTTGATTGCTGAAGGGTACCCTCGGTTACCTTTAATTGCTTGTGGGTAACCTTGATTGCTGAAGGGTACCCTCGGTTACCATTAATTGCATGTAGGTAGGTAGTTTTTGTATGTCCTATTTCCGTTGTGAAAATGATGTGGTCCTATGGCGTTTAAATGCTGCAAAAAAGACTACTTTAGAAAACCTTTTTAGGTACCTTCCGATTATCGGATTGACCTGAAAATCAATAGGGATCTTCCCAATATGTGTAGTTATAGATATCTGAAAACGGAATTGGAATATCTCAAACGGTTGAGGAGTTATCGTGGACGGACGGACGGATAAACGGCCAGACACATCAAGATGATAGGAGTAAAGGTACACTAACGTGAACCTTAATAAATCAACCATTGAGGCTTTTTCAGAGTTTAAAAGCATACGAATAAGTACCAGTCTACACATTTGTATTTAATATCAAAAGCATCTTGGTCATTGGTACATTTTGTGCTTCAATTTTGAACCACATAATTTTTTCACCATTCATCTTAGTCGATACATTTGTTACTTTGTATTTCCTTCCATTAAACCTTTATGAAATTATCAGAGAAATTCAGAATTTTTCGGAGCATCATTAATAAGCTCCTTAAAAGTTGAAAGTGGTTACCAGCAAAATGATATAGTTTGCAGTGTTTTATTAGTTACTTCTCACAGTTTTCTAAATTTTTCTGTTTCAAAGTTTATCAGAAGAATTTTATTTGGTTTAAGTATGTGAAACTACCACTATTTACACAACGATATTCGTGAGAAACCGTTAAATGACAAAATTATTTAGTGGTAAAGGTCGTGCTTTATATAGGTTTCTACCTGGCTCCGAGCCAGGCGGTTAGCAAACCGTAAAACTAAATACAATGCGCTACTGTTCCTATTCTCTGAATTGTGTACTATAATAACAATATATTCGTAGTTTCTTGGTGACGGTAAAATAACTAACTTGTGTCGTGAAAAAAGGCATGCAGCTTAGTATCAATAATCCTCGCTTGCAAAAGATCAGAATGAGGCTGAGGTCTATTTTCACAGTTTGTCAATAGCAAGACACAGTTAAATTGCATCTCAATAAAAATGACCATCAACCAAACCATTCTTGATTGTGTAAACATTGTCAATATAAGTAGAGTTTGGGAGCCGTTTTGCTGGCATGTATATAATTTAAATTACATTACATTACATATGAAAATATTTTGATATATAAATATAAGCGCAACCTGCATACAAAATATAAAATAAACTTTAATATATCCAACTATTATTAGATAAGCACAAAAACGTCAATGGGCTTGTGCACGAGCATAGGATATACAAAAGGCGGCTTGTTCCTTAGATAGTTTCATATCGTGCCTTATACTTGAAAATCAAGACCAGCCACAAATTTCCACAAACCAAATTCTTTAAGATTATTTTTCACTTTAATAGATTGTAAAGTTTTAACCAATGTCAGTTTCTGTGATTGTTAAGCCATGCAAAATCAAAAAATGAAAGATTTGAAAAACCGGCTAAGCTCTAGGGAAAAATTAAAGGCGACTTGCTTTTTCCCAGACAAATCCGTAGAGCTATGTAACAAAATAAGAATATTTGTTTTTAGATCCACAGAAAACGAACGGAAAGTTTACCTGTAGTGTTGGAACTCATAGTATTAGTCGCATTTGTGTTGGCTAATAATCTTTAAACAAACTGTACGCTGCATAGTGCTAATCTATTGTGTGTGAATTGTCATATGGTTGGCATGTTACTCCAGTAATGCATAGTTTGCATTTAAAATATTTTCTTTACTTTTGCAAAATGATAGAAAACGTTTTTAAAAGCTTAGGAAATTCATGCGGCTGCTGTAACATAATCATAAGATGCCTACTGTTAAAAGTAAATCAGTAATGATTTAAACCCCTATATGTATTATAGTAACATTTTAAAAGACACGTACACTAACAACCTTATATATGCAATTGTAAAGCCACATTAGCATTTCGGCAAGTTGCCAAATTTTGTATGGAGTAAGTATTGTTTGTGGTTCTTAGAATTAACAGCGGCAATTTCCCACATTTTTGCCGCAAATATTAACCATTTTCTAGAAATTCTTTAGTTTGTCCAGTGCATTAGGCAGCCTTACACCCCATGCCTCAAGTTTGATGATTTTTTAGAATAAAAAATAGTAGGAATGAAGAATCAACGAACATATTGTAGTTTTTTTGTACAATCACAAATATTTGAACTATAAGTCTTTACTTCACTTGTGTAAAACAAAATTTGCCTCTTAAATTGTGACGATTCAACTTGATAGGCATGCAGCAAGATATCAAGAATCCTTTGTAATAGATGAGAATAAAGTTATTTAATTTGTTTCGTGCATTTTAAGCTTCAAATTTCAAGTTCAAGACTATGACTTGTAGAAGACATTCTAGAAATTTTATGAATACCGGGTTTTATTTGTAACTTTATACAGTTTGTTAAATTTCCGTTTATTAGAAATTATTAGAAAAATATTGCTTTGTTTAGAGTATAGTATACCGCTAGTACTGAAAAACCAACGAAATTCAGGACGAAACGTTAAAGTGAGAATACATTTGTGATACGCGTCGTGCTTTATATAGGTTCCCAGTTGGCTCTGAGCCAGGATTTATGCAAAGTGTAAAGTTAAATACAATGTGCTTTTGTTCCAATTCTCTGAATTATAAATGTACATTATGCATGTTTGCTCGTGTTGATGATGCAACATATTACCTAATATTTCAAATGATAAATTGTTTTCCAATGGTTGACCGCAGACATACTGCGTCGCGTTGGAGTATTTGCAAATTCTTTCGACGCAGCTGATGTATGATGGACCGTTTCAAACTAACTTCAAGGACTAATTTCATAATTTTTTTAATTTTAAGACACTGGTAAGTAATACCTGGATAGTAATGACCATCAATCAAACCACCCTTGATCTTGTAAATATTGTCAATAATCGTCAAGCTTGGGAATTGCTTCGATGGTGTCCAGAAAATTTGAAATACATTTCGTATGAAAATAGATAAATTTAGTGACATTGAAAAACTAATTTCTAATTTATTACCTTTCCAATTGTTATTGAGAAACAGTAAAAACTATAATGGGCTTGCAAACAAAGCAAAGAATATAAAAAAGACTGTAATAATTTGCTTTAATTTTTAATATCAAGTATACTGTATGCATCTACAATCTAGCTATCTAGTGGTACATCAGCGGCTAATGTGTCTGCTAAGAATCCTTACAAAACCTAAGAGCTACATTATTGTACACCATTAAAATGTTGCTATAAATTGTAGTGCTACGGGCATCTCATATAAATTCCCATTAGGATGGTATGTAAATCCAAAAAAATCATAGTACAAAAACATGCCAAAAATGTTTTGTTATTTTTTGGAATATGAAAACGTTTATATCAGATTTGGAAATTGCAGGATTTGCTGTAATATTCTCATAAGGTGCTTACTGTTGAATGTAAACCAGTTACGCTTTAAAACCATATAGCTATAAATTTACTTTGAAAGTTTCCTGCGAATAGATAAAGTTAATTAGTTTTGAAAAGAATGCGATTTTTCTACTTCAAACAAAAGATTGTTAATTTTTATGCTTTTATTACAGTTTTTTTAACTCACAGAGAATTTTTGAGTTTTTTTGGAAAATCATCATTAGCCTTGTTAAAAGTAACACACGTCAATAATCAACTAATGGAGCGTACAGTTTTAAAAACTGAGTTTTTACAGTTAATAAGCTTTCTAGTTTTCTAGATTATTGTGAACATATTAGGTGGTTGTACATATTATTTATTTAGTCATCCAATCAAGCATTCCATATTCCTTACAAAACGTTAAATGAAATTAAACTTGTGGTTGAGCTTGTGCTTTATATAGGTCTCTGGCTCTGAGCCAAATTTTTGGGCAAGGCGTAAAATCAAGTACAACAATGCGCTATTGTTTCTTTTCTCTGGAATGTAAATTGTAATTTCACATTATACACATTTTTCGTGTTTACAGTGAAGCATAAAATCGGATACTGAAATGTAAATGAAGTGATATTATCAAATTCCTAACCTATTTATGTTCCAGTCAAAGAGCATATCTGGTCAATTTATGTAAAATAATTGTATGATAAGCTTGCATGTACGTTATGATGCACTTCTAAAGTAGAAAAAACCATCAATGAATGTTTAGTCTTTTTTAATACTACATACAATGCAGCGAAGTATAAACATTTCATATATGTGTAAATACTTGACCGTTCCAGAAAATATTTAAAACAAACATTTAAATAATTTGCCAATAAAATAAAAAAACTCAACATCTCCATGGTAATTGCAACTTATCAAGTTGTATTTGATCGGGTGAATGTTGTCAATGTACTAAAAATAGGGAGCCGTCATCCACTATCAACTATCACGTTCCAACCAGCAAGTTTGTGTTTAATCACAAGCACGTTGATTATACATTTTTTACAAAACGCATTATTCTAAGTCGTAGTGGTATCGGGCAAAACATTGGTCAATTTATCTTTTTGATTAAACAGTTTTCAGACATTTACAAAGGAATTCTGAATTCTTCGGAACATCAACAATAAGCTTTATAAAAGTAAAAAATATCAATAAAAAATTAAAAGAGTATTTTGGTTGTAGTGTTCACCTCGTCACGCAAATCACTTCTATCGCTTCCTGACAAAACGTTAAGTTAGTGAGAATACACTTGTGATGCTGATCGTGTTCTATATAGATTTCTGGTTGGCTATGAGCCAGGCTTTTTGCATAAGACAATGCGCCATTTTTCATTTTTTCTGGTTTTTCAAATTGTAATTGCATAGGGTACAATATTTCAAATGTTCACGTAAAACATAAAATGTAATACTGAATTTAATAAACTGGAAGCGTATGCAGCATACCATTGATAATCGTTTGCTTGCAAAAGATAAGAATAAAGTGACGTTATCAATATGTTTACGTATTGCGTTGGTACATGTACAATTTCGCGTAGCTTCTACGAGGCTTATATATATTTTTACTTATAAGCATTTTACTATACACATGCATACGTTTGTTGGGCGTACAACGTGAGGGAAATATTTTACAGTTAACCGTTTCAAAACTTAATGAAAATGAATGAACTAAGTATTTTAAACAATTTGCCAAAATAATACACTGTTAATCAACACCTCACGTATGACGGATGATCACTTCGTGCACTTTATCCTGTATATGTTGTCAAAATTGTGCAGCTTGGCAACGTACCGTTCTTACATAGAAAATTTCATGTTTTTTGACTAACCGACCAAATTAGCTTTGAATTTTCATAGGGACTAAACCTTGATGGAGATGGGAGCTCATGAATCATGATTGCAGCAAGACCTATATATAAAACTACTATTGCGACCGATAGGTATGAAATTGAAAAACATAAGTAATTATGGTAGTACTGGAAATTTGTATGCTATACCCCCATCAATCAAACTCCCAGTTTTCCACCAATTCTACACCATATTTGAAGCTCACATCCACCATCCAGTAAAACTCGTGGAATTATGGTGTCTAGTAAGTGGAATTATGGTGTCTAGTAAGTGGAATTATGGTGTCTAGTAAGTGGAATTATGGTGTCTAGTAAGTGGAATTATGGTGTCTAGTAAGTGGAATTATGGTGTCTAGTAAGTGGAATTATGGTGTCTAGTAAGTGGAATTATGGTGTCTAGTAAGTGGAATTATGGTGTCTAGTAAGTGGAATTATGGTGTCTAGTAAGTGGAATTATGGTGTCTAGTAAGTGGAATTATGGTGTCTAGTAAGTGGAATTATGGTGTCTAGTAAGTGGAATTATGGTGTCTAGTAAGTGGAATTATGGTGTCTAGTAAGTGGAATTATGGTGTCTAGTAAGTGGAATTATGGTGTCTAGTAAGTGGAATTATGGTGTCTAGTAAGTGGAATTATGGTGTCTAGTAAGTGGAATTATGGTGTCTAGTAAGTGGAATTATGGTGTCTAGTAAGTGGAATTATGGTGTCTAGTAAGTGGAATTATGGTGTCTAGTAAGTGGAATTATGGTGTCTAGTAAGTGGAATTATGGTGTCTAGTAAGTGGAATTCGGGTGTCGATGTCCGTCTACAACACGACTAAAACACGTTGAATTTTGGTACATATCCGCACGAGAAATCTGCCAATTTGAATCCAATTTTCTACTACCATTTAACTGAAAAAATTATGCTGTACTAGACACTAGATATGTTAATGATAATTAAATTAGTACTACATAACCTTATCAATTAAAATTTATTTTATTAACCATCATCTCAAAAATCAACATATTTTTCTCTTAAATGATCTAAAAAATCTCTGATTGGGAGCACTTCCACTCTGTCCTTGTGACCAGCGCGTTGCAGGTCAAATGGTTGAGACCCTCGATGCCCAAGTAATTGGCCGCCCTTCAAAAGTCACAAAAAATCATTTAAATTTTGAAAGCAATTACGCACTTCACATTAGATTAGATATCCCTAAAGGATAATAATGTTTACACTGAGATTACCGTAATCAAATGAAAGAGTTTTTTTGGTCCACCACCACAAAGTCCATGTCCTACCTGATGACGTTCCGTCCAGGTCAGCACCTTTTCCAAAATGACTCCACCCGACTTCTCCGGTTGGATTCGACCAAGGGTGGGGCAGAAGAGGTGGGGACAACAAAATTTTCAATGCATTTTTTTGTCGCACAACACCCCAATTTGAACATAACAATCAACTCACAATCAAATTCTGAACAACTTTTACCATGTACCATTTTGCCCCATCACCCCTAGTTTTCGAGATATGGCCACCCTCTGGACATTGACATGACCGAGAAAAAATTATTCAAAATTTTCTCGGCGTTCAACCAGCAAAATAACACCTGACCGTCATTTAGTGACGACAGCGGTGAGATTTAGGCTACCGGGCATTTCTGCTTGTCCCACTGCTTTCAATGGCAATGGCAATGAGTATGCTTGCAGCTGTGAGGGTTTTTTAATATAAAAATTACACGTAGAATTTACGTGTTTTCTACGTATCTGAGACTTGAATCATTTTTGGCGTCCAAGCTGAAAATGTTCAGCAAAGTTCCACGTGTTAACTATGTTTATTAACAGAGAATAATTCGTAGAAAAAATATTCTCCGAAATATCCACGAAAAGTACCAAAATGCAACGTGTTTAACACCTCTGCACTGTGGTTGATCGGGACGTTTCAGTATTCATACTACTAATGGAAATTCAACACAAATTTTCGTGAACAGACTTTAAGTGTTTCAAAAACAGCTACAGACGTCTGCGTATATAGTCTTTTAGTTGGCTCCAAGCCAGTTTAAAAAAAATCAAATACAAAGCCCTATTGTCTCTGTTCTTTAATTACCAATGTAAAAAGCAAACTGTGTTTATGCTTTAATGTGCAAGTTAAAGCATAAAAAGCTTATACTTAATCTGATAAATGGCATGACACTTAGAGGATTATATGGCTTCAAATCAATCATTTCTTGCTTACGGTAGATAAGCATAAAGTGACAATATTATCAAAAATGTTAAACCATTTGACAAGTTGCATAATTTCAGGATTGTGTAAACTCATTTGTCGATATATTTATGTTGCGATGTTGAGTTTTAAAATAAATTGCACAAACTACATTGTCATTTTAAACGAAATATATATTTTTATTTATATAAATCACCGGTTTAGATTTATATGCTAATACTATTTTAAATCTAAATTTAACATCCGTACATATTCTTCAATCTCTGCTGGTCGGTTCCGTGAAGGAAGCCTTCTGATCCAAGTGGTTGTCCGTTCTAAAATAAAATAAATACACAAAATATTATTTTATTGGCGTTTTATAAGTACCTTTGGTAAATACAAATATATTTTTAATAACCTTGGCAGTCATGGTAGGTTGGCCATTATGGCTAAAAGCGTAGTTATCATAGTGCATAATACTGCGCTGATTATACGGCACTCCAAAAGTTCCCCATTGATCAGTTGGCAGCTTATCAAAGTTGTAGCTCATACCACCTTGAATATTCTCCCAGTGAATGTTAACCCAGTCATCACGATCAGGCCTGCATTGTTCGTGATGGAAGCCCAAAGCGTGAATCATTTCGTGCATAATGGTGCCAATGGACATGCAGCCAGGGCTTTGAAGATTCATGTCTTGTCTGCCGCCTTGTTTGCCTACGTAGGAGTTGCAGCCGTTGTTGGAGCCCTTGATAATGTGAATGAAGTCGCCGCTTGGATTGGACTCTGGGGGCCAGATGCCGAATTGCACGCAGGGAATGACTTGCATGAGGTTCCACATGGCGTCGTTGATAGCTTGGCGTTCGTTGCCATCTGAAAACATTCCAAAACATATTTTGAAGATTTTGAAAATATATCAGATTAAACACCTAACAGATAAATAGTGAATGTGTTACCGTATGAACCATCATAGCGAACGTTAAAGTTCTGCCATCTGTAACGACCATCGATCAAGCCATTTTTGATTGTGTGAATGTTATCAATGGTGGTACAGGCGGGAGCAGTAACGTTGGCAAAGAAGTCGACATCTAGAAAAATTCAAAACATTTTCATTAAAACTTAATTCAAGAAAACTGTTTCCGGTTTTTAAAATGTTAGAACTTACTTGACTTTGGTGGCGTTGGTGGTAGAGGCTTGTCTAATGGAGTAGCAAAAGCTACATTTAAAACTACCACAACGGCAGCTAATAAACTAAGCTTAGACATTGCGAAATTAAGTTATGAAAACTAGCGAGAATTAAAAAAAAGAAAGGTAGACTCGTCGTCCCAGTGGCACACTACATTATATCCAAAAATGCACGGGTTTAATATACTCGTGTTTATCGGAGAACTGTCAATCATTTTAATAACAATTGATTTGTTTTTGCTTCGAATGTGTTAACATAATGACATTTAACAGGGATTAAGTTTTCATCATTTGCAAACTTCCCACTTGTCAACTAAAAGTCTAAGCTTTATCAAAACTTTATATGCAACTTATATAACCGCTATATCACAAGATCATTTTTTAAATATTTTTTACCGGAGTAATAATTAAATGTTAATTAGGCATTGCAAAATCAATTGTTTTACACTGGTTTGTTTTCAGTATCACGCCATTTATTTGTCAAAATTGACATTGAACAAGTGAATTTTGTTTACATTGGCAGAGAAGATAATGTCATGCAGTCTCCAATTTAATCACGCGCTTAGCAAAACCTGTGCTGTGTGTGATATTATTTTTGTCAACTAATCTTCTTTGATATGGGATTATTGAAGATTATGCAGTCTCAATATGTACCTTTATGCGGGGGAATTTTATTTTTAGTGTAAATGAACTCGTAATGTAAATGTCTTGGTGAAGGTCAGACGGAATGTTGCAAACGTATAAATTAATCAATGTCAATTCATTACATTCGACATTCCATTGTTGCTCAATGTTGGTACCTAAAAACAAGAATGAATCAAGTTTTTAATTATCAGATTGTCACCTTTTTGATACTTATATTTGTTACTCTTCTTTATGATCATTTGCATTTAGAAATGTCAATCAGAAGATAACCTGTCTTATTGCAAAATTAATACGGAAGGAGTATTCCTCGGTGCCAAATTGTGTTAAATAAGTGGCAGATTTTAGTTTTGTAGTTCAGAGTAATCATCCTGCTAAGCACGCAATCACGCTTTTCAAAAACAAAAAATAATGCTGCTAAATACCTAAAGAACTAATCAAAACAATTTGTAACCGGACCAAAATAAGTAGATTTACTCAACCGTATTTTTACAGCAATACATCCACCTTAATATCCAAATAGCTATAGAAGTATTTCTATATGAGTATTTCTTGAATATTAAGAAATATTTATTATCATACTTTTTATATTTAATTTGATTAAAAATATTGTCAATTTTGTTTTTTGTGGGTCAGTAAAAAACAAGCAATTTGTCAATAGGACGGTGCTGGTAGCTCACTTCGTCAGAAAATAGTTAAAGTTCTGTGTGCACGTGTGTGCGTACACTATCACTGATCAAAGCTCATGCTTATGAAACCTACACATTTACCTATGCAAAGTCAAGTTAAAATTACACTAAATTCTTATACGTTTTTTACTTATTCTAATGTCATAATTACACTAAATGCATCGTGAGTAACACATGACATAACATTCAAACAAACACTAAAAACTAAAGTGATATAAACAATCCAATTGACGTAATAACCCAGGACGGGATGTCAATAGCGGATAACTAACTAATTTTAAAAACGAGTTATATAACAAATTTGATTGAAGGTAAGCTGATAGATCACGTAACTGTAGATATGATTGGAGGATTAGCTGGCAAACGCCGAGAACTGGAATTAGTCATTGATAACTGTCATCAAATAGAAACTAATCATGTATGTACATATGGTTTGGTATATTATATTATCAATACATATTATATGCCGAGCCGGCATAGCCCAGTGGTTATAACCATACTACTGAGGCTGCCTTGCTCCGAGTTCAATCCTCGGTGATCGGCAAAAATTAAACGAATCATTGTTTGGAAAAAACACAATTCAGCCAGCATAACGACCCAGGACGGGGCGCTGGTGGTGTAAAACAAACAAACAAATATTATGTTGATAACACTGTGGCTACAATAATAACGCGTATGTAAGTGACTTATCCACGCTAGAGCATGCCCATTTATATAATGAAATGTATATTTATAAGCAGCAAGCATTATTTATTGAACTACCAAAAATGTTTTTTTGGCACTGCCGAATTTCTAATAGCTTCCTGAAAAAAAAAATGTTTAAAAAACAATGTACATTTATCACAATGTCCGAGGAAAAGTAAAAAATAATTCTCTCTGTCCCAGATAAATCGCGACTCGCCACCAAAAAATGCACACGTTTGCATAGAAACAATTTCTATGAAACATCTCAACAGGTCAAACTTCATAAGATCATAAAAAGTATCATATGATCAGATTTCGGTACTCATGAATACTTCCATATTCTTCTTTTGGTTTTGGGCAATTGCCTTATTCCTCGTCTGCTGTTACCAGCATAATTTTGTGAAAATGTATTCCAAGATGTCATCAGTTTCAACACAGTCTTTGCTGTCCTCTTCTTCGTCAAACGTACTCTTCGACAAAATGTCTCCACAGGTTCGACCCCAGTCCAACATGAAATACTGGAACGTTGCATGGAAAATAGGAATTACGGTGGTTTTGGTACTGGTGATAGTAGTTGTGGCATACGACTTGGTAAAGAAATCTCAAGAACGTGTTGTTGAAGTCAAAGGTAATACAGTATCAAAATTCATTTGTCCTTGCATATAATGAATGTTCATTAGATTTTAAGTGGCAATCAATTTTTAAACCCTATTTTATATTTTATTCCAGGAATTTCTTGCTTTGAATGTACGAACAGCGTGAATATGAATCTCACCGAACCTGGGCTGCCGTTTGAAAAGTTATGCTTGAAGAAGCCAAGAAACGTTCGTAAATGCTTTCCGGGTACAACGTGAACATTACAAATTATTACATTCTGTAACAATAAAATTACATTCCATATTATGCTCAATGTAATGTTATTCTTTTTTTTCGGGCGAATTATGTGTCGTCCAGCAGATATTCCAAGAAAACATGTGGCGAGTGATCCGTTCATGTTCCAACACAACCAAGCCTCCAGGCTGTTCTTTCGCAAAACGAAAATCCAATATTACGAGTTGTTTCTGCAATACAGATCTGTGTATAAAGTAGATGGTATTTTATATAATTTGCTGTTTTATGTTTCGTGCTGGTTTATGCACCCGTTGCGTTGTTATTGGTTAAAATTTAATAAATCTTGTCTTGCAATATTTATCAAATCGTACTTTATCTAGTGAATTTAAAGAAACCACACTTTGAGCCTAGGTAGATAACAGAGCATCATATAATATATCAACCGAAGATGTTCTTGTTTCAAATTACCCTTAGTATGAAGTTTGACCGTACTGTATTTACAAGCATTTTTGGTGACGAGTCGCGATTTATCTGGGACAGAGAGAATTATTTTTTACTTTTCCTCGGACATTGTGATAAATGTACATTGTTTTTTAAACATTTTTTTATTTTTAGGTTTTTATTTAATAATTCGAAAACGATTTTACTTCACTATTATATCTGTTATGTGAAGTGTTGTCCTACTATGTGGATATATTTGTCTTCTTTACGTTTTACAAATATGGATGTTACATTATATAAGCATCCCAACAAATCCCAAATATATTTTTGCAAACTCAAACGCGCCTAAAACCCTTGTAGATCATGGCCATGATAACCCATACCCATGCACGTTTTAGCAATAGTGTAGAATACTGTAGCTTAATACATCAGGCTTTAGGTAGTCAGATATAAAAAAACTACATAGCTCTTTTGCTCGTTCAAACTAATGGTCGACAACAGTTGGTGGCATTTTAAATATCTCATTAACTTTAAACTCTTCCTTTCGGTGCTTTGCTACATGTCAACACTGCTAAATTAGCAAGCTACTGTCTTTAATATGCCTTTAAGTAATAATCGCCATTGCAAGATACTTGATAGTTTTCTCTTCCAGCCGTCCGTCCGGCCTTATGCGTTTTTCTCAGCAACGGCTGCACGATTACACCCAATCTTGGCATACTACAGGTCCTCAGGGTCTGGCATACTACAACCTTTTACGAAATTCAGATCAATAGGTAAACTCTAGGTCATGGGTCACAGCGATTTCTAAATATTTTAAAAAGGAATCTATAGGATTCGGCACATAATTTGAGATAAGTTTTAACCCGAATTACAACCTTACAGCCAGTATGTTTAAATTCATGTTTAAAGGCCCTAAATCAGAACCTTAATTGTCGGATACCGATAATTAATTGTCAGGGTTTTACAGCCTGCATGCTGTGCAACACTTTAACTAGGATTACCAATTACAGCCCGTTTATTAATATTTGGGTTTTAAAGCCCTAATGAAGAAGTTCATTCTGTTTTGTGAAATTTTATTTTACATAAAATCCAACCTTGCAACATTAATTTTATTGAAGTTTGCAACATCATCAAAACATGGTTATTTTATTCAGACATTAGTAACGTTACAGTTCATTGAAATTTGCAAATTTCCCCAACTTTTTGCACAATAAAGATGCAAAGAATGTCCAAAAAATTGTTACATGCAATTTAGACCAGTGGTTTGCGAGATAATATGCAACGCATGGTTTTTTGGACACTAGCAACATTATATCCTATTGGAATATGCAACTTTTTCCAAACTACCAAACAACCCACAAATTTGTAGGTGCCAAGATTGGCAAAAAATTTTGTTTCGTGCAGTTTGGACCGGTGGTTTGCAAGATAATATGCAAAATATGCTTATTTAGGACATAAGCAACATTACAGCCTATCGAAATATGACACTTTTTCAAAAATTTCGATCTCAGCACACACCCCCGTACCATCTAAATGTCAATTTTTTTTGTTGCTTCAAAATCGGTGAAGCTGTTCCTGAGAAAACTGCCTGAACATCTAAAACGAGGGTATCAGTTACATTACAGCCTATCGAAATATGACACTTTTTCAAAATGTTGGGTGAGTGCCGGCATCCAGAGATGATAAGAATGTCAAATTTTTTTGTTTCATCGAAATCGGACAAGTCGTTCCCGAGATAATTAGAGATCATTGAAAAACGGAGGGTACCGAATGCAACATACATTCTTGATAAGCCTTTTTGCTTCTCAAGGTACGAGGGATAATCACCTGCGCTACGCGCAGGTGATCAGAATCCCCAGATAAATGTACAAAAACAAATTTTATTGAAAATATTTTGTATCATATTAAACTGACAAATACGGCAATCTATAGTAAAATATCCCTCGCATATATTACTTAAGGTTTACGCACGTGGAAAGAGGTTAAATCAACGTTGGCGCTTTGCAATGTAAGACATAATTGTATTATGGCTTCCTCCTAAATGTAGAAAAAATTTTGCTCTTCACAAGTTTGTTTCTACAGCAAAAAAAAATCTAAAACTTTGGGTAAAACTTTATTTTGGTTCTATTTCTGAGAAAAATTTTCACGTTTAAATCAGAACCAATTTCTGAAGTTTGAAAACAAATGTTTGTTAAACTTTTGAAATCTAATATGTTGAACTTCAACAACAATTTGTACCGGCTTGTCCCAAATATTTTTAATTTGGACAGGTTTTCAGGTGAATCCAGAATTCAAAAGGGTTACGCCAAAACTTTATGGCTTCCCCGCATAATCTGTTGTTTTCACATAGAATACCACAACACCAGGCATGTATTCCAGATAACTGAGAATAAAACTGTGGAGTATTTCTATACCATTTTGTTAGCTATAATGGCTTTGGATAACATATATGTCATAAGCTTTTTAATTTGGAAGGATACATCCTACATGAAAGCCAAAGAATTTTATGACATACTGGTACACACGTCGTCGAGATCGTTGGGCTGTCTTGACATTGTGGGTAATTATACGAACACACGAAGTTTTGTATCTATTGAATGTGTCGTTTCACTTGGATGAAAATCTAAAAGGTAAACAGTAAATCTTTTACATTTGCTTGTTTAATCAGAAATATTCTTACAAATTCTCGTAGTAATATTCATTGCTACGATAATATAAACTCTAACTGTGGCTCAAAACTGGGCTACTTGGGCTCTAAACAGGGCAACTTGGGCTCTAAACAGGGCAACTTGGGCTCTACACTGGGCTACGTGGGCTGTAAACTGGGCTACTTGGGCTCTAAACGGGGCTACTCGGGCTCTAAACTGGGCTACTTGGGCTCTAAACTGGACTAATAGGGCTCTAAACTGGGCTAATTGGGCTCTAAACTGGGCTACTTGGGCTCTAAACTGGGCTACTTGGGCTCTAAGTTAGTCTATTTGTGTTCTAAATCAGTCGAAATGGGTTCTAATCCTAACAAAATGGGTTGCTGGCACGTTTTTGTTCATATTGGTTTTAGCAGCAAGCATTTTATAATGGGTTTCCATGGGCGTTTTCTTGCGTGCCAATTACTCCAAATATTGTATAAGAAAAATTTATTTTATGTAGCTTTTGCAATTTTGCCTCGAAATTTCCAGGTGCCTTTGGACCTAACTGGATAGTTCCTTTTCAAGGACCCCTAGAACAGCATTACTGGATACTAACTGTTGTAATTGGGATAGTGTTCAACGTTCAACCAATTTTCCCTCTAATTCTATATTTTCAAAACTGGGACAGTATAAGGTACATCTTCAAGCGGGTAGAGATTGTTTTCCGGAATTTGTAAAATATCAAGTTGTAAAACAGCTTGTTATACTCACTGGAAGTATCATGGACCTGATATTTTCCTACCTGGCTTTATTCGGAGGCCACATCGTTCTAGGCTCAATCAGTTTAAGTTTTTTCAAAACAAAATTTTTTCTTAGCACATTACAACAACAAGTTCAAACAATAACAGCTACACATTCCGCGCTACTTCAGTTTCGAACAATACAAGTGTATAACAAAATTACGCAAAGCTGTTGCAGCTCAATAGCTTTTCCGACCACTTATGGCATTGGATATTTTGTACTGGTTGGTATGTTTGCAAAATGTATTAAAGAAAATGTTAGTATGCATATTAATGCCATAGTTCAGTATGCGGTTCTAATAATTGTTACAGTTTGGTGTGCAAAAGTTGTGTATTTAGCAGGTGGCGAGGTAATGGAATGTTCTCAAGAATGTGTGAAAGCAATGCACGCAAGGTCCAAGTTTGCAATGAAAAAGGGAACAAAATCGTGTCAGGTACTAAGAGTATATGTGGGCACGACATTTTTCTTGGAGAAAAACACATTCTTTGTGTTTCTTGACAATGTGGTAAATAACACGGTAAATGTTCTTTTGACATTTTAATTTTCTGCCTCATATTTCAAGAATCATTATAAAGATATCGCATGATACCTGAAAAAAAACCTACACGCGTGGGTTTATTAGCATAAAATCATCGAAAATATCCTGGTAAATGTAAGGTAAGTATTAATTAAAAATTAATATCTTAGACAATCTATTGAACATTTATAATAATCTTATATATATTTTACATGCAAGTTTCTTGAAATATTGAAAATAATAAATAATAAGCTGAATTTTTCTCATATTTTATTTTTAAGCATAAAACTAAACATTTTTGGAGAGCATATAAGGATGGCTTGCTGTTTCAACAAAAAGGCTATTTACAGTACCCAATGTGTGCGTATAAATATCTCTAGTTTAAAAATAAAGAAGTATAGAAAAAATACAAATTAGAAATGGCGCTTGGCGTTGTCTTCGTATTACATTCAATAGTTCATTACTAAATTGGTACACAGCTGGGTGGTTTGTATGGACTTATATATCAGTCGTTCAATCAATTTCTTGATAATCAGCATCTCGTCCTTAGTTGTGACGCTGATTGGGTTTCTTATAAGACATTGTTGTGATTTGGCACTGAATTGAATATTTGAATGTATAAGATAATATTTATAAGATACAGCAAAATGTATAAAGCCAGAAATTTTTGAGGTTAAGCTACTTGAAATTAGTGATATGGTTCTCCATAGATTGTGCGCTAATATCATTTTGTGCAATTTTTAAGCAACAAGCGTGCTTTCTTGGCTTACATACAATGTTTATATTAACTAAGTAAAATCTGTATAAAGGATTTTATATAACATTTATCAAACCTAAAGCTTCCATACATGTTTTATAAGTATATAGAACGCCCTTAATCGATATTGTACCTAAGTATGTTGCAACGCGGAAAAAGGCAGGTCAACTTGGTTGCTCACTATAACCAGAGCAGCAGTATTGTTTTTGAGTCGCGTCCCAACACTTAAAAACTTTTCAAAAACTACATTTCTCTGGCCTTCAAAATACTGCAATTTAAAACAACATGCGGGGTTTTTCAAAAAATATTTCAATGGCAAGTCAGTCTTCTGTAGTTTCCAGAACTCAGAAGGTTTACATCAATACTATCTGGCTGCCCAGCAAAGTTGGCTTCATTCATATAAAATACAATAGCTCCACAAAACTATTTCAGAAAACTGAAAGCAAAATAATCCACTATTTTTACTCTCTTTTGTTAACTCTGCTTGCACTGGACAATATCTTTATAATATATTCTATGGTTTTCAACCTCGCATACAATATGCAAGGAAAAGAATTTTTTTACACAGTGCTTCATGTCTCATCCAGAAGTTTTGGTTGCATTTTTGGGTTCTGGTTTCTAACAAAAACGGAAGATTTTGTGCATTTATTGAACATCTCATTTCACTTGGATGAAACGCTAAGAGGTAACGTAAAGTAAAAAATTTATGGATTCGATTTGTTACTAAATTTGCTATATATTTCAGATGCATTTGGATCCCGTTCTATAGATCCTTTCGGCGGCAAATTAGAAGCGCACTATTGGGTGCTTTCCCTCCTCATTGGAAGTTTGTTCCAATTTCAACCAATTTTTCCACTAATTCTCTATTTTCAAAGTTGGAGAAGTATGCGCTACATACCCAATCGAATTCAACATATTTGGTTGGAATATACAAGCCTTAAAATTTACGTAATAATTTTTGGTGCTTTTATTGATTTTGTATTTTCATACGTGGCCCTATACGGTGGCTACGTAGTTGTTGGATCAATATGTTTAAACTTTGTTAGATCAAAATTTTTGCTGAACATATTAAAGCAAAAATTTTACACAAGTAAAAGCACTTTAACTGTTTTGCTCCAATATCGTACAATTCATGTATATAACAAAATCACTCAAAGCTGTTGCAATTCTATTGCATTTACAACCGTTTATGGTATCATTTATGCACTTTTGATTTTACAGCTGGCTAAATGTATCAGAGAAAATGTAAATATGCCACTGAATGCTATTGTTCAATATTCTGTTTTAATATTTTTGTGTTTGTGGTGTACAAATATGCTAATAATGTCAGGTGGAGAGCTAATTGATTACTCGCAAAGTTATATTCAGAAGATGAAAGAAAATTGTACGCCATTAATGAGGAAAACCACGAAATCCTGTCAAGTTTTAAAAATATATGTAGATACAACGTTTTATTTTGAGAAAACTACATATTTCGTTTTTCTTGATAATGTGATAAATAACACGGTAAGTGTGCTTCTAACGTTTCAGTAACTTTATTTAAGAAATTATAAATTTTAAATCATAATATATTTAATGGAGTAATTGATTTAAATTAATTGTAACTAAAATGATTGGTTGATTGTTTCCGTAAAATAGGTTAGTTTAACTTTAATACTCGTAAGTTGAATATTGATATAAAAATTGATTTATTGCTTGAATTATTTTCAGAATTTTTAAAATGTTCTATTGCTTGTTTTTCTCATATTTTTTACTTGTCAAAGAATTAATAAATCGTTAAGAATAAATACTAGTTCCACCCATTCCAACATTGCAACACGGTTTTTCATATTACAATAATCCATAACGTATCAGTACAGGCAAACAGATGGATTGTTAGTAAGTAGACGAAAATATTCTGGTATGGTCAAAAAGCTTTAAGAACTAAACAGCACGCGCGCGTGAAATTATTTATGTATGAGATAAAATGGGAAGCTTTTATTAGTACGCTTGGACCAATTAAGTAGTCTCTCCAAGCATTTATTTAGTAGGAAAGTTATAAGAAAAAATATCAGAATATCTAAGGCAACCTATACCTGGACATGGATGCCAGGTCTGGGATTTAAACCAGTCAAAATTCAGTAAGAATTTTACTCAGATAAGATTTTAATTACTTGTGACATTTATACTAACTTTAAAAAAGATTTAAATCTATCTAGTGAAATCACGGTTAATCAAGGTATCAATTAAATGATAAACATTATTTCAGCGTTTCATCAAATTAGCGATAAATGTGTTTTTGACTTGTTTGTTTAAGCACAGACCATTAACATAAAAACATATGTGTACAAAATACAGAGAAATGCGAACATACGCTAAATAAGTTAACAGGAGCACAAAACCTTTTTTGCAGCCATATTTCAATAAATCCATACCATTTAAAAACTGTTAAATCCATGAACATTGCGACATGCTTGTAAGTTCTACTTCTACGTCAAAGTCAAGCCCACGTATTTGATTGATTTCAATCGTTTAAAACAGTTCGACATAACAACTCGGACTCGCGGAAGTTAGCAACGTTACATGATGGGCCCTTACAAGGCATACAATAATTTGCTCATTACACCAATTATAATACAAAATAAATGTAACTAATCAGCCAAGATTACAACGTTTTCAAAAACCTAATTTGCTTTTCTGATATTCAGCAATTTTAGAATTACATTTAGCTGGACAGAGTTTGCAACTTGTAATTAACGGGACTAGTATTAAGTTTGGTCTGCTAGATACCAGCAGATAACATGCCTGTTCAGACCCGAAAAGTTCACTTCACTCCAAACATTTTTACTAAAAATCAGTTTTCGGTTCTCTCACGAATTCAAAAGGGTTATGCAGACACCTTCTGGCTACCTCGCCAATTTGGCTTTATTCACATAGAATACAACAATTCCACAAAACAATTCCAGCAAACAAACAACAAGCTTATCGTATATCTGTACTACTTTTTCCTACTTATTTTTTCTTTTGACAATTTATTTGTCATATACTTCATGCTATTCAAAGACACATCTTACATGAAGGGAAATGAGTTTTATGACATAATAGTGCACACATCATCAAGATCTTTTGGTTGCATATTTGGACTCTGGCTTCTTCCACAAACACAAGATTTTTTGTATTTGTTAAACGTCTCATTTCATTTGGATGGATATTTAAAGGGTAAGCAATTAAGCTAACCAATTTTAATTTGTTGCAATTTTTTAAAAACAAATTTGATTTTATTTTTAGCTGCTTTTGGACCTCGATGGATTGATTCTTTTGATGGACCACTAGAACGACAATATTGGTTGATTACTGTTGTAATCGGAACTGTGTTTCAGATTCAACCACTTTTCCCACTTATTTTATACGTTCAAAATTGGAACAGCATTCGTTACATTCCGCAACGAGTGCAACTAATTTGGCTGGGCTATACCAAGTATAAATTCATAAAACTCAGCATAGTATTTCTTGGCGGCTTCATTGATTTTATTTTTTCATACGTTGCTTTATTCGGTGGCTACATGGTACTTGGTTTAATTAGTTTAAATTTTTTCAAAACCAAATTTTTATTAGATAACCTAACACGAAAAATTCAAACAATGAAGGCCACGCCTACTGTGTTACTTCAATATCGCACAATTCAACTTTACAACAAAATTACTCAAATCTGTTGTAATTCAATTGCATTTCCGATTATTTATGGTATCATTTATGTAGTTTTGATTGGAATGTTTACCAAGTGTATAAGGGAAAATGTGAATATGCCTATTAATGCTATGGTGCAGTATTCAGTTTTAACACTTGTGACATTGTGGTGTGGAAGAGTGGTAATTTTAGCTGGTGGGGAGGTAATGGAATACTCAGAAAAGTGCGTTAAAGCTATGCAAGAAAATCGTACGATTTTAATGAGAAAGGGTATTAGGTCATGTCAGGTTTTGAGAATATATGTAGGTACTACTTTCTTTTTAGAAAAGACTACGTTGTTTGTGTTTCTTGAAAATGTTATCAAAAACACGGTAACAGTCCTTTTAACATTTTAGGGATTTGTTTTAATGTGTATTAATCTTACACTTGCTTTTCAATCCTTAAATATCTCTAACATTCCCAATCTCATCGTTGCTTTTGCAAATCTTGATATGTGTTCAGCAAAATTCCATTTTTATGGAAGTAGAACATTTACCCGAAACGTTGCTCTGATTAAGTTTGTAAAAATGTTTTATATCAAATGATCAGAACATGTACCTTGCAGTTGACAATTTTCTGTAGCACTTTACTGTATCACTGCCAAACAGTCAAAACACGTTTATAAATCGATTACGACATTTAAGTATTTAAATCATTTTAAAAAAATTATAATCACACCATGTATCATATTTTGAAAATATCTAAAAATATACAAGTGTCAATTAGGTATAAACTTATTATAAAATAAAATAAAGGACTATGCAACCTAAGGGCAAAAATTTTGACCTCCCAGTTTATTAGCTATTCGGATAGAGCTTTTAAAGCTCTACAATTTTGCAATTTAATATATGTCATTATTTCTTAACGTTGTCGAGATATGAACGAGTTTGTAATTTTGGCTCCCATAAGGCTCCATAGTAAACATCCTTTTTTCAAAGTCGTGGCTACCCATCGCGCCCACTTTTGATTTTTGATGTTGATAGCAGTTTAGAAAGAGCGTTAAATAAGGATGTTCTAGAAGTTACTGGAGTGGTACTTATTCGCAACGTCGAAGTTGTGGTAGGTCAAACATAAAGGTGTTTTTTCGGAACAACTTTCTTCTAAATCGCTGTAGCTTCTACTACACACCTTCAATTTTCAAAGTTAGTAACTCTTTTAAAAGAGTAATTTCTAGGGATTCCATTACAGAAAAAATCAGGACAAAACGTCATTATTTACAAAAGGTATAAGGCTCCAACTTTGGAGGGGCTGTTCGAGAACCCTCAAAAACAGCCCTATTTCAAGATACATTTGACCTCGGGCCCACTTTTGATTTGGTTTTCACAGCAATTTGAAAGCGTTGACTAGGAGATATATGAGAAAAAATCGGAGTGGTATCTTTCCAAAATTACACACCTGGTCGTGTCAGTGTCAAAATACCTATAATTATAGCTAATAGGTGATATATTAGCACATTATGTCTGATAATTCAAAATTTTGGAAAGATACCACTGCAGTTTTTTCTCAGTTTTATTTCCTAGTCAAGCGCTTTCAGAATTGCTATTGAAATCGAAAATCAAAGGTGGGCCTGGGGGTCAAATGTAGGCTTGAAGTAGGGCTGTTTTTGAGGGTCTCGAAAACAGCCCCTCCTAAGTTAAAGCTTTATAACTTTTGTAACTAAAGACATTTTGTCCTGATTTTTCCTACGATAGAATCCTTAGAAACTACTCTTTTAAAATTGTTATTAACTTTGAAAATTAGAGGTGTGTAGTGGACGCTACACTGATTTAGAAGAAAGTTGTTCCGAAAAAGCACCTCCATGTTTGACCTACCACAATTTCGACGTTTGCAAGAAGACCACTCCAGTAACTTCTAAAAAACATCCCCATTTAACGCTCTTTTTAAACTGCTATCAACATCAAAAATCAAAAGTGGGTGCGATGGTCAGCCTTGACTTTCAAGAAAGGATGTTTACTATGGAGCCTTATGGGAGCTAAAATTACAAACTCGTTCATATCTCGACAACGTTAAGAAATAATGACATATATTAAATTGCAAAATTGTAGAGCTTTAAAAGCTCTATCCGAATAGCTAATAAACTGGGAGGTCAAAATTTTTGCCCTTAGGTTGCATAGTCCTTTGTTTGATGTATCCTAACCCAGTAATTTTCGGTGACCTGAAGTTTCAAAGACGACATGTTTCTTAGAATTCTGTTTACAGTACATCAATATTTAAAGTACAAAACCAATCCAAAGTCTACAAAATTCCAGGACCACTTTGCAGGTTTCAATTCGCAAAGCCAATATTGTGATCTGAAAATGAAAAATAATAAACATCCAATACAATGAAATTTCAGTTGATGTAAACCATTTTTGAGATTCTGGAAGTGGTTAAGTTTTTACCTTAGTCTAACAGAAACTTCTCGAAACCATTACAAACATACAAGTGTTCCTCAAGGAGCGATTTGTTAACGCTTAGCCCACAGCAAAAGCAGGATTTGTTTTCAGTAATTTCAACCAAAGCATTGTCATCGGACTGCTTAAGCGTCGATACCTTTGATGACTTAATTTCTTCAATCAGTACACTCTCAAATTCAGAGCACTTACTCAAATGTTTTTGTAGTTCAGAGAAGCAAGAAAGATTGAGTTTACACCATAAACATGTGTGGAAAACTTTGAAAATCCTTTTTTGAAATCTGGAGTGAGTTTGCACATTACTATGAGCATTTCGCTTGTGTCGATTTATTAGTCCCACTGAATGAAATTTTTTACCACAAGTTGTACACGGAAGGCTCGGTTTAGCAACAGAATGAACGTATTTATGTAATTTTAAATCATAATTTTGAACATATGATTTGGGGCACAAGTTACATTTGAACGGCTTCTGATCAGTGTGTATTCCAAAGTGACGGGAAAGATGATATCGATTGCTGAACTTTCTAAAACAGATTTGACATTCTAAAACTTTTTCTCGCTTTGTGTTTTTGCCCTTTACACATGATATGATACCATGTTTATTAAGTTCCTTTTGGTTATTGAATGTCTTGACACAAGCAGTACAAGCAAATGGATGTTTTCTTTTTAATAGAGAACTTTGATCCATGTTGGCAAAGTTACTTCCGGTTTCTTTGAGCAATATTAGTGTAGCGGTAAATAGCTCACAACTAAAAAGTACTGCAGCAGCGGGTATAACATACGTCTTAAATAAATGAAGCTTAGTAACGTTTTCGCAAAATAAACCGAGTGAAAAAATTGAGTTTTTACACCCAAACCAACTCCAGTCTATGGTTTTGACGAGATGAAATTTGCGCGAGCACTTACGACTCCTAAAATTTAATATGCAGTCGGCTGTAAATATTGTTGAAATGATGAATCACGAGCAACAAATAGGAATATGTATTATCGAATTGTCACAAGCAAGGAAAATCTAGCAATACAAGTGCATACAAAAAAATTAAATTGAACACAGGTACCTATCTGGCATAACCCATGCTCATGAGTCATGACTCATGCTTGATGAAAAAATCCTAAATCTACGCTGGCACGTAACATGCCCAAAGCATTTCTCAGCTTTGCCCTAGGCATTCATACGTGGTTTGATTTTAGGTACATACACTTCATTGAATAATTTTACACACACTTTACTTTATACATATTAGTACGCGATTAAACCGTTTAATAATAGAAAGAATATAAAGTATTAAACCCGTTTGTGAAGCTACAGATAGGTTGTGTTTGCTTACTTGAAAGAGCTTAAATACAATTTCTGTACCCATTGGTTGAGTAAAGCACGTTAGCATAAAAAATATGTTCTCTGGTTTATATTGTGTTTTAAAATTGCATTTAATATAAAAAAGCCGTTCTAAATATTATAAGAAATGGTGTTATTTTGTAAACTGTATGCTGCTGAATAATAGTATTGTCACCGTTCCAGTAATAAAAAAATCTTTTAACACAATGATGAGTAAACAGATGTTCTAAACTTATTTACAAATATTGTATAACATTCCTTCACTTAGTATACAAAAAAACACATCAAAGATATTAAAAGCTATTATCAATAAAATCAACTGATAATTGAAATTCGCCAATTATTTAATAACTCACTTCCTGTGGAGAAAAATACTAAACGCATGGTCCATGTTGCTTCCTCTCAAGCTTATGACATTTTTCCTTGGCAGCAAACTTCGCAATTATTTGGCTTTTCTCCAGTATGTTTTGTATATGCTCCTCCAAACTGCTTTTGCAATTTGCCCAACGTGGGCAAAAAATACATCTAATTAGGCCTTCAGTACTTCCTATGTACAAGAATTGAATAAAAATTTCAACTATTTAAAAAAATTATATTTAGATTTGGACTGAGAATTTAAAATTTGTACCGGTATGACGCCGATGGTGAGTTTTTAATATTCTCTTGGTGCGAAACCGTTCGCCGCAAATATCACATTGCTCCGGCTTCTCATCCAAAGGTACTTTTACATAATAATAATAATAATTTTATTCATCAAACCTGTTTCAATTAAGAAACTCGTTACGTTTGACATCAAGTTACAAAGTCAATTCAAAAATAATTCATGCTGTAGCATATTTCCTCTGCTAGAAAATGTTTTATCACAAAAGTGGCAAGTGTGGGGACGTTCACCAGTATGAAATTTTCTGTGTTGCTTTAATCCAGAAGATTCCAAAAAACGTTTGCTGCAAATCTCGCACACAAACGGCTTTTCTCCTGTATATGATTTTAAATTGCGCTGGAGATTTGCAATTTGGTTATACGACTTGGGACATTCGGTACAATTGAAACGTTGGTTGGAAGAAGGTTCAAAATGTCGCTTTACATGAAGACTATATGCTCGTGGAGTTGTAAAGCGGGTGCCACACTGGTCGCATTTAAAAGGATTTTCTTTTATATGCGTTTTGAGATGGCTTGAAAGGTATGAGTTATTGGAAAAAATGTTTCCACAGAACTCAAAGGAAAATGGTTTAGTTTCGGTATGATTTTTCTGATGTTTACGAAAAGCAATCGTATTTGTAATTCCTTTGCTGCAGATATCGCAATGGAAAAGAACTTCTCTGACATGAGCTCTTAAATGGTTTTCCAAGCTGATTTTGGTCTGGTATTGATTTGCGCAGAATATGCAATCAAATGTTTTTCTTGAAAATGTTTCTTCATGTGCGCGTTAAGGTAAATTTTTAGTGCAAATTTTTTATCACATTTGTTGCATTTGAAAGGTTTTGCTTCGGTGTGCAACTTTTTATGTCGCAAAAGTCGAAATTTGGATTTGAAACACAAATTGCATTGGTCACATTTGTACGGTCTTTCTTTGGAATGTACAACCAAGTGAATTCTAAATCCATTCTTGTGCGCAAATGACTTGTTACACTGAACACATTTATATAGGGTATTTCTCCTGAATGCGCTTGTTGATGTGACAAAAGTGACTGTTTGCTTGAAAGTTGCTTTGGACAAACTTGACACTGAAATGGTTTCACTTTCAAGTGAACGACGCTATGACATTTTAGAAGAGCTTTATTGCAAAGGATTTTTCACACACGGTACATTTGTAAGGTTTCGTTCCAGAGTGTGGCGTCATATGAGATTTTAAATTGGCATTCACGGTGTAAGAGTTGGAGCATTTAGAGCACATGTAGGGTTCTTCTCCAGTACGTTTTCGAATGTGCAGATTTAGTAATGTTTTAGTTGGGAACGCTTCCTTACACAATATGCAATCGTGTGGAAAATTTCTAGAATGCAGTCGTTCATAATTGTTTAAGTAGTATTTGCTAACGAAGCGTTTGTTACATGTTTACCACTTGAATGGTTTCTCTCCGGTTTGTTTTCGTAAGTTGTAAGTGACTTTCCATATGCTCTGGTAGTTGAACAATTTTATCACAAATTGTGCACGACATTAGATAGTTTTCCATTTTGAATGGTGATTGATTACTAGTGCAAAATTCTTAAATAAGTGCAGTAAGCCCTTAGCAAAAATGACTTGAAATTTTGCAAGTTGCAAATCTTTTAGCTCTTTCCGAACGACAAATCACAGGAAATAATTTCTACATTTGAAACTTCGCATAAGCCAGTATTTCAACAAAAAATACAACCGCTTCTTAGCTTATCCAATCTAAAACTGAAAATTCCAGCAGTTAAACTAAAAATAGCCAGGAAAGGTTTTCTCGGCTTTGTTTTGCTGCTTATTTAAATTTGCAGGGACCAATGGCTCTTATCGATTGTAGTACATTTATCTAGCAAATAATTTACAACACGAATTTTCTGTTTAAGACGTACTATAACAGGCGTGTATCTCAACCAAAGAAGTACATGGATAGGATGCAGAAGGAACAGCTGAGCGTTTGCTTAGTCATGTTTTTTCGTTTACAAGAAAACACAGTGAGCAGTCTCTGGAGCCGTATGAGTCATGCAGTGTTCTTCATTTTTATTATGACCCATTGCTTGAAATTTTTAACACTGTGCTTATATTGTACTTCTGTTTTAAAATATACGTGTGACTGCACAGTGTTCAAGCAAGTACAAAAATATATTCCATTTTATTACCATACTTCAATTTGCTGCGCATAAATCGGTGCAAAATTCACATTTTGCATGCATATTAAAGTCATCATCATGTACTTTAACAGAATTATAGTTTGTAATTACACACGATATCAAAGGGCATTATAGCAAATTACTAAACATGCTGTTTTTGCTTATGCTTATGAACTTTTTCCTTTGAAGCAAACTCCTCCAACAATAATGAAGTTTATTCAAATGAGGTTAACAAGTTTTAATTTGGTTACAGTACAACACTCCTATTCTCAAAACAGAACAGGTATTTTCATGCAAAAAATCTTTTCACGAAAAGTAACCATGTTTATCAACAAATGAATGAACAATAGTAAATTTAGCATGTTTATAGCATTGCTTGTTTGCAGTTAGGGCAGATGTTTGTGTTGTAAGTTTTACAGATTTGTTTATATTTTGTTTTTTGTCCGTTCTATTTTCGTTTAATGCTTTAGATTTTAAACTGTCTTCAGACACCTTGATCAATTTGCGCTCCTAAAAATATATCCTAATATATTGCAACGTTTACAGTACAGGACAACAATAGGTCTCCAGCAAAACCCGAAAACGAATTCCAGTACTGTGAGAAATGTTCTTTTTTTTTCAAAGTAATATAAAGCTCTGAAGTGCAAGTAACGTGGAAACTGCTTTTCTACCAGAATGTTTTTTTAAATCCATTTTTATTCAAATTTTAATACAGTTTGAGTAGAAACATAGCTCTGGTATTCTACTACCTTAAAACAAGACAAAAATTAATTGGTTTATCCTAGAGTGTACTGTAAGAATTCATTTCCACACGGTAACAAAAAGATTGTGTGTATATTTTTGCAAGTTGTCAGCAATAAAACAATGACTTTCCTAGCGCTAGGTGCACCATAACAAATGTCACATGCATAAAATACAAAGCTGAATATATATCCGAATATTTAAATTTTAAATTTTACTAAAACATTTCCATTCATTGTTGAATTTGTCCACACGGGTTTAGAAGCTTTCAATGTGCGCTTCACCATATTTGCCCACCACTCAAACAATCCAGATTCTGCTAGTCCAACACATTTTTTGTGTTTCTTGAAAATGTTGCCAGAAACACAATAACAGTTCTTCTCAGTTTCTAGGAAATCGTATTCGCTTGATTTACATTCAGTTAGTGATTTGTTTAAATCTTATCATCTGTTTATGATCTCTATGCTTGTACAAAATATATAAAGTATGTTAAACCAAGATTTGGGATCAACTTAACAATGGGTGACTTTGCTTTGAGGAATTTTATGTAACTTGTGCTGATTTTTGAGTGAAAAAATTTACAAATAATATAGTAGATTGTACCAGTTTTTTATTTAAGAAAACGTAGTTGCAAGAATACAATTGAAACTCCCTTGGTTTCACCAAGTCAATAAAACTGCATTTTCTAGATCCAACTATTTATAAAACTGATAAAAAGCACATGTGGTGCCTAAGTTTCAGCAATAAAAAGTCGTCTACGCTAAAAGTTTGAATAAATAGCATCACCAAAAACTTATTGACACCTTTTTGCTTAAATTTTCAAACCATTTATGGTATTAAATTTTCCATAATACGTTAAGTTTCAGGTTCATATCATGTGCCATTCTAACGCGGCTTGACAAAGGTATAAAAAATAAAAAATAAGGTTTTTTTGCCAACAAATTTATTTGCATCGTAGCAAAGTCATAATTCGTACACCGATTCTCTGGCTGGTTTCCAGCCTTAGTGCTTTGTGAAAACCCAACAAAGTAATGAGTTGGGTATATATCATATAACTTTGAGGTTAATATATCTGTAATAGCAAACATTGAATTCTGGTTCTACTTACCTTGCACACAGAAAATGAAAAATGTGGAATCCTCCTGTTTCCGACAAAATGAAACTAGCTTTTCAACATTAAACCACACTACACACATACCACAGTCACAACACTAAATAAGCAAACCAATACACACACAATCAAATTTGTTTGGTTGTAAAAAGCCTCTTCCAACTTCTTTGTTCTAAGCCAACTTCTACGGCGTCTACAATTTCACGCACAAGTAAAGAAATCTTGAGAAAATCGATGTGCAGCAAATCAGATTGCAAAAAGGCACCAAAACACCATACGAAAAATTCACGAGTCCAAGACAGATTTGAACGTTTCTATTGTGAGGAGTAAACAATTTCATAAAGCGATTATCACTAACTGCCTTTGGTTTCCCACAACTTGAAAAACCCAGAGTTATTAAAGTATTTTGAATATCACACGGTATTGGGAAATTGGTGGCTTCTGGATATACACATTTATTTGCCATGAATCATTGCCTCAGATACACTTAAATCAGCAGATGTATGAACTATACGCTGATTTGCTAATATTCTTCAATGTGGTGGGTATTTGTCCAACTTTGAACTGAAATTGTACGTAATAGCTTTAAGTAACACAGAAATTAAGCGATACAGCTTTTCTACATTATTAGATTCTTCATGTTCAGCATGCTCAAACGTTTTAAACCAGATGTACTTTACTTGACAATAGCTTATGTTGGATGTCACTGTCACCAGAAATTGTCTAGTTCCCATAGGAAGATGGATGTGCCACCATATTATTCATATTTAGGTTTAATGTTTTCCAAATACCAATCTCAAACACATTGCAGTGCAATGCGTACGGCGAAAAAATAGCGATTTCGGCATTCTCGGCCATATGTGTCTCCAAATACAACGCGTAACAATTTCTATCTGAACTATTCATAGTTCGTCATAAATTTGTCGCGTATTTGTAACATGCCTTAAAACTTCCAGGAAGCTTTTGAGGTTGTATTCATGAAACTGTGACGCACTAACAAAATATGTAATGCCAAGTTTGGAAGATTAATTTTTAATTTAAAAAAACTCCACACAGGTATTCTGGAGTGTTCAGAATTAGATACCTGCTGCAACGTCTGGAAAGTTGCATGGTCTTAGTGGCATTTCTATTGGATTCTTCGTGGAAACTTCCTTGTCGAGTGGTAACCATATAAACTTGGGAATGCTTGAAACATAAAAATCAAACTCCTTTGTGTATTTGGTGCCCTTTGCATTACATCATCATTGGTAACAGGCTTATAATCACGTACGGTTGTTGCTCGTTAGCTAGAATATCAATATCAGGAATCAGACATCTTTGACTCGCAACCGATGAAACTAGTTTATGCAAATCTTCTACTATAGGACGCTCTCACTTAGATTGTTTTTCGCTGTTAAACGTCTGTACATTATTTGTCGACGTTTACTGTGCATAGTCGGTTTCCGCGAAACAAAATAGTTAAATAGTATTTGAAGGAAACTGAAGGAATATAAAACACAATGCTACACTAAGCAAAAGCTGAAGTTGAGTTGAGAGCTGTTTACGAAAGTTGTGGAAGAATTGTTGGCAGCTTAGCACAAAGCTGGTTGTTTGTGTAATTTGTAAGGATTTCTTCTTGCAGTCTTTAACACTTTGATTTCGAAAAACGCAGTAATACGTTTTGCAGAAGCATCCTCAAACGCGGGAAAACATAATATTACGTTTCTGTCTTCATAGAGTTGCTGTGGTAAAACGTACTATTACGTAGATTCGAATACTTTTTGAAAATGGTAAAACGTAATATTGTGTTACCTGAGATCTTCCCGTGAAGTGGTAAAACGTACTAATCAGCTGTTTTTTGCACTTCCGTGACCGTGGAAAAACGTATTATTACGTTCGTTTCCGTTGTAATTCAAACAATTACCACGTCAAGGGCTAAAACATATTTTTTAAATTCCCATTCCAGTTAATACTTGTTCTAAAGAAATTGCCAGTTCGACTGCTTGGCTTCCCCATTTTAATTGTCATGTGGGCTTTCACAACAAGATAATTTTAACGCCACTTTAACTTCAAAATAATAATATTTAATTGCCATGCAAAAGGGTTAATAAGTTTTTAGAGTATATTTTTACCTCTTTTACATTCCAATAATGGTATCAGGGGATTTTTGGAAAGACTATCTACTAAAACTGAACTATGTAATAAGTGGAATAATCTTAATGAACATTCACTTAAAGCAAAAAATGAATAGTGGTTTTACTGAATAAAAGTTAGAACCTAAGCTACAGTATATTAATTGCAGTATTTGTATCAAGCTTCTGAATCCAAAAATATAATTATAATTCATCCGATAAATGATGGATAAATGACAGACGGTTTCATAAATGAATTTCACACATTTTCCAAAGAGCTTGTATCACAAGTTGAATTCATCGGGGTTCCTTTCTCATGTGAGCTTCACTTTGGCTTGACTTTTTACACTAGCATACGTATACCTCAAACACTTTTAATAGTAGACCAACTACACAACGTTGGTACTTTGACGCTGTTAAACTCAGCAACTATTTCAATCACTGAAATTTCTTGGGGTAGTTTTTTAAAGTTTCGCTGAATAAATTTCTGAGTTTTTAAAAAACATTTAATGAATATTAAAAACTGCCCATTGTATGCCTTGGCAATGGAAATAATCTATAAATCTAAATACTTTGTTCCTTTCAAATATAACGCAGTTATGATATGACAAATAGTAAGCCCATTAGTGAGAATATTTGCAGTAAAAAATTAATCCACTTGAAAAGCAACAGGGTTCTAAGCTTGCAGAATTTTAAAGTTTTTGTGTTCTCTGCCGGGATGTTCAAAGTGTAAGCTGCAAAAACGGACTGAATATTTTTGAAGGTTTGTTTGCTTCACCTTGCTAATCGTTCTTGGAAACACAAATGTAATCAGGAAGTTTGAATATGTTGTTTAATTGCAGAAGCACATAGTAAATTACTTCCGTGTTCCACGTAATAGAGTTTTATTGTTAATTTTAATTTTAAAACAGAACAGTTCAAAGATATCACAACCAATAACATTTTTAATTGCAGTTTCTAACAATCAATTGGTATACACAAATTGCAATCAACTTCAATGTCATGTATTTAGAGGCATGAAAGTACTGATTACCAAATAATAATTTCATAAAATGTTTATTTCAAAATAATTGTAACTTCTTCTCGTGTTGTAATTTTTAAAATTCAAAACCCAATTTCAAAATCCAGGTTTAAATTTTCTGCAAAGTATTTGCAATAAATTGTAATGGTGAAAAATATATCTAATTCAAGCATATCGATTGTAGCGTGATTTTTCTGGCATAAACCCAACAAGCAAAGTAAAAGTTTATAGGACGTTTTTCCTACTTATATTCCTTCCCGACATAATTTTCCTATATGTGTTGTAAACTCATCCAACAAGATAACGGCCAAACCCAAAAACAAAACAAAATTTGGTTAATAAATTGTTTCTGGGTGAATCTTGTTGATAAAAATTGTTAAAAACACTTGTTGTACCTAAAATTTTCTTGTCAGTGACCCTGATATTCTACGTTATTTGCATTGGCAACCGAAATAACGCTTAAGTCAAAATACTGTATTCCTTTAAAATATGACGTAACTTTGATTTGACTGCAAAATTTTTGCAGTCAAAAACTAATCAATTTCCGCAGCAACGAAGTTCTAAGAAGCTCGGTTGTTACAGTTTCTGTATTATATGGCTTTGATGTTAAAGTAGTAAGCATCAAAAACGGACTGAAGATTATTGAAGGTGTGTTTGTTTCACCTTGTTAAACATCCTTGGAAACAAAATTAAATCAGGAAGTTAAAATGTGTTGTTTAATTTAAAAAAAAAACAGTAAGTTGCTTCCTTGTTCCAGTGAATAGGGTTTAATTGTTTTTTTAATTCAAAGCAGACCAGTTCAGTTATATCAATACCAATAAGATTTTTCAATTTAATTTTGTCAAAAGTAATTGGTAGACAACAAAAGTTAAATATCGTGGAGTCGCAACTAAAAAATGCTACTAAATGTTTTTTCCATAAAATTTGTATTTCAAAATAACTCATTTCAACTTACCTATGTTTTATTTTTCCAAATTCGATCAAAATATTCTACAAAGTATCTGAAATCAATTGCAGTGCTAAGACATACTTAATTCAATCGCTATTAATCAATAAATAACGCACTTAATGATTTATAAGCAGCGGGGAAATTTTTAATCGCACACAGAGCTCCAAATTCAATAAAATGAATTTAGATCTGGTTACTCAGCAAAGGCTTAAGCCAATCGCAATGTGTATAAAGCCAAGCTGCACTTAGAAATCTTGCAGGGATAGCAAAGCCTACAGGATTCTGCAAAAACGCATGTACAAACGATAAAAGTGAAAGGTTTCACTAGCACTCACTCTACACAGCACTAGAAGCAGCCTTTGGTCCTTGCCCTAGGCTTGAGCTGGGCTAGTGAAACGGGCCTAACTGTCTTTTGCATGGTAGGTTATGCAGAATCCTGTTCCAATCGCAATCCCTGCAGAATCCCTGAGTGAAGTGATGCTCAGCCTTAAACGCATTGCGATTGGCTTTAGCCTTTGCTCAGAATCAAGTCTAAATTAATTTTTTATTAGTTTTATTGAGATTGTATCCCAGTGTTGGATTAAAAATTAATTTGTAGCTTAAAACTCAAGTAGTAGATATCATTCATGAATAAACATGTTAATATAAGAAAATTAAAGGTGAAATAGTTATTCAAACACTGGCTATACCTTTTTATCATGACGTAGCCGTTTTTTGTCTCTTTTCACAGGCTTCTGTATGTAGGGCAAGCCAACAACAACAAAATAGATATTGAAATTTTATAAGTTGTAATTTCGAATTGAGTATTGATTGTTGGGTCTGAGCTTCTGTGCTTGCTACTTGTTATTTCAATGCCCTCTAGCTTCCTAACTTAATATCGGCTGAAGGTGAAATGATATTTTTCCAGAGTCCCATTTCTGTAATGATAAACATTCAACGGTAAATCAAGTGAAGATGCTCGCTGCTAAAGACAATGTGTATATGCAATTACCTTGCCCATTTAACCTGGTTCAAAGCTCATTTACCCCAGTTCAAAAAATCAAGTGGACGGACTATCACATTTAGTGGGGCTGCGGAGGAGTAATATGTGGTGGTGGAGGGGGTGAAGGGATGTCAGGTCCTGTGGGCCGTGCCCTTGTTGTCCCCCTTCTTCTCCAGCTATCCTGCTCCTCCACTTGGTCAACACAGATAACGCTCGGAATTAGTCAAGAATCCAAGTGCACTCTTTTCGTTAACTGATAAATGCTTGTAGTGCCACCCAATCAATGTATCAAAATAACTGTCCAACACAACAAGAAGTACTTTTCAACGAATAGTAACTCGGTATATAGTTTATTGCATATAATAGGTATGCACAAATCAATCAATTAATTAATCAAATATATTATTATGACACGGTTAGAGCTATTACACCTTTCCTTCTCTCTGTCTATCCAACAACAACAATCCTACTACTCGCTGTATAGGTATCCCTATTTCTCACAAAGGAAATATAGCTCCCATCTCTTCAGACAGTTCATGCTACCCGGACTCTCGATAAGCTTGTCTCAGGTAGCCCCTCTACTGGCTAGCTCTCTTTGTTTGAGCGTCGCCTCTCTTGACATTGCTCCCCGAAATGCCCCGGGTTGGGACACCTCCCTTCGGGTGAAATGCCCTTCTACCATTTTTGATATAATTCATTACGCCTAATGTAACTTAAAACTTACATAAAACATAATTTTAAAACAATACAGGTCAATTTTTATAAAAGTACAAGAAAAATCATATAACCTAAAATATTAAAATTAAATGTCCTATCTTGTCCTTTTGCAATATGTTTCCTGTCTCCATACGACAGATCTATTGGTTAATCTGGGAATTCCATCCAATAATCCAGTCCATTTACGTCAGATCTATTGGTTAATCTGGGAATTCCATCCAATAATCCAGTCCATTTACGTCAGATCTATTGGTTAATCTGGGAATTCCATCCAATAATCCAGTTCATTTTTCTCGTCACTGACACACTCCAGAAAGTCAGGGTTCGGAATGGTAATCTCTAAGGACCCGTCTTCATCTTCCTCCTCCATCTCTCTGGAACTCGTACTTTGTTTATTCGCCGGTGTAATTGGTGGCGTTAACACATTACTTTGACAGTGCTCAACGCTATATTTGCTCAAGATCTTTTGAATCGCATCTATATCGGTCGGTGTAGCGTACTTATTCCAATTATACACTTTTCTTCTGTTTCCCATGCATCAGGCAATATTTTGCGCTCAGCGATCTTCCGTTCATTATCTCATCAGACACGATTTTACTCGGGAAAACATCTTGATGTATCGCAATCTCTTTCCGCCTTTCATACAGTTCGTAAAACAAAGACACATTACAGTTCTCTCGCTTGACTGTCACGACATACTCGATGGGTCGGGCTCCAACTGCTTTCCGGTGTTAGATAGCAGGTGCTTCATCCGATTCCGAACGAAGTTCACGGTGCGGCCCAATTCAGGACCAGCAATCCGGCTCTTCATTTTTTTCCCATATCTTTCTGCCAAAATGAACATCTCGTCGAGCATATTCTAATAACTCATCATGTAGCGGGCGATGACACCAATCTGCTCCTTGAAGCATTTTAATTTTTCGTCTTTTACGAATTCGGCCCCAACGTATTCTGCGACCAATTCTTCGAAACCAGCTCCCGCTTTGCCTGACAAGAACTCGTGGACGACTTGTATGTCCCAAACTGCAACAGAATATATGCCCAAGATCCGCTCTAACGTCAACACGTCATTGTGCATGGCATGAAACACTTTACTTATCCCCTCTGACTCAAATATAGACTTCAATCGTTGTAGCTGTCCGCACACTGCCAAACGAATCAATTGAATAGTTATCCCGGCCAGTTGCAATTTGGATCAAACCAGGATACTTGCTTTGATAGCCAAAGTCTGGTGAGAACTCCAGATCCACGAAGATATAACCTTACATGTTCACGTCCTTCATTAGCGTATCAAATTTTACTAATATGATCCACAGTCTTGTAATCTTTTAGTATCTTTCGTGGTAACGCTTTATTCTCGGGCGGAACAAAGAAGGAATCTGGAATCTTCCACTTGTCGATTGTCGCTAGATACGGGTAAGCTCGTTTATGACGTGGGTTTTTTGTTCCTCTCTCTGGCGTCGTTACGAAAGTCTTCATACTGAAACTTTGACACCGTCTTCCCGTCATCAAGAGCTTCCATAAATGTTCGGTCAAATGGCCAAATCTTTGAAAATCCCGAATCTTCTCCGACAATGTCGTATCTTTTCCAACCACTCTACGTCTGCTTTCTTCCCGGTCATCTAAAATAGATATACAATTAGCCACAGCCCTAACAGGACCAGACATGCTAATGATGACAGCGGGACGACGACTTATGGGTTTTTATATGTAACTTTTTATATGGTTCGGCCTTCACGAGACCAGACATCCATAACTACGGTGAAGCCAATACATGACCCGCAATCCGTATCTTCTTACAGCTGTTATATCCGGAATATTTTATATGGTATTTTACCATTGGTATCGGCCCTATGTCAGGACCAGAAAGCCATATTATGCGCATTACCCTTTTTTGGCCTATGCCATAACTACGACTGATGGTTTTTTATATGGTATAAGCCCTATGTCAGGACTCAAGAGCCATATTAGAACTTTAGTTCTATGCCATAATTAATTTTGGTAAATCGCGATTTTTAATGGTGTACACTTAATAACTAATTATTTACTAGGATAATCCGCTATCCTCAGCTTTGCTATTTACAAATTCGTAGGGGGAAATTGTTTTATGAGAGAAGATTCCTTCAATCTACTCTCTTACAAACGTTATAGTTTGCTAATGTCCTGTAGTTAACACGACGCTTCTCCAGGCGACTGTTCTTTCCTACTGGACTAGTACATTCAGGTGATCTTAATTCATCGGCTGACATTCCTGAACGTGGAATAAACTTCTCTGAGACATGTTTTACTCCGATCGACTTGTTTTCTGGGATGGTTAAGGTGTCCAACATGACTTCTTCTTCTGTTTTCCAAGACTATAAGCACCTATAAAGCGGTTGCATAACTTCTGCATCATTTTTCCCGTTTTATTTGACGGCTGGTGAATTATGATCATCACGCGTTGGCCCGTCTTCAAGTCGTGTGATCTTCTATCCCATGTTCGATCTTTGATTTTCTTTAAGGTAGTGTTGGTCGCCTTACTCAGTGATTGCGGTATCACTGGTAAAGATAACACTCTTTGTCTCTTCTCTGGCTTCTTCATGACCGTTTTAGCTTTTACGTGTTTGACCACTTCTTGCTTCTTTCTTATTCTTTTGTTTCCGGATTTTCGTCTGATTTGATCTTTTACATGACGGATTGAGTTAAGGCAAACACCCTCAGCCAGCTCTGCTGCTTCCACGGGCTTCTTTGAGTCATCTTCACCTTTCCCCATGGTGTTTATAACTCCTATTAAATCTTCTACTTCTGGATCGATCCTGATGTCATAAACAATCTTCTTCATTAACAGTCCATTAAGAACTTTATAGCCTTTCTCTTCTATCTCCGTCTGCTTCTCCGGTAACTTTATTTCGTCGATGATTCCTTTAAATTCTTCGTCTTTGACCTGTTTGTCGATCAGTCTCTCCGATTTTGCAAGTAACGCCCTTGCAAACATAATTGGTCCGCCAAAAGCGTCGATGACATTGCACACGCAATCGTCTACGCCTAGTCTTGACGCGTCCGTCCTTCTCTTGGAGTAGTCGATTACCTCTAGCAAGCCATCTTTGTGTAAGTTTCTAATCGGGAGTCCAATCGTAAGTATTATTAGAATCTCGATTTCCCTCGTATCTTTCCCGCTGTGGCGCCTACAGTTGGAAAGTTTGTTGATAGTTTTCTTCTATTTTTTCGTCTATGGTCTTCTTTGTTCCTCTGGATCTCTTTGGTCACTTGGCAATCATAAAATCCTTTCTTCTTTTCTGATATAATGTAGTCAAACATTTCGGTCTTGATTGGTAAGTCAAATTTGATGATGATAAAATACGTCTTCTCCCTGACATGGATGGGCGTATTTAATATTACGTGCAGTCGTTGTTTGGTTCCGCAGTAACTAGATGGGGAGAGCACTGATTGCGGTTTCAGTCTCTCCCGTCGGAGTTTAAATCTGTTGAATCTTCTTCACGGTTGGTTGACTCCATGACCCATGCATTTCCATCCCAATAGCACATTGCTCTTCCGACCTTACTATTGCATTCAAAGGCCTTGTGGTTCTGACCTCCACATTTTCGACAAATAATTGGATTGCTAGGTGGATTTGTGGACGACCCTGGCTGTTGTTCATCATTTGAGTTGTAACTATTGTGTCCGCCTCGATTTCTGTATCCGAAACCCCGACCTCGACGATTCTGTCCACGGTTGTTGCCTCTTCCCCTGAAGTTGAACTGTGACTCTTGAGAGGAGTTACCCTCTTGACTGGAATTGTCGTCAGAATTTCCACGACCACGGTTGAATCCTCTACTGCCTCGTCCTCTCGAATCTTTCTGGCTTCTTTGGTGTTCAGTCATCGGAGGTACTTCATGTCCTCCCGCTAGAAGTATTCCTGACGCATTCTGGCAGGCGGTAATTAATTCGGGAATCGTTTTGAACTTGGCGGCTCCCAGGATTCCGCGTAGACTGTGGTGTAGAGCTCTTTGTATGTACTGTACATGTTCTTCCTCGGGTTTCTTGAAACAATATTTTGACAACCGCATCATATCATAGATAAAAGTCTCGGTGGGTTCATTTGGCTCTTGCTTTCTTGAGGCTACTTCTTCGAAACGGATAGTCTTCTCAATTTCGCCATCAAATCTTGCCTGAAATTTCTTTTTGAAATCGTCCCAATCCTTAGCAGAATAACCTTGATTCTCGTACCATCCTTTTTGAGTTGGATTTAGTAATTGCTTGATTAAGGACATGTAATCCTGTTTGTCTGCATGTCCCAAACTTGCAAAGTACTTTTCACATTCGTCGAAAAATGCCTCGGCCGTTATTTTCTTTGGATTGTAGTTTGGTTTCGGGATGTTGCTGGTCACGGCTGAAATTCTGATGTTTTTCAGACCATCCAATAAAGTCTTTGGGTCGATTGCTGTCTTCGTCGCTAACTCGTTTTTTAACTTCAGATTTTCATTCTCCAACCTTAGAAGCTCATTTTTGTATTTTGCTTCTATCATCTTATCAATCTGGTCTAGTTGCTGCTGTGTAAACGACATGGTTGCTGTGTTGTTCTTTGTTGGGGATGGGGTCCAGAACAAATGCTGTAATCGTCTAAATTCGTTTTCCACCTCGGAATCTGACGATGTATTCTGTTGTTTACTCGATCTCGGTTCTGGTGACTCGAACTCTTCTTCGCAGTCTTCAAATAAATCTTTGTCTGACCTTGTGTCGGTGTCTGAATCTGTGACTGTAGGTGCGCGGGTGCTTTCGGTGCTGTTACTAGTGTTTAGCTGCTCTTCTACTTTTTTGGTTGTTTCTGTACTTCCGCTGCTGTTGAGTTTATCCGTTGGATTTTTATCCGGGTTACTTCTAGTACTGTTGTTTCTCAAACGTGTCTCTCTGATGTTTCCGACATTCAAGTCTTTAAGTTCCCGTTTACTCATTGATTTCAGCAGTTACTCAGTGTTCACTCTTCACAAGCACATACGCGTACATCTACCACAGTGTTCATAGTACCCTTAGGTAGTTAGTCACCAACAATCTATAGGTAGTTATTCTAGTTCCCAACAATAACACTTTTCCACTAAATTGTTATTTAATTTTCTTCACAGGTTTAATTGTCATCAAATTTGTTTACTTTTGATTGGTTGTGTTTTAGGATAGGTAGTTAAAGGTTAAGGGTTAAACAGTGATTTCTTATCCACATAAGCACTTAGCGTTGCATAGCATGTTATCATAACATTATATAATAAGCCATCTTTTATTTCAACTAATTTCTTACTCTTTAGCTAAATGATGTACTTATACTGCTTGCTTGCTACTACTTATGCTATTCTGCCTTTACCCCTTTCCTTACAATAGCTCAATTAATTACTTTGCTGTTATTGTAGTCATCTATACTACATAAACTTTGACTACTGTGTGCAAACTTTTCCTTTTCCACTATGCAATAATTCTGTGTCGGTACATATGCATAAGCTGGGTAGCTAACCTATTCCAGGTCAAGCGAGCCCTTTTACTTATGCAACTCGGGTAGCTAACCTATTCCAGGTCAAGCAAGCCCTTTTTCCCTTATGCAACTCGGGTAGCTAACCTATGACAGGTCAAGCAAGCCCTTTTTCTGATGCAGTTCGGGTAGCTGACCTATCCAGGTCAAGCACCCTTTTCTTATGTCGGGTGGCTAACCTATAACAGGTCAGCGAGCCCGTCTTATTATGCACCAAGGGTAGCAGCCCAAACAGGACTAGCAAGCCCTTACTTATATGTACCAAAAGGGTAGCAGCCCAAACAGGACTAGCAAGCCCTTTTTAGGAGGTAGCGGCCCTTACAGGACCAGCAAGCCTCTTGTAGTTGTGGTGGTGGTAGCTCAGGCACGATACTTCTTTGGGGTGTGGTAGCAGCCTTATTACAAGACTAGCGAGCCAACACCTAAAAAAATCAATAAAACCAGTTACGTGCCTTAAAATTGTAACAATGCCACTTAAAATCCCTGACTAACCCTTTCTCCAGGTGAATTACCATTTACCGGTAATGTTTTAAAGGCAGTTCGCCATATCACATTTGGTGGGGGCTGCGGAGGAGTAATATGTGGTGGTGGAGGGGGTGAAGGGATGTCAGGTCCTGTGGGCCGTGCCCTTGATGTCCCCCTTCTTCTCCAGCTATCCTGCTCCTCCACTTGGTCAACACAGATAACGCTCAGAATTAGTCAAGAATCAAGTGCACTCTTTGTCGTTAACTGATAAATGCTTGTATTGCCACAATCAATGTATTAAATAACTGTCCAACAACAAGAAGTACTTTTCAACGAATAGTAACTTGGTATATAGTTTATTGCATATATTAGGTATGCACAAATCAATCAATCAATTAATCAATCAAATATATTATTATGACACAGTAGAGCTATTACACCTTTCCTTCTCTCCGTCTATCCAACAACAACAATCCTACTACTAGCTGTATAGGTATCTCTATTTACTACAAAGGAAAATAACTCCCATCTCTTCAGACCGTTCATGCTACCCGGACTCTCGATAAGCTTGTCTCAGGTAGCCCCTCTACTGGCTAGCTCTCTTTGTTTGAGCGTCGCCTCTCTTGACAGGACACACGGACACACTACACCTAAATAAGCTCTCCTGCTGTAGCAGCGAGCTAATATTGAAACCTGCTGTAAAAGACTCTAAGGCAAATGATAGCAATCCTAACCAAACATGGCATGCAAATGCAGGAAAGTAGTCTTTAGTTCATCCATCATCTTCTTTCAAGAAATTGGTTTATTAGTAGTAAAATGGGTTCTTCTAGAGCCTTACTTTAATAGGAGTAAACTTGTGGTGCTTGAATGAAGCAATGGGCTGCTGGATTTATTTGCATGAGCATACAATGTCAGACTATTTCATTCCACTAGCGGAGCATTGAAGCTTTTTGTTCTGTATTCTTGTACAGACTGAATAATAATTTGCACGCGTTGTTATATTTGTTATAAAACGTAATGATATTATAACTCAAGTTCAGAGAAGAACACAATGAAGCATTGTAATAAATTTTACGGCTTGCAGAATTTCCGACTCCGACGCCTCTACAAACATATAAAAGCCCAACATACATAACGGATTTTTGTCATTTAACGTTTTTTCATGAAAATGAAATTTGTAAACTTCCTTATGTATGCAATATGATAACCAATTTTATCAAATGATATCTGCCTGTTTTGTACAACAACTACATGGGGTAGCGGGACTACAAACAAATTGACGTACAAATGCCTTTTATTGAATGTACGTCTATGTGTGAGGTTAATTCTGCACTGTTAACTTTGTTGTGGGCACAGATTGTATAGGCTTGAAATGATTTATTATCATCTTCTCGACAGTAGCAAATTTACTGCTTAGATAACTTATTTACATAAAAAGTCTTCAAATTTATATTTTTCTTAATCTAATATAGTTAGTTCAAGGACAACAAGAAGTTAGTTTTTACAATTCAAATTAATTGTCAAGCCACATTATGGCCCTAATTTGTAATTAGCTGGAAGATATCAAATCACTAATCTTTTATAATTAAATTTATGTTTGATCGCTTTATTCTAAAAACACAAAACCAAACAGATAAAAGCAATTCCCCATTAATCAAAACGCAAACTTTGTTATAAAATTTTATTGTGAGTGACACTAACAAACAACTAGATAGGATAAGCGAAGGCATGCCAGGGAAAGTCTAGTATACTCGCTCCCGGTTGCCTATTTTTTAAATTTGTTATTTCCAAATATAACAAAGATCTCAGAGCATTCATACCGATATCAATAAAATTTAATAACCTTAAATTGTAAAAATCGACTGGTAAATACTAATTGCACTACCGGTAATTTTTTTAAAATATTCACTGGCATTTTGCAACAAATAGCAAATACTAAATAATGTATAAAACTTCTGTTCAAGGTCGCTGTAGTTTATGCTTATGTTGCATTTGTACAAATTCGGTGAATAGTTCTCACAAAGTACTATCAATCAAATACAATTGGTAAAACGAATGTTTAATTCATTTATTAGCAATACCGATAGATTTTTTGTACCTGGTTCAAGATTGTTATCCACTTGAAAAAATTTGCACTGAATTACCATAGCTTCAAAGTCTTTTCTAAACTTGTTAAATCCTCGGATTTCTCTACATTACAACTAGAAATCTTCAAGTCCGAATTTCAAATTAACGGGCACATTCGTGTTTTTCTGAAGAACTCCTGTGCTCACGAGAAAACTCGCGAAAACATACCTGGCACCAGAACGGTTTTTCTTTTGTATGTGAGCGCAAATGACCTTCAATCTCCCAAATTGATGGACTGCAGTAGTCACAAAACACACAGATGTGTATCCCATCGGCAATACCTGAAAGCAAAAGCAAACAATTAAGTATGAGAAATTATATAGGATTTTGTTTCTAAATTAAAATTCATCAAAACTTACCTGGATGCTGGTAAAGATGTTTTTTCATTGAACGTTTATCTGGAAATCTTTTGTTGCAAATTTGGCACAATTCCGGTAACTCGCCAATGTGCTTCCTTAAATGCTCCATCATACGTTGACTGGTAAGGAATCGTTTTTGGCACAACTCACATTCAAATAAGCGTTCCCCAGAATGAACCAAAGAATGCTGCCTAAGGCCGTCAGTAGACTTAAAGGAACTGTCGCATTGCTGGCATTTGTAAGGCCTGACCTCTGAGTGAATCCGTTTGTGCCTATTTTGGCTAGATGCGTATGTAAATGTTTTGTTGAATTTTTCACACTTGTACAAAACTTCTGTATTGCGCCGTCTTTTGTGTTTTACAGTATGAATTTTTTTGTGCAATCTTAACCCTGAGGTAGATTTAAACCGCGCTTTAGATGTGTGCGGTTTCTCTGTCAAATGAGGTTTTAAATGTGATTTAACACCTGTTTTTCGAAGAAATGTTTTATCACATAAGGCACAAGATTGCGTCTTTCTAGTGCCGTGGGTGATTTTATGATCTGTTAAGTCTGTTTGACTTGCAAAACTTTTGTGACACACTAAGCAGTTGTATGGCTTTTCCCCAATGTGTCTCAGTATGTGATCATCCAACCCTTGCTTGGTACTGCATCGACGTTTGCAAAATACACACTTAAATGACTTAATCTTCAAATGAACAACTTTGACATGGTGATTCAAGGTAGATTGTATGGAAAAACGTTTACTACAAAGTTTGCAGTTGTAAGGCTTTTGTTTCGTATGAGTTCTGTCATGTTCCAACAGACCATTTTTTGAGCTCAACTTCTTGCCACATTTTGCACATTCAAACGGTTTTTCTCCTGTATGTATTCTTAGATGTCTTTTCATGTTGTCCTTTTTTCCAAAAGATTTTCCACAAACTTTACATTCGTGTGGTTTTGAACCAGTGTGGATAACTTCATGTCTTTGCAATACGCTTAAATATGAAAACGATTTGTCACAAGTTTCACATTTATACGGTCTTTCACCTGCATGTACACGCATGTGCATACTGAGATAGCTTTCGCAAATCTTTTTATTGCAAATATTACAAGAAACTTTTGTTGATTCCATTGTGAAGAGTTAGTTATTATCACTCGGACAGTACAAAGATTAGTGATACACTTAAAGTTTTAGCACACTTACTGCGGAACCTGTGGATATTTTTTTTACTCTGAAATAAATCTTAAGCCCTAAAGTGAACGCAGTTCTCTATTCAGTGACAAACTCAATGAATAGAGCTTTTCTGAAAAAAGCATTCTGTAGGACTATTGTTTCAAGTGCGTTCATGATTTTTAAACCGACACGTAAAAAATCCAGAAGCATTCACTCAAGTTTGCACACCTGGACACGGTGTACTGAACCTGTCATGCATTCAATAAAAATACCCATTTGCCAGTTTAACTCACAATACGAAGGCCAGCACTCATCACGGACGCATTTATTTTTTGGAAAAGGTAGAATGTTTACATGCACATATTCTTTAAAATTCGACATCTAAATGGTATCAAAGATATTAGAATTTTTTGGTACTAAAAATATCATCATAAACATCCCAAAATTGTTTGTAGTTTTCGTTAACAAGTTTCTAATAACCGCATACGGAAATCACTGAATAATTATTTCGTTTGGTTTGATTATATTTATCAATAAGTCTCAAACTAAAACTTCACACCAATATAGAATAGATATATAAGTTTGATTCTCATTTAAACTTTTCCAACATTACAAGAAAATTTTGATTTTAGCAACCAACTATTAAAACCAAAATGCGAGGATGATATTCAAGCTTTTCTTGCGTTTTAGTGCACAGAATGCAACGTGTATAAAATTTGTTTACATGACTTTCCGTCCAGAGTCGCTTTACGTGGTTCAATGTTTAGAGCTTCCATATGCTCTGGCCTTTGAACAATTTGGTTACAAATTGTGCACGGCACTGGATAATTTTCCATCTTGGATATTTTAAACAATTGATAATTCAGAAACGCAATTCAGAATAAAATGTTAATAAACTGATTTTCAGAAACAAATTCCACTTTTGTAGGTTGTGTATTGTAAAATAAAAACTTTGCACTTTTTAAAGCGCAAAGTTTAAAAACATAAATGCAAATGTATAAAAACGCTTGCGCTAGCACTTATACACACAATTTTATATTGACGTATCAAGTATTAAAAAGGTTATTTCAGCAGATAAATTAAAACTAACCTGGATTATTTCTTCACAGTGCTTTATATTTTCTTGAACGAATGTAAATAATAATTTAGTAAAACATATTGGCACTTTTCAACTTTTTTAAATTATACCGATTTTATATTTGCAAACGGTTTGTTGAAAAACGAGTAATATGGTGGACGACGTGTTTTGTTCGACGTCTACGTAAGTGTGAAAGAGAATGTATTAGGAGAAATAGCATACTCTTAATATACACAAGGGAAACAGCTGAAGCTTTTACTTCCCTCAGCTTTTTCTCCGTTCACAATAAAACAGGGAGAAGTCTGCAAAGCAGCATGAGTCATACCATGTAGTTCATTATATTTCTGTGACTCATTACTTGAACTTGCAGCTGTGCTTGTTGTTCTAATGTTTCTTATATGAATATAACTATTCAGTGCAGAAGCTAGCGACAAACAAGCCCAATAAGTATTCAATATCTGTCTCTGAGTTTAAGGCTCAGACGATAAATGGAATCAAATTCAACGTGCAAACAACAACATGTATTGTCACTGCAGCATTTTCAGTAAACACTTGTCAACCTAGAATTTTTGCTCAACACTTCAATAAACCTAATGAATAGGTTCTTTGCATCTTTTTCGTTTAATAGTTTGCTTTATTTGATTTCAAAAATGCATGTTATTCTGGACAGGTAATCCCCATTTCTTTTACATTGGTGGGCATGCAAGGATTATTTATTTCAACTTAAAAAATTTTATTTCCAAAATCTTATGAAATATTTTCTGCATATTGTTTTGCTCTATGGCGTATTTAGATAAAGGCATACAATTTATCATCACCATAATTTAGAGGTTTCATCACCAGTATTATGATGCTTTTATCCGAGAAAAAAAATCCCCTATAATTTTTTATCACCAGGTGGAAATGTTATGCTTTTATGGTGTAAAAGTAATATTTTGTATCATATTACAAAAATAGACAATAACTCTTGACTTGAACTTGATTCGAATTCGGAGTAGCGTGACTTGAACACTGTTTGTCCTGCCCATTTGGATCTTTCTTTGGTGGCCTAGACACTTTCCTGTAGATACTCTCCCCGTAATTGTGTTAAGGGGTATTACGTAAACTTAAAACTGGTACATGTATACATATTATATCTAGATAAAAGTAACTTTATGTACAGCGATGTTATTTGGAAGCTGTGCCTAACTCTTATACAAGATAGAATCATTATAAAAGAGTGTAAAGCTGTTAAGCATGCATAACACATATTCGAAAATTGCTGAAGTAGCGACGGTCTTGCACGTCATTGACTTCATATTCACATTGCAAACGTAATGTTTGAAATTGGTAATCCTATAAATAAAAATGCAGAGTTTTTCTGATACTGAGAAAATACTAAGGTTTATTGTTGTACCTTATACTCTTCCATCTTCTTTATAATTTTGTTGCCCACTTTTTGCTTACCCGTGTGTCAAAGACTTTACAATTTCTGTAAGTATAAAATACTTTATATTTCAGAAATCTTTTATTTATGGACAGTCAAATGCAACCATCTACTAGCAAGCTTAATTTTATTATCATTAAAGTGTACTCAGTATTAAAGTATTAAACAATAGTTGTTGTACTGATTTGGTGTAGCACTCGAAATAAAGTGTCAATTTCAATTAAAGTGTACTCAAATCAATGGATAGGTGCCTCAAAATACGCTATACTGAATGAAGGCCTGTACAATGCAATTAAAATAACAAAATGAGTACTTTATGCTGTTATTTTATATAGACATCTGTAATGCCGTTGTAAAAAATAATGCTTTTACACCAGAATATAGAGGCATTTACACCTGGTGATAAAAAATTATAGGGGAATTTATTTCTCGGATAAAAGCATTATAAAACCGGTGACAATGTCTGCATTTCCCGGGTACGACTAAAATTTTGCCTATAAAATTTTGTTTCAAGTCAACTCACTACAAACAGTTTTGAATGCAAATTTTTGCTCTTGGATCTTCTATATGCGCAGTATTGAGATGCCTTAAAAAATTTTCAATATGGTTACGCTGTTGATCCTTCGAGTTCAATATGCGCATTAAGCACTTATCTTTAGTAGAATGTAAGACCGTTAAAGTAGGAGAGCACCAGATATTTAGTTTTACAACTGGCTGGATCCACCAACTTGTAAGTGTCCAAAACAAACACAGTATGCACTTCTTGTACAAACTAAAATTCTTTCACTTTCTGCTGAATACCTTTTTTCACTTGCACATGCATGATTAAGGTCACGTAGTCAGGAACCTAAGAGGATTATAAATGCATGAAATTCTAATATTTAAAGCCCCTGCCTTGCATGGATTCTCGGGAAACTTAAACCACTAGGTTGAAAGTCACGCACAAAACCTACAAAAGGTAAGTAGCTTACAACTAGAAGATAAAACATGTTTCAACAAACTTTAATGTCAAGACGGCTAAAAACACAAAGATAGCAGAACTAGCAAACATTCGCCAAGACTTACTCGATTAATTCCCGAAAAAGGTGCTGAAGCTTTAATTATTGGTAATAAAGAGATGCCAAACGCTCGTATAGTTTTTACAGTGTTCTATTTGCATTTAGCATCCTTTTTTAGGAAATCAAGTTCATAGCATTTTTTCCTTCCTACGCTTAAATCTTCCAAGAAATGGGCATTCTTCATTCTAGTGCATATGGTACCCATCTATTTTGAATTGCTTCTGGTTAACTTAACCTAACCAATTGTGGAATGCACACTTTACTAGCAACAAACCATATATAATTGCATTATGAAATGTTTACTTCAAATGCTTATGATATATACGGTAAAATATTCCATAACTGAAATTACCGCCTTCAAATAGAGTACAATTTCTACGACAAAACGTGCAAATAAATGGCGAAGGATTATATATATTTGATACGTGTCTAAAAAACCACATTAAAATATATGAATAAACAAAATTCATTCGTTCATTAAAAAATATATTATCGTGATTTACCTGCGTTAAAGGTTTGATTGCAGTTGAGCCGCTCACCTTGAGCGTAAATAAGGTTGACTATTTTTTATTTCGTTTGCGTTTTTCCCTCGAAACACTACTAAACGGATTAACGTGGACCGTTGGCACCTACATATTTTGTATAGCTGTGTCCAATAGTCAAGGAAGCTTGGATAATATGTTTAATTAGGGTGAAGATAAGCTACCTAAATACTTGGCTGCTTTCAGGAAATACGAGTAGAAAAGTTGGCATGCAGCAGCTGTGCGGAATTTTCTTGGCTACCGTGAGATACACTTCTGGTGCTTGAATCGTTTTTCAACTTTACATTTGTGTACCTAGAAAACGTTTTAGGAAAAAGGTAGCAAGGAAAGGTCTTTGTGAAAGCTGCATACCTGAGGTAGCTACATTTTTGTCTTTTTGCATTTGCATTCAAGCTGTTTTGAACAAAATTCTTGGAATTGAATTCAGTAAAAGCTTGGTCGTTTCTATATATACATTATATTCCACCACGGAGAATACACAGAACATAATGTTTTCACGCAATGGTACAATGCAGTACAAGAGGACATAATAACGTTTTTTTGGCATTCAGTATATTGAAAGCAATTTGTGTGGTCATGCGATTATTTTGTCTGACCAAATCAAACTTTATTACAAATACTTTATTTAGTGCAGTTGAATACATTTGTACACTACGCACCGAATTTTTTTTGATTTTCTCTTACAAACTAAATTATTTATCTTGAGGATCCAGTCGCGCAAAGCTAGTTGAGGTTGAAGCGATTTCTCCGAAAATTTAAGTAGGTTTGGTATTCAAGTCCAAAATATGGATTGGTTTCACGAAATTGGGCTGCGGATCAAATTCTGTTTTGTAAACCGGTTGACACATCGCACTCCACAGCAAGCAGTGTTGCGCCGTGCTCGCTTGCAATTCGTAAGTTGGAATTTGCATAGAATTAATTTTTGGTTATTAAAAGATTTGCACCTAAGTGTTTGCTTTTTTACAGATTCATGACACTATTCTAATGATGATGGTGGAATCGGTTGGCATTGGCATGTTTGGAGAAACCATGCTATTAGCTCATGGGAAAAGAAATCCGATTGAAGATTCTACATCAAACAAGCCTATTAATACAATGGATCAAAAAACCTATGCTTCTGGCTCATACATTAGCTTTCACATTTTTATCTGTATTTGCTCTGCTACACTTTATATGATACACTTTATGAGACTTTGGGCTAGCAGTTGTCGGGTCAATGATGCCAGTCGGGTAAGAAAAGTCAATACTTAAAAACACAATATTGCAATTGCTTCAAATTTTAAATTGCCAGGTATGTGAACAAAGTGAACTTTTACATATTACAGGAATTGTATGGAAACTCTAGGACGAACGGACGCTTTCAGATGATTACTAGTTTTGTCATGGCCTTGTATTTATTGATTCTTGGAATGATTCCAAACTTGATGGTAAAATCCATTTCTATGATGACTACCTATATAAACGTTTTTGTTCTTGTTATTGTTCCGACCATGTTTCGCATTTTTGCTCTGCAAGTGTCAGCAAATATTGTAATATTTTAAAGTTAGACCTTACAAGTGAAACTGTAATTATACTGTGGTTTTTACTTGTATTTATTACCTATTACGTGTGTTTGATTTGTTTAAAGTATCAAAAAGCTATGCATGAATATAGGTAAAACGCGTGTTTAAGTTGTATAATTTTCTATACGTAGTCTCAAGAAATAGAACTCAATGTTGGTTATCTTAATTCGTTATTTCTAAATTAAATTAGAAGTAGTAGGTTTTAATTAGCAAAATCAATACTTTCCAAATTGGTGTAAACTCTTACTAAGCTGGCTTAAATATGTTTGATTTCAAGGCTATCTAACTTTCGAATTATTAACATGTTCATGTGTTTTAGTTTGGTATCAATTATCTTTTTAAATGAATGACTTCATGGAATAATCATTGTGTGCTATAAGGCGTGTTTGAAATAATAAACGTAAAATATAGTCTGTTTTGTTGAAGTAAAGCAAAAAATTACATGCAGTAGTTCCACTTCACTTTTTGGTTAATCAGTTTCCCCGTTTGCAAAAGGAATCATACGCACATTCCATATTAGAACCAAATTCAAATCTACAAGCAACACAGGAAGCGCATTCGAAATCTCACCTCTTCTGGCGGTATTCTAGTACTTTTTTACTTTCCATGTTGCAATTTACTGACATTCTGGAAATTTTACCTTCAGCATTTTCAATTTTAAAATCGTTCATTTATTATCTAACCCAAAAACGAAGGAAAAATACTTCGGTTGTGTCTGAAAACACAAAGAGTAGGAAAGATGTATTTGCAACAGCATATGATAAGAAATTGTTCTACCTTTACAGGCTTTCTGTACAGAATAAATCACGTGTGTGGCATCGTAGAAAAAAATTCTTCCACACATCCATTTTGAATACTGCATTGGAAAGCAGTCTTTTACCCAATTTAGGGATCATGTATCGGTTCATTTCAGGTTTCGTAAGAGCGCTTTGCTAAACTGGTACTGGTAGAACTTCCCAAACCAATCCGCATATCAGATATTGTTTACTTGAAGGAACTTAATGCTAGGTGGCTATATATCTAGCGTCTTACAGGTAAAGGCTGTAAAACGAATTTTGTGTGTTTGCTTTATGTATATTTTAGTATGGCATCAGGGCAAATTGTATGCGTATGCAAGGTCAGAACATTTTTTTTAATTATTGGAAATGGTAATCTGCTAAATCTTTTAAAAGTCACGTAGGCCTAGAACTTCTGATGCGCAATGTTTATTTCCAAACTAGCAGAATTGGTAAAACTTAACATCCTTTTATCCAAATAGTAAGCCTGCATTAAACGCATAGGTAATGCCATGCTTGAATATGCATTTGAGTGCATTTTCAGTATGCAGGTATCCGTTCACCGCCACTTCGGGTACTTTTTCCAGGAACTCTTGATTGTTAATAATTGATTGTTTAAAACTCCCAAAGAATTTGAATTCTTGTTTGAAGGCGAGTTATGCTCCCGCTACAATTTTATCTTAGTACTCAGTATTTTATTACCCCAATCATTACGCCAAGAAAAACTAAAATTTCAATGTTATATTTGAAAAATTAATATAGACAGCGCTTCAGTTTCCTTTTAAACCCCACCAAAAACTTAACGAAGCATAAAAGCTATGGTCTCGAACTCGAAGTTACACAGGTTGGTGACAATGTATCTTTTAAATGACCCTGTACTCAAAATAGTGCAATCGACGACTAACATTGCTACACAACTGCTATATTGCTTTGTCTGTCTAGTGTGCACGAAATAAATTTGAATACATGGAACTAGTTGATACAAACAAAGAGACACGAAACCACTCGGGTACGATTCTAAGAAAAAAGTTTATTTGTTCCTTCGAAAGTTTTAAAGGCTTACCGTATTTAGCATTGTAAGCTGCTTAACATCCAAAGGTGAGAAGCAAAATGCAATCAGTACCTACTTCAGCCCTCCGTGGTACCTAATCCAAAATGTCCATTTCTCTTTAAAATAGCTTTATCACCCCTTGAGCATTTGAATAAAAAATCCTTTACGATACACTCCTTTTTTATGACTTCTGGTTTTTCATTATGTTTGCTTCACCAAACCACCGAACGTAACTCATGCATTGCCTACGTGACTAAACGTGTTTAGGTACACTTGTGGTGCACGAGACATCCACAAACGTTTTTCTTAAATGAAAAGTCAAAGCTATTCAAAGGACACGTAGTATCACACACTTTACTCCTAATCCATTTTTGGAGTACGATACATTACAGCAGTAAACTCGTATTACAACCTAGCTATATTGATACATACATGCAAACTCTGAAGATTTTAAATTTTGTGTGCTAATATAATCGAATTTGCAGATATATGCCAGGGTTTGAGTAGCTCACGAGTACTTTCAACAGTGCGGCGCAACACTACTTAGTACACGGAGTTCAAATTCAGAAACTACATTGACATATTTACAATATATATTTTAGAAGATTCTGGAGTGAAAATTTTCAAACTTTTGTAATTTCAATCTCTTGTTTTTTAAAAGATCAGAATGGAAAAAAGCGGCATCAACATAAATTCCGGCACATACATGTGCAAACTTTGCAGCAAGCCTTTTATCACAAAATCAGATTTTAAAAATCATAAGCAAACTCATAAAGGAGAAAAATGTTTTAAGTGCAACAAGTGCCATAAGTCGTTCACCGAGAAGGGTAATCTTAAGCGTCATGTGCTAGCACATAGCCAAGACAGAACATATTTGAAATGTAATGAATGTGTAAAAGAATTTACCACGAGAGCAAATCTTAAGCGACACGTAACAACCACGCATTTGAATATCAAGGGGTTTGAGTGCATATTTTGTGAAAATAGCTTTACTTCAAAGCATGGCATTGAAAGCCACATTCTAACACATACAGGAGAAAAACCATACAGTTGCACTGAATGCTCCATAGCTTTTGCTGTTCCTAAAAATCTAAAAGAACACCAGGAGACACACAACCAGCAAAGGCAATATGAGTGTCATTTGTGCAACAAAATGTTTCAAACAAAGAAAGGAGTCCGGGCGCATTTGCAAACTCATGTTGTGGAAAAGCCGTACAAGTGTGAAGATTGCGGAAAACGCTATAAATTTCGCTTTGGTTTTGAGTATCATAAAACTTTCATGCACACAACTAAACGAGAAACACCTACGACTAAATACAAGTGTGATGATTGTGGCAAAATTCTCACTAGTCGTGTTGGACTTAAAAGACATCGATTGACACACATTGGATTGAAGCCGCATAAATGCAGTCAATGCAACAAAGCATTCTATACTATTACTGATCTCAAAGCACATGCCCTAACACACTTGAAGGAGCGTCCTATTGCATGTGATTTTTGCAGTAAGCGGTTTTGCAGAATCGGAGATTTACGTAAGCATCTCACTCACTTGGGAGAAAAGCCATTACAATGCGAGTTTACAATTACAAGTTTCGAGTGTCATGACCAAGAATTTTTATTTTTATAGTAGTGAATTCGGCGTGTGGTGGAACATTTTGAGTAGAATCTGCAAATTCATATAAATACTCAAGATAAATTTTATTTATTAAAGTACTAAGGTGCAAGTGTTACTACTAAAAGTTGTATGCAGACTACTTTTGGTAAAGCAATTTGATTGTTCTGTTTTTTGTTATGATGGTGTGCAGTAGTTAGTTTTTTTATAATTAAAATGGAAGAAAATACTTGAAAATAAATAAACCAAGTTACTCTAAATCAAATACGGTTGAAAAAACTTCCTGATATTCAGAACAAGGCGAGGCATTTTGGCAGATATTTATCAATTTAATTTTGGCCTTTATAAAATACTTAACAAATTATTCTTTGGAATCAAATTGATTCTAAAATTTGTAATATTGGATATAGCGGTTTCAGTAATTAATAATTTTTAAGCCTAAAAATAATTCCTTTGTACAAACTTATTAAAACTTTTTAGTATATGCTATGAAATTGCTCGTTGTATCATAAAAACGCCTCAAAAATTAACCTTTCGCGAACACTTCACAAAAAGCCTAAGACTCGACCTATACCAAATAGAGTATTTGGTCGCGTATCTTTTAAACACATTGCATTGAAGATGTAAAACACATATGTTTTGCAGAAATCCTCATGAATTCCGAAAAGCTTCCACGCAGTTTTAATTTATATTTTAAGGTAAACACGATAACAACGGATTAAATACGAAAGGGTATGTTGAAAATATATTTTAGCGTATGTTCATATATAGTACAACAAAAATGTTTTAAAAAGATGTATTACGTTTTGCCTATATAACAGTTTGATTTTGAATATATACTAAAATATACGGAATTCTAAGTGTCTATGCAAACTAAGGCTATCAAAATAGATTTACAAGCCTACACAATAAATACCAATATTTAGAATACCGTAAATTCCCAATTTACAACCCGGATAAATTTTCAAATTTGCCTCTCTCCGGGAGGGCTAAAATTAGAGAGAGGCTAAAATTTGAAACTGCCTAGAAATAACCATTTATAAACACATAACTTTCAAAAAATCTTTACGTTTTAGGTACATATTGCAGTATTTGTGGTTAAAAAATTACCACAAAACTACCGACGTGCTCTTTTCTCACCCTATTTTTAATTTATTAAAGAAATGTGTATACTAATATTAGTAAGAAATATGTATTACTGGCATCTTTTGATATTCAATTCTCTATTTTGAATCTTCTCCGTCGAGACCTTTTAGTGGAAAAATTGCAAATAATCTTGTGAGGGAAGCCATAATTTGAGAGAGTCTATAGTCTGAAACACGGCTATAAATTGAGAATTCAAGGAATGAAACTTTCAACATTACTGTAATTTTTGCTGATATGCTCGTGCTAACTTTGTAGTCTGTGAGCGACTAGTTGCGCAAAAGCTGACCTCCACAACAATTCCTACATAAATTATTTGCAAGCTAGGAACCTGTGTCCAAATATTTGAGTTATATATTTTGGACATTGTATAGCGACTTACGTGACAAAGTGCATCAAAATTATCAAGGCAATGCAAAATGTCAATTTTTTGGTAATCCGGCAAGCAAACTAGCAGGGTTTGGGAATGACTGCACTGTACGGGATGTACAGTGTTGGAGAAATTTTTATTCTCGGTGAGTACGGAGTAATCACTTACAGCAAACAGCAGTTGCAAACTTTTTAGATTTTTCAGGCTTCTTAAAAATGAGAATGACCAACCACTTAAATTATTTGAACCTGCAAATGTAAGGTTTAGCTTCTTTAGCCAACTTAGTTCAAGAGTAGGTGGAAAGTCAAACTTTAAAACTGTCCACGCCAAAAAAAGTACTTTCAATCTAGTGTTGTACTTTTCAATTCCTTTTAATAAGAATGTTAGGCATAGAGTGTAGCATTCCGTTGAGTATTCACGAGTGTCCCTGTCTATACACAGCTTTTTCAAATGTTTAAATTTCTCGAAAATATTTACTTCCAGAAAGCCGGTGGATACTATGTAATCATCGCTTACTTTCCAGCAAAACTTTTCTAGGTTATCCATAATGCTCTGAGGATTTAGCATGTGACGACTCAACTGGGTGTAGCATTTCAACTGATAACATAAACTTCTTTCGAGCACTTCTTGAATCAACCGCAAAAAAGGGTCCATCTCAACTTCCAGGTTAACCAAGCTAGCTAATTTTGGAAGTAAATTTTCTTCCAAGAATTTATTCAAACGCTTATCGTCTTCTGCTCGTCTGGAATCGTTATTTGCCATGTCCTGATGAATACTTAATTTTAATGTTTTCAGGTTTGGCACATATTCCAGTACCTTCCACAGAAACTTGATTACATCAACTGACGTGTTTGGTCGTTTATTTCCAAAGCGTTCAATAGCAAATGTAAAGTACCAAACATGCTTCCCAAAAACTTTCAGGAATTCTAAAAAGCCGTCACTCAAACAGTTCAAGGTTATGTTCAGGGAACGCGACACAATTGAATTCTCAATAGTTTCTTGAAGTTGTTTTTTAAAACATTTTAAAACTCCAACAGGGCGTTTCTTAAACCGTCTATGGGCTTTCAAAGTGTTCATTTCAAACAGGTGTCTAAATTTTGCATCGTGGCTGTCAACCGAAGATGAGTCCTTATTAAAACGTTCACTTTCCATGATTTTGTCAACGATATTTTTCCAAAGCTTGCAAACTTGTCGTGTATTGAGTACATTTTTCTTTGAAGGATAATTCACAAATTGATAACTGAGAAGCATGTATGGCTGAACGTTATTTGCATTTTGCTTCTTGCCAGTGGAATGTTTTTTTGGAAAAGAAAATTCTTTTCCAGTTATAAAATATTCCAAAATCATGTGCCACACCTAAAAGTTTACACAAAGTTCAACACAAATCGTAATTGCAAAATGTTTCTTTGGAAATGATGGTAGAATGGTTGGGCTGTTGTTGAAAGTAATACTTACCTCCTCAGGAAATATTGTAAGGGCGTCCTGATAATCCATTTTCAGGTTAAGAGTTCGAGGTTTCGGAACGTTTAAAATTTTTTAGGAACAAAGAAATTTAGCATGCACCAATTTAACGTGTATTGGATGAATATATTTAAAATTAAAAATCAGAATGTTGTGAAACATGTTCTTGTGCTTGTGAAGATCTTATGAATAATGTGCATATTACATTCATGTATAAAGTTTCAGCAAGTCGAACCAAAAGCTTTTATTTCTAACCAAATGGTGCACGTGTGAAAGCATGTGTACCTAAAACATCTTAGAAGCCCCCTACCCTCTCTGCTGTTTTAAATGTTCAACATACATGCATTATGTATTCATTTATGGATACACAACAATGTTAGTAGCTAAATGTCAATGCGTAGTTTTCTGAAAACTGGTGCTGGTACTTTTCCATTTTGGTTCAATATTGTAAGCGGATAATAAATAAAGGTAAAGTCACACCTTGACAACAAAGGCTCACAGTGAGACCGTGTGCTTTTAATCTGTCTTGATGTGGACAAATGCACCTTGTACACTGTTCAAAAGCACATATTACCATACAAAAGTGAATGCAACTAATCCCTAGATTAAAAAGATATTATTGAACACAAGAAACCATTCAAGCAAAATATTTTGTTAGACCTGAGTACTCTTAAATGTAGCACTTGCACAATTCACAAAAATGAACGTAGTAAGAGAAATTGAATGCAATACGTAAAATCACGAGAAAAGAAAAAATTTTTACACTAAAGTGAAGGGTTGACATGCATTTATCCTTCCATTTCCGTTTACATGAATGATTGCTGTCTAATGCATTTAAACTAGTGTAAATAAAGTTGCTTTCGTCCACGATATTGAATATATTTTGTGCACGGAAGATGTGTACAGCTCGGGCAGTCTCACATTGTTTGCAATCCTATAAGCAATTCAAATTTCTAAGAAACAACTCACAATAAGTTGGCATTCTTATTAGTTTTGTATTCTTCCTTGACTTACTATCAGAATAAAACGAGAATCTCCAGAACAAAGTTAAAAAATATTTTTTATGTTTATTAGTAAATGGTGTATCTCTGCTATATTTAAAATACAATATACCAAACACTACAAAATGGACATTAACAAATATTTCAAGGCTTGCTTCTTGAAACACTTGAAATTAGAACCATTAAATAGTTTGAATATCGCCTCAAAACTTACATGACCTGTATAATTAGTTTAAAAACGACATCTCTCTACACAAACGCAAACAAGTGCTAATAAACAACTTTAAAATTCTGGGATGAAGAAATACTAATAAAACCTTACATCGTAGACGTTTCAATATTCAAAAATATGAATACAGCTAGACAATTTATTTGTATATCAGTTGACATTTTAAAAAACCAATCTAAGGCAATATTAGTTATTAAATTAATATATAATTTGCTTGAAGTAATAAGAAACACAATCTATCTAGACAAGTTTTTATACATCATAACTGCTTAAATGTGAAAAAAGATTAAGCTAGAAAACAATTTTTGTTCAAACGTTTGCTACTTCACTTGTAAAATTTAGTTTTTTGCTAAGTGGTAAATATACCTACAACAATATGAATGGTACCTTTAAAATGCTTAATACGCATTTGAATACTACAAAACTTTTCTTTCCCAAACAAAGTAAAAATCAAACATCAATCGAGTCTACTCACATTATATGATATGGCTAGTACATCCCCTGTACAGCCCCTAAAACTCTGTTGTAGCTTTCTATCTCTGAACATGAGAATCGATGGCAGCAAAAGACAAGAAACGCATCCAAAAACAGGTTTTCATTTGGCACAATAACTGCTGATAACAGAAACGCCAATGCCAACATTGTGCAAACTCCGTTTCTCCAGTCCACCGAGAAACAAACAAAAGTAAAGACACATCGTGGTTGCTAGAGAAATAATTGAAACGTTATGTTATTACGTGTTCTAAGTTGACTTAACTTTTAAATTTTGGTTACAATCGTTAATGTGCAATTTGTATGGTTGAACACTTACTAGAATTGCCCAATTGGTTACTACTAGTTGCAGAGTTGTAACAACGTGGAAAAATGTATCAACCAGAAGAAAACAAACAATTGAAACGGCACTCGTACGCATAATCCAAACTAAAAGAATAGAACGTCAGAAAATGTCAATAAAAATAAAATTAATTTGTCAATTTTATAGTCGTTTTAAATGTTAATAAATTACCGCATCCAGACGTAAGCTTCAAGTCCAGCCTCGATTCATGAACTAGAATGCGATTTACTTCAATCATTTGAATGCCATGCCATATTCCAAATACACAAACTATCATCAAAACGGTGGAAAGTGAAAAATTCTTGGAATGTAAATAAAAAAATAAAATACAATTGCAGGCAATATTAAACCTATATGTGATTTGTTGGAAAATTTATCATAAATAAGAATATAAAGCTTTTCTTACAAGTTGCAACTTTCCAAGCGACAGCACCTTTGTCCAGCCTGAAAACGTTTTAGTTCTTAGCGTGGAAACTTTTGCCCTTTTAGCTTCCATATTTCTTGAATTTTTAACAAATAAAATTTCCAAGAAGAACTTCTAGAACAAACCAATATGTTTGATGGACGATTCTTGACTGTTTACCAATTTGGAGTTGAAAAATAGTTTCCCTATACACAATCAAGTTTGAGCAAAATGGTATGTTCACTAGCGGACTCATTTAAGTGGCAAAAACCACTTTTCTATTTTTTTGGATGGGTGCAATCGGATTATATTCCCGAGTTCAAAATCACTCGAGGTATTCTGTTTGAACTCACATATTGTTCCGAGAACAGCTAACAGCGGTGCAGCGTGAATGTAAAAACTGCATTGGGTATATTGAGTGGGTAAAATGTTTTGTTTTACGTTTGTTTGCACCTTTCCATTGTGTACCTTTATATTGGGCACAAGATTTTGTACCCTTTTTAAACCTCTAGCAGATAATCCTTTTATGCTTCTCCATACAAATATGAAGAAACACTTGAAAACTTTACGCATTTCTTTTTTATTTCTGAAACATGTTTAAATCTAGGTACGAATTTTCCAAACTGACTACGTCTTTTTTTGTTAAATAATCATGCAGTTGTCTCTTTGGTGTATGCCTGCCCACCTTGTACATGAAAGCTTTGGTTTTTTACAAAAAAAAATAAATACCTCGACATTACCGAAACCAAAGAACGCGTTGACAATAAGGGCCTAACAAATCCCTATGTAAACCGAAGCAGCAAAATACATACATTTTAGGATATAAAATTGTTCCTCAAAAGAAGTAGACAGGTCTGTTAAAGAAAGCAACGTTGTAAATAAATAGGTTCATGGTTTAATGCACATTTTGCAATGCACATTAAGTAAAAACTAACAAATAGGAAGTTACTAAAGTGCACCCCTACGCACCCCCACCCCTTAAAGGATTCCACCCCTAAAATGCACCCCCACCCCTGAAATGCACCCCCACCCCTGAAATGCACCCCCACCCCTAAAATGCACCCCCACCCCTGAAATGCACCCCCACCCCTGAAATGCACCCCCACCCCTGAAATGCACCCCCACCCCTAAAATGCACCCCCACCCCTGAAATGCACCCCCACCCCTAAAATGCACCCCCACCCCTGAAATGCACCCCCACCCCTGAAATGCACCCCCACCCCTGAAATGCACCCCCACCCCTGAAATGCACCCCCACCCCTAAAATGCACCTGACGTCTGCTTTCTCAATTAACATAATTTGGCATATACGCCTTTCATAGCCTCATGAAATCCGAACATCATGTATCGCCCAAAAAACACATCCTGCGGATTAAGTATTTTGTTGCAAAAATAAATTCAATGAAATGATGTACGAGCTCAACAAAAAATTAATGCAAATTGTTTTGTCTTTTTATTACAAAATCCAACTTTATTTAAAAGTAGAAGGCTTCAGAAACGTTGCAAGTTTGACGCATAGGATATTAGTGCTCTTCAATCAAGTAGACAAACAATTCGTTTTGAAACAGAATGAAGAATGTTGATATGTGGTTGTGGATTAACTTGGGATGTTTACTATGTAGCGGCAACTGAAACTGCTGGTGGGCTTCTCAAAAGAGCCTTTTCGTGATCTCACAAGCTAACAACCTACAGACCACTAAGCACATAACTGCGCTTTTTTCATGATAATATGAAATTTATATGCGCAATAATATAAATATTTGTATTTATGAATGATACTCACTACTTGATTTTTAAGCTGCAGATTAATTTGTAATCCAGCATTGGGATGAAATTTTTAAAAACTAATAAAAAATATATTTAGACTTGATACTGAGCAATAGACAAAGCCAAACGCAATGCGTTTAAAGCTGACTTTCACGCAATTCACGATTATTATAGAATTATACCTTCGTTTTTACTTGTATATATTTCCAATAATTTATAATTTGTGTGCTAGTATGGCTTAAAATATCAAAAAATCAATGCACGGAAATAGGTAAACCTATACCGCGATTATTAAAAAGTATTAGAAAATTTGTAATTTATCTACATAAGCACTGCAGATAAAGTAAACAGTAAGTAATACACGAAGGATGTAATTTGTCTCCGCTAAACTCAAAATTTTTTGAGATTTGAGTAAATATTTATTAAGCTTGTTTCAAAAACATTTAATTTGAAGACTATTTAATTCATGTATTAATTCCATCGTCATATGTTATAGATTCGTATCAAACATCCGTTTGAATAAATGACTTTTTGGAATGAACATTGTGTGCAATTAAACGTACCTGACATATACACGTAAATTATCGTTTGTTGAAGTATAGCATAATATGACAAGCAGCAGTTTTGCTTTACTTTGGCTTTCAATGGGAAAAATTTCCGACATTCTGCTCTTAGTGCTGCATGTTTAATTGGAAAAAGTAAAAAATTCATTTATTATTACTGATATGTTTGAGAATAAGTACTAAGATTGACGATCTTGCCGGAGGATGTAATAGCAATTTCTTGACTCACTAAAAACTGTTGTTTGTTTGTTTGTTTGTTTGTTTTACACCACCAGCGCCCCGTCCTGGGTCGTTATGCTGGCTGGCTGTTGTAATGAGAAACCAACAATTGGCTTTGTCTAATGAGTATGAGTTCTCTGAGCTTCAAGGAAATGTAAAAAAATAATTTTTACAAACTATCGGTCTAAGTAGTAGAGTAACTGTTGTATGCAGTTTACTAGTGCACACACTTTAAATGATGGATTTATAAATGAAAACAAAGCTACAAAATAATGTAGCTGAATTTTTCAGTATTCACTAAGAGTAAATCTGTTTTACTTCATTTGAAACAGTATAGTGATATAGTAGTAGTAGTTTAAATAGTAAATTGAAAAATATAATTGGTACTGATATAATTGAACTGGTCTATTTTAAATTAAAAAAAACAATAAAACCCTATTAATTGGAACAAGGAATCAATTTACTGTTTTTTTTTTCAACTATTAAACAACACATTCTAACTTCCTGATTTAATTTTGTTTCCAAGGATGTTCAGGCAGGCAAAACAAGCAAACCTTCAAAAAAATTTAGTCGGGTCTCTACGAGTTGATCCTGACAGATCGAAAGAACCATATATCATCACACTTGTATTTAGTCGTAGGCGTTTCTCGTTTAGTTGTGTGCATGAAAGTTTTATGATACTCAAAACCAAAGCGAAATTTATAGCGTTTTCCGCAATCTTCACACTTGTACGGCTTTTCTACAACATGAGTTTGCAAATGCGCCCGGACTCCGCTCTTTGTTTGAAACATTTTGTTGCACAAATGACACTCATATTGTCTTTGCTGGTTGTGTGTCTCCTGGTGTTCTTTTAGATTGTTAGGAACAGCAAAAGCTATGGAGCATTCAGTGCAACTGTATGGTTTTTCTCCTGTATGTGTTAGAATGTGGCTTTCAATGCCATGCTTTGAAGTAAAGCTATTTTCACAAAATATGCACTCAAACCCCTTGATATTCAAATGCGTGGTTGTTACGTGTCGCTTAAGATTTGCTCTCGTGGTAAATGCTTTGACACATTCATTACATTTAAAATATGTTCTGTCTTGGCTATGTGCTAGCACATGACGCTTAAGATTACCCTTCTCGGTGAACGACTTATGGCACTTGTTGCACTTAAAACACTTGTCTCCTTTATGAGTTTGCTTATGATTTTTAAAATCTGATTTTGTGATAAAAGGCTTGCAGCAAAGTTTGCACATGTATGTGCCGGAATTTATGTTGATGCCGCTTTTTTCCATTCCGATCTTTTAAAAAACAAGAGATTGAAATTACAAAATTTTGAAAATTTTCACTCCAGAATCTCCTAATATATATATTGTAAATATGTCAATGTAGTTTCTGAATTTGAACTCAGTGTACTAAGTAGTGTTGCGCCGCACTGTTGAAAGTACTCGTGAGCTACTCAAACCCTGGCGTATATCTGCATTGCAAATTCGATTCTATTAGCACACAGAATTTAAAATCTTCACAGTTTGCATGTATGTATCAACATCGTGGCCCGTAAAAAGACCCAACGTAAAAAGACCCAACGTAAGAATCCACAATTTTTGAGACCCAAACGTAAAAATCCACAATGCGTAAAAAGACCCAACGTAAAAAGACCCAACGTAAAAAGACCCAACGTAAAAAGACCCAACGTAAAAATGCCCAATTAAACTGTAGAATTCATCTAATCACCAGCATGAAAGCAAATACGGTAAACAATTTGTAAATACATAGTCAAAATATCGTTTTTATTTAAATGTTCTTTTTAGTTTTCGGACTCTACACATATTATCTTTATATTTATATAACAAAGTCATATTTTTTAGAAGTTTTTATTATTTAATGCAATATACAATACCTAACACTACCAACTTTTACACTAATTTAGGTAGTCATGCATGCATGTAGCAATTGCTGAGAGATACTCTATTGTGTTCAACGATTCATTGTAGTGACTAACGATAATATTTAAACGCTCGTCTAAACTTTTGTACTTTTTCCTTTGTGATTCTGCTAAACCAGTTCTTATTCTGACAACTTCTTCCTCCCAAAACTTATTTTCTTTTTGCATTTTTTCTATACATGCCCATAAACTAGGATGAGTTCCGCTAAGCCCACTATTCATTTTGTAGTGCCAACCTTCTACCTTATTGTTAGTACGTGGTACCTTATGGGTAAACCTGTCATAACAGTTCCAAAATTTTATAGGAAATCGAACATTATCCCAGTCATCACCTACATAATTTGCATAAAAGTAGTTCATCACTTTACGAGAAGCCTCACAGTGACCATACCAACTTTTAACTTCCATAAATTTCATAAACACGTCATCTGGAGGAACAAAGGACAAGGCACTGAGTGACCTTACAGCAGATCTGAATCTGCGATCGTTTACATATTTTTCCTGGTACCCTAATTTAGTTACTTTTCGAAAAATGCTCTGAGACAAATGAAACAAACATCCTAACAATCGCGCTTCTGGAAAAGCCATTCTAAATGCTTTGATAATTCCTATTTCAAAGTCTGATATAACATAACTTGGCTTAAATCTCCCAGGAATGTCAGAAGTTATTACGGCATTCAAAACAGTACTGTAAGTAGATGCTTTTTTCCCAGGTAATAATGAGTACACAATAGGTACGCATGCTCCCATGTAGATTCCATGGATTGTAAAGACCTGACTAAACCATTGTGGAGCTAGCTTGAAGGTGCCATCCGCCATCCATACAGTGCAGTCTTCAGCAAGAAGCTGCAAGTGAATAAGTTTTGTTAGACCGTTGATTTAAATATTTCGTTTTTTCATGAACAGCACTTTTAATAAATATTTGCATACCTTTAGCATATCGTTGGTAGCAAAAACTAAAGTCCTGTTTTTTCCAGGTTTATCTTTAAGTAAAAATGGTTGCTGGTCACCCTCTTCTCTACATTTCGTCATTGTCAATTCTTTGGGTAGCACAAAATCTTGACGCGTAGTACCTACGTACTTTTCACCAGTAGCTTTTCTTTTATGATTTTGCACATTACGTTTCAAACGAGAAATTTTGCCAACAGTTGATGCATCTTGGGGTGTCTTAATAAATTTGCTGGTTGCATTTTCCACTACGGAACTAGTTTTTAAGTTAACATTTTGCTCTACAATTTCTCTGGCAGTTGTGATCACTTCATGCTTAACAATTCTGTCTGGATTAGGTAAATGATTATGCTCACTTGAAGAAACTTTAAACTTACTAAACGTGCACTTTTCATTGTCGTAGTCGTACAAAATAATGCCTGCCAAACACCCTTGCTGTTTTCTAAGACTACACTTAAAATATGAGGATTGTTTTGCTTTATAATTTAAGTGGTACATATAACCCCGACGCACAACAAGCCTTTTTCCTTTATAACTATCAATAAATCGCAAATCTGCCCCAACTGAAACTGATTCACTACCCATTTTTGCTTTGCCTTAATATGACTTTAAGTGCATAAACTGTTTTATGATGCTTACTGTTCCGCAAGTAATCTTGAAATGTGGTCAATTATAACTTTTTGTGGACAGAAGTGTAGTCAACAATGATCGGCAAGATTCACGCATCATCGTATTATGCAAATTAAGGGACAAGACATTCGGATATTTTGCATGTTGTGACATTTTGTGACAAAATATTTTGATAAAAACTTATATAAATATGAAGATAAAATGTGTAGAGTCCGAAAACTAAAAAGAACATTTAAATAAAAACGATATTTTGACTATGTATTTACCAATTGTTTACCGTATTTGCTTTCATGCTGATGATTGTATGAATTCTACAGTTTAATTGGGCATTTTTACGTTGGGTCTTTTTACGCATTGTGGATTTTTACGTTTGGGTCTCAAAAATTGTGGATTCTTACGTTGGGTCTTTTTACGTTGGGTCTTTTTACATGAGACCATCAACGGTCTAGTTGGGTTGTAATACCAGTATACTGCTGTAATGTATCGTACTCCAAAAATGGATTAGGATTAATGCCTGTGATAGTACGTGTACCACAATAGACTTTTTATTTAAGAAAAGCGTTTGTGGATGTTTCGTGCACCACAAGTGTACCTAAACACGTTTAGTCACGTAAGCAATGCATGGGTTACGTTCGGTGGTTTGGTGAAGCAAACATAATGAAAAACCAGAAGTCATAAAAAACGAGTGTATCGTAAAGGATTTTTTTATTCAAATGCTCAAGGGGTGATAAAGCTATTTTAAAGAGAAATGGACATTATGGATTAGGTACTACGGAGGGCTGAATGCATTTTGCTTCTCACCTTTGGATTTTAAGCAGCTTACAATGCTAAATACGGTAAGTCTTTAAAAATTTCGAAGCAACAAATAATATTTTTTCTTAGAATCGTACCTGAGTGGTTTCGTGTCTCCTTGTTTGTATCATCTAGTTCCGTGTATTAAAATTTATTTAGTGCACACTAGAGAGACAAAGCAATATAGCAGTTGTGTAGCAATGTTAGTCGTCGATTGCACTATTTTGAGTACAGGGTCATTTAAAAGATACATTGTCACCAACCTCTGTAACTCCGAGTTCGAGACCATAGCTTTTATGCTTCGTTGGGTTTTTAGTGGGGTTTAAAAAGGAAACTTAAGCGTTCTCTGTATTAATTTTTCAAATATAACATTGAAATTTTAGTTTTTCTTGGCGTAATGATTGGGGTAATAAAATACTGAGTACTAAGATAAAATTGTAGCGGGAGCATAACTCGCCTTCAAACAAGAATTCAAATTCTTTGGGAGTTTTAAACTATCAATTATTAACAATCAAGAGTTCCTGGAAAAAGTACCCGAAGTGGCGGTGAACGGATACCTGCATACTGAAAATGCACTCAAATGCATATTCAAGCATGGCATTACCTATGCGTTTAATGCAGGCTTACTATTTGGATAAAAGGATGTAAAGTTTTACCAATTCTGCTGTTTGGAAATATACTTTGCGCACCACAACTTCTAGGCCTACGTGACTTCTACAAGATTTAGCAGATTACCCTTTCCATTAATTAAAACAAATGTTCTGGGCTTGCATAGGCATACAATTTATTTGCCTGATGCCATATTAAAATATACATAAAGAAAGCACACAAAATTCGTTTTACAGCCTTTACCTGTAAGACGCTAGATAAATAGTCACCCAGCATTAAGTTCCTTCAGGTAAACGATATCTGTTATGCTGATTGGTTTATTGGGGAGTTCCATTAGTTTAGCAAAGCGCCCTTACGAAACCTGAAATGAGCCGATGCACAATCCCTAGATTGGGTACATGACTGCTGTCCAATGCAGTATTATGTATGGATGTGTGGAATAATTTTTTTCTACGATGCCACACACCGGATTCATTCTGTTCAGAAAGCCTGTAAAGGTAGGACAATTTCTTATCATATGCTGTTGCAAAAGCATCTTTCCTACTCTGTGTGTTTTCAGACACAACCGAAGTATTTTTCCTTCGTTTTTGGGTTAGATAATAAATGAACGATTTTAAAATTGGAAATGCTGAAGGATAAATTTTCAGAACGTAAGTAATTTGGAACATGGAAGGTAAAAAAGTACTAAAATACCGCCAGATAAGGTGAGATTTCAAATGCACCTGTGTTGATTGTATATTTGAATTTGGTTCTAATATTGAAAGTACGTATGATTACTTCTGCAAACGTCGAAACTGACTAACCAAAAAGTGAAGTGGAACTACTGCATGTCATTTTTTGCTATGCTTCAACAAAACAAACTATATTTTACGTTCATTATTTCAAACGCGTCTTATAGCATACAATAATGATCCCACATAGTCAATCATTTAAACTGATAATTGATACAAAACTAAAACACATGATCATGTTAATAATTCATAAGTTAGATAGCCTTAAAATCAAACATATTTAAGCCAGCTTAATAAGAATTTAAACAAGTTTTGGAAAGTTTTGATTTGAGTTTGAGTTTTGCTACTTCAGTCCTACTACTTCTAACTTAATTTCAAAAGAATGAATTAGGATAACCAACATTGAGCTCTATTTTTGTGAAACTACGTATAGAAAATGTATACAACTTAAACACGCGTTTTTCCTATATTCGTGCATTAGCTTTTTGATACATTAAACAAATCAAACATACGTAACAGGTAATAAATACAAGTAAAAATCACAATATAATTACAGTTTCACTTCTAAGGTCTAACTTTAAAATAATACAATATTTGCTGACACTTGCAGAGCAAAAATGCGAAACATGGTTGAAACAATTACAATAACAGCATGCTTTATAAAGGAAGTCATAGAAATGGATTTTACCATCAACTTAGGAATCATTAGAAGAATCACAAAAAACCAGGCTATGACAAAACTAGTAATCACCTGAAAGCGTCCGTTCATTCCGGAGTTTCCATACAATTCCTGTAAATTTTGCAAGTTTACTCTGTTTTTAAAACTTGCAATTTGAAATTTAAAGCAATTGCAATATTGTGTTTTCAAGTATTGATATTTCTTACCCGACTGGCATTATTGACCCGGCAACTGTTAGCCCAAAGTCTCATAAAGTATATCACATAAAGTGTAGCATAGCAAATACACATAAAAATGTAAAAGCTAATAATGTATGAGCCAGAAGCATAGGTTTTTTGATCCATCGTATTAATAGGCTTGTTTGATGTAGAATCTTCAATCGGATTTCTTTTCCCATGAGCTAATAGCATGGTTTCTCCAAACATGCCAATGCCAAACAATTCTACCATCATCATTAGAATAGTGTCATGAATCTGTAAAAAAGCAAACACTCAGGTGCAAATCTTTTAATAACCAAAAATTAATGCTATGTAAATTCCAACTTACGAATTGTAAGCGAGCACGGCGCAACACTCTTTGCTGTGGAGTGCGATGTGTCAACCGGTTTACAAAACAGAATTTGATCCGTAGCCCAATTTCGTAAAACCAATCCATATTTTGGACTTGAATACTTTAATTTTTGCAGAAATTGTTTCAATCTCAACCAGCTTTGCGCGACTGGATCCTCAGGATAAATAATTAGGTTTGTAAGAGAAAATCAAAAAAATTTAGGTGTATAGTGTACAAATTTATTCAACTGCACTGAATTAGGTAATTGTAAAAAAATTTGATTTGGTCAGACAAAAAAAATCTCATGACCATACAAATTGCTTTCAATATACTGAATGTCAAAAAATCTTTTGTTATTATGTCCTGTTGTACTGCATTGTACCTTTGCATGAAAATATTATGTTCTGTGTATTCTCCTTGGTGGATATAATGTATATATAGAAACGACCAAATATTTACTGAATCCAATTCCAAGAATTTTGATGAAAACAGCTTGGATGCAAATGCAAAAAGGAAAAAAGGTAGCTACCTCAGGTATGTAGCTTTCACAAACACCTATCCTTTCTACCCTTTTCTTAAAACGTTTTCTAGGTACTCAAATATAAAGTTGAAAAACGATTCAAGCACCAGAAGTGTATCTCACGCTGACCAAGAAAATTCCGCACAGCCGACGCATGCCAACTGTTCTAATCGTATTTCATGAAAGCAGCCAAATATTTAGGTAGCTTATCGTCACCCTAATTAAACATATTATCCAAGCTTCCTTGATACTGGAACAGCTACACAAAATATGTAAGTGCCAACTGTCCACGTTAATCCGCTTAGT